>VZRN01004652.1:414968-428880 GCA_013397935.1 Dasyornis broadbenti | reverse complement strand
AAAAAAAAAAAAAATCAGAGAGCCTAGTAGTCAGAGGTTATACAATACGTTATTCATTCATTTGGTAAAATGAATGGCAAAGCACTTTCAATTAAAATATTTACAACTGCTTTATAAAAATCACCACAGTTGCATGCACAACCATGGTTGTTTTATTCTTTGACACATGGAAACTAGATACAAGAAGTATCAGATATGTTCCTTATGTAAACATTATCAGAAGCCTAGAAAACAAGGAATAAAAACCAAATTCTATAGCTATGGCTATTAGTAAGAGTTGTTATTTATGATGGATTAGGCTTGATAAAATCTTTGTCTTGCTTCTCCTTTATTCTGCAATAGATATGCAAAACATTAATTTGTCTTCCATATAAAGACTGAGCAGCAAAAATTCCTGTATGAAAACCTCTAGGTCTGAAGTTGGCTCTTTAGCTTTAAAGCTGGCTCTTTCATCAATATGTCATGTCGCCCTTGAGAGAAACAGGAGGGAAATGACGATTTAAAAAAGAAAAAGTAAAAATTGGTTTGTGTCCTTCCCTCTAGAACACAGTTAATAGCACTGAACTGATTAAATGGTCAATATTATAGACAACTCTAAAGAAGGGAAATGCTATTTTACAGTGACAGCTATTACAAATCAGGGACACACACTTTTCCTGCAAGAACATTCTCCTCCAATTATTTGACAATATCATTCACATAACCACATTAGGAGTGAAATACTGACTGTTGGCTATAGAAAAATCAAACAAGTCACCTATGCAAAACAGAGTCTGTCATTAATACGCACTGTATTCAGCACTCTGTCACTCTTTTATGAACTGCACTGAGAAGGAATGACTTGTCTTCAAAATCGCTGATCCAAGTCAAGACCACTTTACATTTATTCAACATGTATGGACAGACTTGAGCTCCCACAAAAGAGAAGCCTGTACAAATCATCCAACAAATTTAACTTTTGTACAATTCTTTTGAAAAAGGTCCTTTACTATAAGCTCCAGACTGTCCATATTGTCTTAGTCCCCTCTCATTTAACCCTCTGTAACACACCAAATATCTTGGAAATTAATGTAGTTACTGTGATCACAATTCAAAAATTAATTTAGATTAACAGACATTGTTTCATTGATACGAACAGCAAATTAGAAAATATCTAGTCTAACCTTCTGGATGTTAGTCTTTTCTGCAACTTAAGCAAGCCAAAATAAAATTTCTCCTTCTGCAATGCTAGCTGTTTTTATTTTATACAGCTCTTAGTAGAATTACTTGTCTTTTGTTTTTTAATTGCAAAGTGTCATGACCCGCTGTTCTCCCAAGCAGATTGTTTGATTATACTCAGTGAAAGAAAACTAAGTGAGATCAGGTGTTTGTGACTTGAGAAGTCTTCTCATCTGAAGTTATGAAATATTAAAATTTTTCAAAACCCAAGGAAAAGTAGTGCAGGAGCTCAATGAACTTGATCACACAAACTAATTTTTTTTTCAATAAAATCTAACTAAAAAAAAAAACCAAATACCATCACCGTCACATTTCATTAGTAGATTCGTTCTTTGCATTCAGTATTTGAGTCCTTTTTTCAACACTTACTGTCGTAGCAGCTGTCGTCCTTGTTTCCATATTAGCTGACTGTTCTGTTGTGGCTGAATCTCTGTCTCATTCCCTTCATCTGAAAAAGATTATTTTATTACATTTTTGTCCTTTTTCTATTTGCATAAAGATGCCCATCCACTTGAAAAAAACAAATGTGATCTGCCTTAAAATGATTAGGAATGGTTTAATACCAAAATTCAAAGTGCCACTAATGAAGGGAGAAAAAAAAAATGCACATAGCACATAACGGTAGTACTATATACACACGAAGATTTCCAGGTACATCCCACTCTGTGAAAGCAAGTTCCACTAGCCCTAACTAGTCCTACTCTATGAGGGCAAGTTCATAACTCCTTTAGGGGCGCCTCATGACAGACAGTTTGCAGTCCAATTTTTGCTTTACTCTTCCAATATAATTGCTGCTCACAGTAAGTTTGAACACAAATATCTTTAACTGCTAACAATATCAAAGGCAATTGCAGCATGATACCGATTTATAACTTCCCAATTTCCTTAATATTTGACAGTTTGACATAAATCAACAGATCTACTCACATCAACTTTATCCTTATTTGTATTAGTTTCGTAGAAGCAAACAAACAATAGGGGTTGTTTATTTTTAACCTGAAAAGTTGTTGAAAAGTTTTCATCACCTTTTCCCTAACCATAAATTTGTATTCAAATGTTATTACTCCAGGAAATTAAAANNNNAAAAAAAAAAAAATCATGTGGCTGTTCTCTCAAGAAAACTATCAGAATGCTGGCAACCAACAGCTACATGTTTATTCCATATATTGCTTCATAGCACATGATGGTGGGGGTTTTTTTCCTCACCTCGAGGAAATGCATATGCATATGCCTCCCAAGATAAAAGATCTTGGTTTATTATCAATGAAAGCCTCCACAGAACTTGAAGACCTTGTGGTCCAAACACTGAGGGATGAGCAAACTTCCTGTGCAAACAAAAATTAAGAACCAGAAAAACCTGTAGTATAATCCTATGAGTAACTTGATATATGATGTGGGAAAGCTATTACTCTCATCGTAAAGTCATTTACCTTTAAACAGCTGAATCAATAGTACACAAAAAATCCACCACCACCTACCCAAAGAAGCTACCAAAGACTAATTAGAACTTGCAGGCAAGGAGAGACATGAATTTTAGCCATCTCAAAGTCACACATCTATTTAATAGCAACCTCAGGAAATAATCAAATGCACAATCATTTTCCAATGACAACTGGACACAGCTGGATCCAATGTACAGCTACCAAAGCTCAGTCTATAATTATTAAAACATGAGACTGAGGTAAATCTGCCTGAAAATTCCTTTTGAAAGCAAAGACCCTTCTTCTGAAGGCACTGCTTAGTATATCCACAGGCAAGAATTCTCTTGTGCTTAGTCTCCTCAGAAATGATGACCACTAGCAGTAGCAGTGGTTTACAGATAAGAATGAAGAGACTTTCATTATGAGCAAATCATAGCAGAGGATACAGTATGCATAGTATAAATAAATAAACTGTATGAATAAGTTTTTTAAGAAAGGTATCCCTTTACCAGGAGATTGAACTCTTTCTTCTAAATTGTATTACAGAGTCCCCAGGAGATCATAAAGAAAACAAACAACAAGGACCTACCCATGTGGAAGAGCTACTACCAACATTTCCACTTTTTTTCACAACTGGGCAGGAAAAACAGGGACAGGGTGAGGGCAATATATAGACACACAACCAAGTATCTATCAAAGGCAACTTCAAAGGAGCATTAGAGCAAAGCTTCTATTATAAGTCATCAGTCCAGATTTGGTACCAAACAAAAATATACATTTCTGATAGCTACATATATAGAATACAATGGGATAAATTCAGATAATGGAATTTTAACCAAAGTATTTCCACAATGTTGACTTTGCAGAAGTAATGCGCAGGCTAGAGCTCTGCTGGGCAAGCCAGGCCTTGCACTACATTCCTTAGCAGGAAACTGGAGCAACATGATATAGCTGCATCCAGAGAAATTATGGAAAAACCCCATGGTTGTCTAGAATTGTGGTGAGATCAGGACAAAGTTTTCTAAATGTCCACATACAGACTGAGGTCTTCCACTTAGTAGCACCAAATTAAATATTTCTTCAGTTATGGAAATAACCTTGATAATAACATGAAATAAAATTTCTCAAAAATTCATTAAAAACTTGGACAAGAAAAGCCTGGTGTAAAGCTTTATTAGTTGGTGTGGGGTTGGACTTTTTGTTTGTTTGAACGTTTTTTAATGACCTTCTAAACCCAATGAGGTAAGAAATCACCATGACAGTCAACCAGACCGTCCCCTCCACAAACCAAGTGACAGAGCTGAAATGTGCAAGCTTTCTACGTTCTTCCTTTATGTACAGGTGGTTCCAATTTCATTGTAAGAGTAGAATGAAGAGACTGAGATACAAAAAACATCACCTATTACTTTTTTCAATGGCTTGACTAGTCAGATCTCTGTACCTCTTATTTTCCTTTTTTTTTTTTTCCCTGAGGAATGGATAGGGAGATAGAGGGATAAAGGGAAGTAATTGAAAATCTTAATTACTCCAGTTCAGTGCTAAAATCTATTTGTATGAAGTAGGAGATGAAAACAAATCAGCCTTCCAGAGACCAAGGCAAAAATCTGTCCCCTTACAGCATTACACTGAAATTAACTGAATGCATCTCCAGTGATCATTTGAATTCTGCAAATAAATCCCCCATTCAAAAATTCTCCCTTATGCCTAATATGTACTTTAAATATTTTTTTCCTGGAATACCACTGAGGTAGTTGAACAAAAAATTAATTATGTACTATACTTTTCATTCAGAAGAATTACCCAGAGATAAAAGGAATCTATTGCTATGAATCTAGTATCATCCTGTTCTAAAATATCCATACACTTTACTAAGGGACAGAAAAACTACTCTTTCCAAGAGCAGTTTGCTTATTTGGGTTGCATTTTTTAAAATCTAACCCAACTTGATTTATTAATAGACTCTTTTAGAGCACTAGCATATATTTTTAATTGTACAAGAGTAAAATATAGTCTTTATTAATTATGTCTATTCTCACTGGTCCATTAAGGGACTTATTTTATCAATACTATCAATTCAGCATTTGCACAAACCACAGTTAAGCCTTTATGCCAGTAATGAACTCATTCTTAATAAATTCTTACCAGAATCATAGTTCGGTGGCTTCATATCTCCCTGATTCAATTCTGTGCCATATTTTAATTTGTGATATTTAGCCCTGAAAGAAAACAAAACAAAACAAACAAAACCCAAAACAAAAACAAAACAAAAAAAAAAAAAAAAGAAAAAAGAAAAAAGAAAAAAAAAGAAAAAGAGAGAGAGAAAAAACTATTAGTACATTTAAAGGGTATCTCTAAATACATAAATGTCACCTGTTTTCACTCGTAAAGCCACTCCTTTCTTCTAAGCTAAGAACAAAGAAAACCCAATCATTTTACCAGGACTTCAGATACATAATTTTATTTATTTTTTTCCAAGGTTTACGTGTAATTGCATATTGAATATTGAGGAAACACACAGAGCAGTTGACTGCAGATTTTATGAAATGTTCTTGCTACAGAAAAGGTTCCTTCCCTGTGGACATGAGCTACTCTCCTGCTTCCCTTCCCAACGCCCCAGTCTTTCCTTTTTAGCCATCACTATCAAACATTTTTACTATCCATGTCAGTTCAGTGCCATCTACTTCATATTTTATATTGTCACTCCATTAAGCAAATTTTAGTTCTATTCTTTGAAACGCTGTGCTTTCCAACAGCAGCAGGCCCTCACAACTATTCTAAACAAGACTTAGCAATGACAGCTCACCTACACCAGTTTCTCTCAAAGCTTCTAGATCTGCCACTTGACCAAGTGCAAAAATGGAGACTTTCTTCAAAAATATTTAGCCTTCAGAACGTCTAATGTAATATGCCCCATAAAGCATGCCCTACAATGACAAAAGAGTAGCTACAAAAAAAAAAAAAGGAAATGTTTTTTAATTTGAAAAGCCTCATCCTAAAGACTCAGTATGTATAGACTTTTAAACACACATAGTAACACCACAGTAGTACAGTAGTACAAATGCACATGTAAGTTATTCAAGATTCATTAGTCTTATAACACAGCAACAGAGAAAGTGAGGCAAAGTGAGCCTTTACTAGTTTTGCAATCTGCTCCCTCCTTCTCTCACACTCACTATACTTTCCTAAGTACAAAATTGCAAGTTTTATACATTCACAAATGAGTAGAAGAGTGGCACTTATACTTCCTACCCTGAACAAAAGGCTGGGAACAACTCAGGAAATTCTGAGTGTGCAGCCTGGCAGTAGTGGGACAATTGAACAGTACACACGTATACGCAGTTCAAATGCAAATGTACAAAGCCAAGTGTAGGGCAGCAAGAAACAGGATGCAAAAGACAAAAAAATAAAACTCTCACATGCACTAACATGCAAATGAGTTTCATTAGCTCCACTAGTCACAAGGGAGCTCTTCCACTTCAAATTTGTTTTAAAAAATATTAACACATTTGACACTTTGTAATTGTATGAGGCAAGTCTCACTAAGCTCAAAAGACTGTATCAAGAATGGCTGTAGAAGATGTTTTCAAGTTAGCTACACCTCTTGATTGCTTCTTAAACACCTTCATTATATTACTGTTTTCTTTTGCCTTTTCCTATTTCATCAAGAAAGCTCATTACTTCTAATAAAATAGTGCTGAAGAACGCTTGGGAGTTCTTATGCTTCAATATCAGTACTAGCTTCCTACTAATCCAGCTGTGTTTTAATTATAATAAACACTTAATTCTGACTGAGAAGGGTAAGTGAAAAGTGAAGAAGTGCCTCTTAGGCATAGCAACATCGACAGATGAAGGAACAAACTCTCAAGAGCCAGAGCACTAAGCTCTAACTCAGCTGAGCAGCAATCAGCAAAGAAAGGAGAAAGGATGTGCTTGAAATGTATTAACAGCAATAGATGAAAGTTAAACATCTTGGTCAGTACGGAAAAGAATGACCAAGAGTAGAACAAAATCAAAGCTGAATGCTCAAACAAAATATTTATCTTTCCTTGCCCAACTATCCTTTTCTTTCATTTTACCCTGGTAAAACAACTGCATTCTGTTACTGTTAAACTTGATTAAATATTGTTAAATATTGATGCTATATACTTTTCCCCCACTATCACTAACAAAAAGCAATGATTAATCAAGAATTAAGAAATCCTCCACTCTGTCACCAACCTACCTCACCAACTTTAAATACCACAATTTTTTTACGTAGTCGTAAATTCAAGTGACCCTAATGTGTAAATCATTTTGATTTGACTTATCAGAAATGAACAAATATTAATACTCTGCTTTAATCTGGATTACTGACATATGTTGTGTTCTCCTTCATTCCTTCAAATAATTTCAGAGAGAAGTTAATTTTGCAGCAGTTGACATTTGCTTTTAGGTCATGAGTCTTATCCGAAGTTCCACTACGCTCTATGCGTTCACTGATTTTCTTATCAGGTTTTGTTAATAATTTCCAGCTAAGTAGAATGTTTGCTAAATTCACTGAAAGGATCATTCTTTATACCTTTCCTGTTCCTCAGATCATGTTCCCCAAAATCGATCTTTCAAAGATTCAGCCTGCAGTTTTTTAAACTTCTCAGTCTATTTATTTCAATCTCCTAAACCCATGTTTGCTCATTATTTAAGTTACCTCCCTCTTAAATCAACAGTAATAGTCTTCTTTTTTTTCCCCACTCATCCAAAGCATTATAAAATCATTTCAGCAAAATGAGATTATTCATTCTACATCCATTTTAAACCATTAGTATCAGGGGTTTGTAACAGGTTCCACCTCCTAATGCAACAGCTTTTAAAGATTTGTTGCTATTCTTTACGTCAAGAGGATAATGTAGATTATGTGGTCTTGTACACCACTGGTCCTTAAATTTATTTTAGGGCCAAGCTGGACTAAGATTTCATCTTTTAGAGGACCTAACTTTGTATATTGCAGGTAGAGACCAGTAGAACTACAGAAAAGGCAGAAGAATCACATTATAATAAAGAGGCAATTGAAGAGATGAAATTCCCAAAAAGTAATCCTTATTTTCAATATTGCTGGCAAAAACAAAGCTATAGAGCTTTGACTGCACAAAACGACAAAAGAAACCCCAATAGTATACTCAAACCTGAATTAAAATCATTTAGTACAAATTCAGGTCTCTGAGTAAGACACAGACTTGAAACAGAAACATGAGTAGCATGCCAGGGAACATGACCCAGTGAACTCATCTTCAGCTGCAGTCAGCTACTAAAGTTCAGAAAAATATTACAAAAAAAGCCCATAAAATCAATATAGACTGCTAATAGACCATCTAGGAAATATTTTCTACACTTCTTCAGGCAGTAAGTATGAAATTTATTATTCGACTTTTTTTTATGATACAGCTGAAAATGTCACAGGTAAGAAAAACAATCTTCTTTCTAAAGTGCACTAAGAAAAAGGATGAACAACATAACTCAGACTTCAAGACTAAAACGGAGTCTTGACCATTCAGTTAGACATACTGCAATCAAAGGCTATGAAACTTTTCACAAAATAACCTTTAATTCTTTTCTACACAAATTCTAAATATAGCTTATTTCATTAGCACATTTTAATTTAATCTATTTCTACAATGACAGAATATATCCTGCCCACCTATCAAGCTTAATTTCTTCACTTTTTCAGAAATCACATGGTCCACTTATTAACAGCTTTCAACGGGCCTTCTGCAGTTCACACTGAACTCTAGCTCACACATCCCAGTAGTGCGATACTATCATCGCAAAAAAGAGAGGAAGTTTTTTTGGTGTAAAAAAAGTCTAAAGTGAAATGTAAGTTTCTTCAACTTTTGTATCATCTGGTCAAAAACAAGGACAGTGGTTTGGGGACAGCGGAAATTAAAACGCAAATCTCAAAGACTTATTATCTGAAACTTGTTCAACTGTAATGATTTACCTTCCATTTCCGAAAATTACATATTAATTATTAACACCATGCAGAGAGAGAAAAATGACTTGAAAATAACTACCTGAAGGACACAACTTCACAAAGGGTATTTTCTATCTGAAAAGTAGCCTTCCAGTTGTTTGGAAGAAAGCTATTTTAGCACTGTGAAACTATGTTCCTGGGTAGATGCCTTTACTCAGACAAGTATGAATATTACCACTGCTTTGGCTTTTGCCCTTCATTACACAATTCTCCTCTTTTGATTAGCAGTATTTTCTTTAAACTATGTGTGCCCTCTATTCAGTGCTTGGAGACATCCAACATGGCTGCCACAACTTCAAGAACTGCTTAGGAAAATGCTAAAAGCCTTCATCCAAATTTCTTAAGACTGAGTGCAGAGAAACTTTTCTGAATACTTCACACAGAAACGAGTTTGATCCCAGTCAAAAAAAGCCACTATTTCTTGGAAATATCTGTCGCCAGACCTGAAGCATCTGATCCAGCTGTGCTGAGGGAGCCTGCCAAAATATCCGTAGAAGATCTGGGAGCTGCCGCCAAATCAAGAGACATAAACAAGAACGACTGCCAGGAACAGCACGGCGAGATATTCTACCCAGGGGAGAAGGCGCCAGCCTTACACTGATCAGACACATCGGTGCAGAAAACAACATAAAATTAAATCAACTGTTTCTAGAGACATGGCTCAGGAGTCCAGTTCTTTGGTTGAAATATGTTAAGACAGGAAGTGAGCTAGACTAGCTGAAATAGGACATGTACTTGAGAAAAACAGTACTACATTTCAGCTAGCTCCTGAAAATCCAGAGGCACCAATGCAATTTACAGGTGGTGGAGAAAGTATTGATAAAATCATAAAAAGTAACCCTCAACTCTGAACAGCCTCACACTGCAATCTACTGGATGCTGGCAAAACTACATCAAACCTGCTGTTGAAAAATGCTAGCATTAAACTACACACTAGCTCCTTCTAAGCTCCTTGCTATTTCATCTACTAAGACTTTTCAGCAGAAATAACCTGGCTTCCTATACACACAACAAAAAGGTAACCTCACAATTACAGACATAAAGACTGAACATTAAACTAAATTTGACAGAAAAATATGACAATCAGTAAGTAGAACTTATTTTCTACCTTACTCACTATAAAATCGCGTAAGTGACATGAAATAGAGAACAACAATAATGCTCCCAAAGTTGTTTATTTATAGTAAAATTTGAAACTGTTCAGTTGATAAAAGAAATGCAGAACAGCCATTATAAAGAACAGCTCATAAAAGCATGTACGTGAGAAAACAAGTGTTGCTTATTTCTTTTTCATGGTTTCCTGAGGGCATTGTGAACATGGAGTACTCTGGTCCACAATTTCATATTCTATTCTGTTATTCATAACTTATTTCATCTAGCTGAGAAAGATCTGAAATGTTGCGAGGACAGGGCAGAAATGAAGGAATACAGGAGTTACTCCCTGCCCCCTCTCAGCACACCAACCTTCCCCAAACTTGACAGAAATGTCTTCCTCCTACCTTGTAGGATCTCATTTTCCAGCTCTGAGAACCCAGAGGAAAATGCCTGCAGCGTAACTGACTATTGCCTGACCTGGCTGACAGCTGATTTAGGAAAATGCTGGGAAAGAGAGATGTGCTTCCAAGCTCAGTATGTTGCCATTCTTTGAAGTATCAAGCAAAAACAATTGTTGGGAGATAATTCCAGCAGAAACACAGGACTATTTCTTCAGAAACTGACAAATAAAACTGCTGGTTTTTAAAACTACAAATTCATAAATAGCTGTCTCCAGCACACACCAGTCACAAGCATCACATTTGCTTATAGAGCCATTGCACACCCGTACTGAAACTGTCACAGTGGATCAGATCAGCTGACAGTAGCCTACTGACCTGAGTATCCCTGGCTAATGCCACACACTGCAGAAAAACATAAAACAAAAAAGATACAGATGTAAAAACTGCTAATAAGAAGCCACCAAGTGTTATTTCCTAATTCTGACAGGCACTGCTGCATTAGGCTTTAAATGTCATAATTTAGGGGGCTTTTACAGAATACTGGGGGACATCTTCACCATCCATATGGAAGTTTGATCTTTTACTTTTTTTTAATGTCATTAAGTTTCTCTGATATAATAATACAATATATATTATACAATATAATACACAAATGTATTTACATAGTTTGATAGTTTTAAATTGCTAACTTATATGGGTTACAAACATGAAGTGTTAGAGATACTTTCAAGTAATCAGGAATATCTCCCCCAGTTCTGAAATACAACAAATCTTCACAGAACATATGTAACCCAGAGTACATCTTTAGCTCAACCAATAACACTAAGCTTTGTAATCATGCTTCAAATGTAAACCTTTCCACAACCATAAGCTGCAACCTCCATTATGCATACATTTCATATTTTAATGTGCTATTTGATATGAGTACCATAACAAGGCCTGGGCAAAAAGAGTATCTACCTTAAGCATTTCTCAGAGAATTCCCTAAAGGAGAAGAAAACACACTGGAGCCCTGGGGCTGCTGCTGGCCAGAAAACTGGCTGCATCTCCATGCTAGTGGATTAATTGGTTGCTACCAGACAGAGACGAACTAGATGGTAGAAGACGTCTTGCACTAAAGCAGCCCATATAAAATTAGCAAGTCTAAATGCAACAGTGATGTAACTATTAGCGTACTTTTAAAATTACCTGCCAGTGATATTCTAATCCTCACTTGCATATGTGTATATTAATCTTATTTCTACTAAACAAACTATTTAAGTGGCTTATTTTATTAAAGAGAAGCAGGAATTATCTGATAGGAAAATGATCATGTAAGCAATGATTGCTTTGCAGTAGTACCATAAATATACTCTTTATTCAAGAATTTTAAAAGACATTTTACTAATTAAAAGAATTTAAACTAAACTTGACCTAAAATAAACCAGAGAGATTTCTAAAAACGTAAGAAAACAACTTGCTTGCCTCTAATGTTAGAATAACAGGAAAGTATACATAAGAATAAAGTTATGAACTAGGGACTTGTACTAAAATCTCCATGAACAAAGAAATAGGTATTGATTAACTAGTAAACACAGACATTTTTTCACTCATACAATTAACCTCCAGAAGATATTCTTGTAGAATCTATCATACTGAAAAGACTAAAAACTTAGCAAGATTAAATCTAGTAATTACTAGACTACAGTTTTTCAAGATTTCAGTTGTCACATATTAATAAACAAAGCTAGTACTTTGAACAAAATGAGAATACACTGCAATTCTGGAGTATAATCTATACAGTTCAGTGGAATTTTACCAAGGAAAAATATTCATTATTGATCAACTGCTGGTTTTGCTAGCATGTTTTTGGAGCCATACTATATTAGTTATTGTTCTTATCATAATGTAGACATTTAGACTAGTGGTTTTATTTAGTACAGAATTATTTGTCAATTTGAGAACTGAGTAGATACAGAAAAAGTATTTATTGGTTTTGTCAAATACAAAGGCAAAATAAAGTTTCTGCATTCAGCATTGCTTCATCATGTACTCATCACGAACGCAGCATACCTTTCCTGTTTAAGCGCATATTCCAGCATTTTGATTCTTCGCACTAGATCCTTCTTCAGATTTTCCTGTCCTTTCCTTTCACCTTGAAGAAAGGCGATCTGGGCCTGCAAAAGGAAGTGTTCAGTTTAGAATCTGGTTCCTCAAAATCATTCAGCATAGCTCTTAAGTGTATGTCTTTTCCGTACTTATTTTAATATTCATTTGCAGAGCTCCAAAGAAATTGGCTTACTATGCTTCATAAACAATAAACACTTAAAAAAACCACTGCATAGATAAGCCTTCTAAACTGCATGCTCATTACAGATTTTAAAAATAAATATAAGAAATAAAGCAATTTTGGTCTGTTTGATAGGGTTTATTTCCTTCCTTGGCTAAACATTCAATAAAGGATAAGGAATGGATAAAATAACCATAAAAAACGCCTTCAGCAGATAAAAGTATTTACCAACAATAAGCTAGAGAAGATGATAAAAGTATTTCTGCTCACTAACTGAAGTAGTGTATAATTAGTGTACTGTTCTACAGATACATGTTAGATACATTACACTAGTAAGAAAACCAGATGTAAATCATGTTCAGCTAAAATCAGAACAAAAGAAAAATAAAACTCTGTTTGTAATACAGCGTTAAGTGCTAATTATGATACTTTCTAAAATAGGTTAAGGAAAGTTCTCCAGAAATACTGTAATCAAGAGACAGGAAAAAAGGGAAACAGGGGGAGATATTTTGGTGAGGGAGATAAGGAGAGAAATGGTACATAAGTAAATAAAAGTCAAGTAGAAAATAGACAGCTAACCTTTATCAACTTCCAGCACAGAATAAGTATTCAGTTGCCTATGAAATATCTCCTTTGAATAGAAAATTATGACAAATACAAGGTATTAATTCCTAACCATAAAGGAAGAACTACCTACTTTTGTACCTAATGCTCAAATCAAGTCCACTATAAGAGGCAAGTTCTTGCACTTGCTCAGCTTATAAACACACTTTCAGACAAAAATACCTACAAGCAGTCACCACTTCATGCCTCAGCCTCACCTGCCAGTTCAAGGATCAGAAGCTTTCTGCACCTCTGCAGCTAAGTCTCCAAGCATCTCATCTGTCTCTTGAGAAGGACAAACAGGATAAAAGGCAATTGGCCTAGACCATCAGCTGTTGAACATGAAGACCAATAAGCCTTTCATTTAAATAAACGCCCAGGAAAGTCAGGGAATAAAAATGTGCAAGAAATCCTATCCTCACCTGTCACAACCATGCAAGCGGACCCCAGATATTTTAGTTAATGGAGATGGTTGCTTCCAAAGAATAATTTCTCTTACTGCAGGTTTTTACCCCAAGGTAAAAAAAAACAGAGTCTGTAAATGCCATTTTCTCTCCATCAGCTATAAAGGGAAGACACACAACTAACTCGGTTGAATTTTGGGGAGCAGGATGAATCTTACTCTGAAAGGCCATTTGTTGGTGGCCAGTAACGGCAGCTGCTCTGAAATATCACACCAGCTGACATTATTTCATTGCTCAAGTACAGCCAGTAAACAGCCTGACAGACACCTGAAGGATCCTTAACTGCCAGTCACCAACTAGACCAGCCAGTTTATGACTCAAGAAAAAGACTGGCTGCCCTCCAACGAAGTCAGTCTTCACCCTCAGTAGGGGAAATACATTCGGATTTAAAAAAAAAAAAAAAAAAAAAAAAAAAAAGAAAAAAAAAAAAAAACCCA
>VZRN01004652.1:404119-414958 GCA_013397935.1 Dasyornis broadbenti | reverse complement strand
AAAAAAAAAAAAAAAAGTCAACTGAATCAAAAGAAAGACCTCAAACTGGCATTGAGAACTGAAATTGAATTCTAATGCCTATTTTATGCTCAGGTTTAAAGAAAGGCACAGAACAAAGAAATGCTGGTGCTGCAGTCAGCATTTCCTACCCTAAGGAATGTAACTGTGCAAGAAGCATCTCATCTCAACAAGGTCAGCATCCCTCCCAAGAGGAACATCTCAAGTACATATAATTTAGTTTGCAGTAACTGCACAGACACACAGATCCTTTCTTCCTATCTCCAAATCGGCCCAGCAGAACTAAACGTGTCTTTCTAGTCAAAAGTGAGAGAACATCAAAACGCACTTTTAAAACCAGAAGACATGATGTAAATATGTATTTGGCTGGAATGAAGAGGATCATCCAACGCCATCAGGACACAAGCTGAAGTGATCTCTTTTGTGACCTGCTGTCTGCAAGCAATTTCTAGCCAAGAACAAACTGACTGAACACATTGGAATGAAGCATTTTTACCCGGAAGGTTGGCAAATGACCCGGCTCCTGCACTGCTACACTACAAAGGTCAAACCAGCATTACAGTGCTAACAATTGAGGCTAAAGTTATCTTCCATTGGTAGCAGCCTAAACAAAATTCTAAAATGCCACTTCTCAGTAGTTTTAACAGCTTCCTTTTGTAAGAGGGAGAGACATAAAAGGATATGATTAAGAAATATCATACAACACCTCCTTTATGTGGATATCTTTCACTGTCAGCAATATGTCCATGCTCTTAATGATGTCTTAGAAGTTTCCTTTTTCCTGGACTTTCAAGAAATCCTTGTGTTTTACTCAAAAAGTATGCAGTAACAACAGTCAAACCCACAGCCCAAGAGCCATTTTTCTAGCCCTACACAAGCTTATTTCTAGGACCCTTCAAGATTAATAAATATATACTTTACAGATAGGTAGTTTTACTGGTACTTGAAGAAGCTGACAATAATTTTGCTCTCTCCTTGGAGGCTGCACAATTTCTAGCTTAGTTTGTTCATACTTTTCTTCAGAGTAGCATCCTTAAGTCTAATACTCACTATTTTTCAGAAATTCTGGCTCTGAAAATGAGAATACTTGCTTTTGGTCATCTTCATACCACACAAAAAGTAAAGACAATATTCCCTCGCTTTACCACAGGATGTTAGCAACCCTTATCCTTCATTTACACAAGTACTGAGTAATTACAATTAAGTCAGCCTCAGTGGACAATAAACATCAGTTTTATACATGTAAGCTTAAATGTTATTTAAGAAATTTTTAATGATGATATTCAGGTTTACTTACATTGCACATAAGGGCAATATTAAAATAATAACTGAAATTTTATACTAACAATAATACTCTAACAGTTCATATGTCTTAAACAGATTTCATTCTTTACAATGTTTGGCAGCTAACTGAAACTATGCAAAGAAACCTAAATGTTCATACCGTAAAACAAACAGAAACACTTTACAGATAAGTGCAAACTGAATAAATGAGTACACTGGGTTTAAATATCCAAAATGACAAATTATGACATCTAGTAGTATTTTCTAAGTCTCCAGAACAAAAAAGTGGTAACTGCAGGATCACTATTTCCAACTAAAATACGTAGACAACACCTGTCTAAGTGTCTGTGCAATTTTATCAATAGATTGAGCCTCCACAGGTGACTTCCCACAGCTGCAGCTTTAGCCCAAGTCAAATCTGAAGCCTGAGCTACACCTGAGGGAGTAGAGGAGCACAGGAGATTACCTTCCACTCTGAGTAATCTGCAACACTGTTCTAAACTTATGTTTTGGCCACTCCTGGAAAGGTTTGCCAAAAACTTCAAGAATTCGCAAATATTCCCAACAAACAGGTTCTGCGACAACTGACCTTCTAGGTAATAAGGTTAAAATGTATCAAGTTGTAAACCAGTCTTTGCAAACCTCAAAATCGCCTCCGGGGATCACGCAAAACCTCGTATTGTTAGCTGCCTTATGGGTGGGGCGCATCATCTCCATAAAGCACCCGGCCCCGCTGGCTCCACAGCAAGAATCAAGGCAGGACCCGCCTCAAGTTTATTCCAGGCTAAGTCCCTCTACTCCAATTGAACTGTGAAATTAAAATCAAGAGAGTAGGAGAAAACAAGACAAACCTCAAACAAACAAAAAACCAAACCAAACAAAAAAGAAACCCACAAAACCAGAGAACACTGGAAAAATAGATGCCAGGCACACTCTATTTCAGCTGCAATTGTGGAGTCGAGTATTTTTTTTCCATTTTATCTCACTGAATTCTTTTGTATGACCAACTGCAACATAACCTAGAAGTGTCACACACATCCAGTCTAAATTACAGCACTGTTGCTATCTTAACTATTCCACTTCCCTACTAAGAGATTTTAAAAATAACATTCATTCTTATGTTAAAAAGCTTTTCACAGGCAACAACAATATGTTATATGAAATTCCCCAAAAGACTCTAAAGTCACATTACTGTGAAGTAGACAAAAAGGTGAGACAATGTTTTAGGTAGCACTGGGTTAGAAACAACTCTTTTTAAAATGCTGTTGACTTCCTAATACAGGCTTAGCAGCCATAACAACATAAATAATGAAATGACATCTTAATAAGTCTGGATTTTACCAATGTCTAAAAATTCACACTGAAATTTATACTTCCAAGGATCAGCAACCACAACAACAAGCCTGTTTAAAAGTAAATTACATAAAGACACCTTTTTAAGCTGACACCTTGATACTACCAAATAGCAGGAGATAAAATATATACAACTTTAACAGAAACTTTTAAAAAATAAACATACTGTGACTGCTAAACAACTGATTCACATTTAGTAGCATCTTCTATCACATCCTGAATTTTACAGCTATTTCAAGTTAAAAGACAATTTATTGTCTTTAATTTTTAAGACTCAAAAATTATAAAAAGCCTTTCTATTCTTCTCTAAAATATTTATCTTAATATTTTACAGTAAACCTCACTTCAAATTTACGGGCACTTCAAGGTCAACAGATATCATTTGATGAAGAGATACTAAGACACACAATTCTCTACATAATGCTTCCATAATTCAACAACAAGGTTGAGAGAAAGAGAACAAAAGAAGGTGGGAAAACTGCAAGAAAAGTATTGCAAAAAAATATGCAGATAGCTAAAATAACTAAATACATTACAGAGATGAATCAATCTGGAACAATTGTGCTAACCGGTCTACCAAGATCTGCCAGGAGGATTCTGCAGGCTGCCAGGGCACTCAGTATTTTAGATTATAGTTGGCTCACTGAAGCACTACATATTTAAGTATATTTGTAAATAAGTGTAGGCATGCCCATGGGGTGAGAAGAAAAGAGAGGGAGGGGGGAAGGGAAATACCAATGGTCTAGCACAACTAGGGAACAATTTAACAGGCACCATACTTCACATCACTACACACACCTACTAACACTCTGTGCCAAGAGAAGCTAGGAAGCTTTTGTAATTCCTGTAGCCATTTAAGATAACACAAAACTGAAGTGGGGCCACAGGCTGAAACAACTGGCAAGCACCAACGCATATTTAACTTCACCCCATACAGAAGTACTTCATTCCGTTTATCCCTCACATACTCATGCTGGATGATAGCACCTCGTGAGACCAACATTATTTTTGTTGGACTTCTTAGAGATGTCCTAAAACTAGCATCAGAGCTAAACCCAGAAAAACCAAAAGAAATCAAAGATTTAGCTTGCAGTAAAAAAATACAGTTAAAAATGCCATTCACTTACATTCTTTGTCTCTGTTTTTCAAACCATGTTTTCACAGAGAAAACATGGTTTGAAAAATAAATTCACTAAGACTGGAAAACTCCTAATAAATAATCCAGAATTGATTCATAATTTATTCCTGGCAATACCTTGATTACTAATTTAGGCATCTCAAAACCAGAAAGCCATGTCTTTCTGTAGTTTGAAGTGTTTCACTAGGCAGATCTCTGTTCAGATAGCCAGTCTTTTATCCTCTCTTAAGTGCTGCCTTTCACTGATCTAACAATTGTAAACATCAGAATAGCTGCCAAGCAATGTATATTATTCAGCTCATTTAATCATTCTTCATAAGCTAAAATTTTCTCTAAACCTCCAGTCATTTCTGTGGTACACGTACTTAAGTGGAGAACATTAACTTTTTTTTGACCCAAGAGCGTGACAGTCTGATAAAAGCAGAAAAAGAGGGCAGCTTTTAAACGTGATGTAATTCTATAGGCAACACTGCAATGGCATGTCACAAAATAATCACATATTATGAGCTGGAGTCTAAATTGCAAATGCTCAAATTCCTTTCCACTTGCTGTACAAGAACGCCAGAAATGCAGCGACAGCAGTCAGCACCAGGACTGATAAACAGACTCATGGCCCACATTTAAACTGAGACAATGGAAGTTCACAGGCCGAATGAATCACTTGGGGTATGGCAAGACAAGGGAGAAAAAATCTGGAGGAGATTTTTAGATTTGGCTTCAGTAACAGAAAGAGGAGTGAACCAGACTTGACCACACAAGCATTTGCAGAGGCAATTGGCACACTCCTGTTCCTTGCTCCTACATCCAGGATCAGCTACTCCTTGTATTCAAGCATGCATGACCACTCTGAACTGACTTGGGCATGCTGAACTGACTTGGGCATCAAGTGAAACAAATACAAAGATAAATGATTTTGTTCTCACCTCCTGCTTACAAGCTTGGATATGAATATCATGCATGCCATTTTTGCTCCAATGCTTTTGCAATCCTGCCCTATGTGACTGCACTAAAGGGAAACATATTCCTGGCTACGAGCAGAAAAAATGCAGTCTTTCTACACTGCAATCTTTAACTTCTTTATCACTGGGTTATTTTCAAAATACTCAATACCATTGACCATATAGCAAACTCTTTTCAAAAAGGAAAAGAACATCTGGGAGAGTTCATCTACAGGCCCACAGTGAACAGGTCAGTCAAATAAAATGAATCTTTGTTTTCACATTTCAGACTATTTTTATTTCTTGTTTACTTGTCTGCAAAGCTTGGATTCTGACCACTCTGAAATGACTCAAAAGAACACGTTCGGGTGCCCAAGCATTTCTAAGCATTTAAAACTAAAACGTAAGAATCTCTCATCTACTTCAAAGCCAGCTTTTGCCATTTTTTTAACTAAGAAACTTAGAAATAAGGACTTGACAAGTCTTGCCAGTCTTGTGAAGCCAAATATATGAGTAGGTCACTGACCAGTACTTATTTTCTCAGAAAACTGTGTACTGATAACAGTTTCGCTTAAGGCTGAACTTATTTGCACAGTCTTACTTCTTTCTGCAATAAATTAAGATGAACCAAAAGTCTCAGGCAATTCATGTGATCTTCTTTGGGGAATTTTACACAGACTGTTCTAAAATTAGTAAATAAAGTTTCCGTGTCTACTGAAACGTCAATAAAGGCTAAGTTATATTTGCAACTTGTTGTTCCAACAGTGCCACGTTACTTATCCCTAATGCAATACAACTGCCATGAGCCAAGACCCTCAGCAGAAAAAGAAGGGCTACATTTTGAGTATGACACAGAAATACCAATTTAATTATAAATGTGCACTAATAAAGACACATAGAATCTTTCACCATATGCTAACCTGACACTGAAAACCAAGTTTTCCATGTAGAACATAGTAATTTATTCCATTTTTGCTCAATCCAACAATTCCACAGCAATCAAGAGAAATAGAAAAATGCCTTTTGCTTTTTGCAAGTATAACTTCCATGAAAAGTGTCTGAAAGCATTAAAGACCACCTGGAGACAATGTAACCTTGCGAAACTCTCTCTGTTCATGCTACATCAATATTTACAGCAGCATTTTCCTAAAAGATTTAGGCCTATTTAAGAAACACATTTTCATTACACTTAAACTAAGTTACAGGTTTGACAGCTAGGAGAAGAATTGGAATATCTAGGATGCTAGGAAATGGTCAGATCAATTATGCCATAAAAAAAAAAAAAATCAAACTATAAAAACCAGGTACACACGTGCAAAGAACATTGTCTCATCAGTTTGTACTTACATTCTACTTCTACAAATTTCTGCATTTCTGAAAATCACTGAACATTTACTATTACTGGTCCTCCTGGCTGAAATAAATGAAGCCACGACAGCATATCAACGAGTATATTGGAATTAACTGGCAAACGCGTATATAAGCACAGAAGGGTACCGTTTGCTTCACGTGAATCTGGTAAATAGAAAGTTTGCTAAAAAAAGTCTGAGAAAGAAAGGATATCTGGTAGTCACCAAGGCCCATTTAGTATAATTTTTCCCAAATAAATGCACCTCAGTATTGTGACCGTGGCTTATTTTCTTCTGCCTTTCTTTGATTTATCTGATGTATATAAAACAATAAAGTTGAAAGTATTGCTTTTCTGCAGTGGAGACATTAATGTATGTAACATTAATCACTAGTGGTTCTTTTGTACTATCTGCCTTATGAGAAAAATATTTTATAGAAGATTTTTACAGCACTTTTGCCAATTCATCTTTCACTAAGAATCTCAGAAATTTGACCCATATCATCATATTTGAAAATCTTATACCACATTTCTTCAAATTGTATTTATCTTCTATTTTATTGGTTAAACTGCATCTTTAGGACTTTTCCATTAACTTAATAACTGATTTCACCAAGTCACTTGCTCATTACCTTTTCTCTAAACAACATTTTCAGATTATCCAGCTATCAGAACAACTTCTAACTAGAAATTTAATCCAAGAGGACCGTTATCTAAAAGCCAACAAACTGTAAATATCAACAATTTCTGAATCAAGTAACAAATGTCCTAAACCACACTATAAATAGCCACAGCCATCTGTCTGATTTGCCCCTTCTCCTCATTACTTTAACTTGTCTATCTCCAAGGACACAATCTTACCATGTAGCATGCCTGGTTTGACCGCCTGCCTCTTTCAGCAGAAAAGCAGCAGCAAGGGGCAAGATCCCCATCCATGACCCACCCCAGAGAGCTAACATTACTAAATCTGACTTCCACACCCGATCTCAGTGCTTATCTATTACTTCCATCGCATTCCTTCTGTTACAGCTGTTTGCTATCATTTAACCACATTTTATCTCATTTCATTATCTCTTTCCCTATCATTTGGGTGGTGGTGTTTTCTTTTTCTTTTGGCACCGTCTTGCAAGGACTATTTTTAACAAAGCTGTAGAAACACAAGCACATTGTATTCACCCATTCTCCCTAATTTCCTTGTAAACCTTCTCAAAGGAAAGTTTACCCAGGAAAAATAATTTTCATGTAATGCTATCAGGTCTCACCACTCGTATGGAGTCTACTACTCTTAAACAAGTTACTAGTCAGAGAAAATGAAAACTTCAGTAGTGACAAGGACAAAAGCTAGAAAATTCCTTGGCAGGATGGCGGGTTGTCCATACACACAGTTACATACAGTGTAGCAGTTTGTTGCAATTTAGACAATTTGTGAAATGCAGAGAAATGCCAGTCTGCAAATCTGTACTTCTGCCAGAAAAATGTTTGTCAGAAGCAAAACTTTCCACAGCAACATGTCTACTGCTTGTAAAGACAATATTTCTCATCAAAACAAAAGCCACACGCAGACCGCCCCCCCCCTTCTAAGCTCATCCAGCCCAGAAAGAGCAGAGCTCACCAGCTTTGTTGCTTGCTGGGACAAGGACGTGCATCAGCAGCACTTGGCTCTGCGGGGTCCCAGCCCCAGGGGCAGAGTCCCAATCACTCTCCCCCAAGGGTGACAGATGGCTAATTAAAAGAGAAATAACATCCGCAATAGACAGTCACTCCCAACCCGCCAGAAGACCTATGGTTAAGGCAAGCCACCAATATGGGAGGCAGTTCAACCCCTGCTTGCCTCAAGCAAAGATATGGATTTCAGTGCCCTGCACACTCATTTAATCAAACCCTTTGCTATTTTCGGATGGGCTTGTCCAACATATAATGACAACTCTGAATTGTCTCTGTGTTAGTCCAGAAAAATGCAGAATGAAAAAAATCTGAAGTTTAAAACTCTTGCAGAACAGGAAACCCTGTCTTGTCAACTCTCCCAAGCAGCTGCTAGAAGAACCTAGGCAAATTACTAATTTCTGAAAAGATATGAAAATAGATTATAATGCCATAAAGCCCTGTTTGTGAATACTTAAATGAGGATTTGATAACGTTAGTATTTATCCTAGTTAACTACTTCACAGGGCAACAACAAAGTCTATTCTTAGGATAATTTTTCAATCTGCAGATGTCAAAGTACTGTAAACAGAAAGCAAGCATTAGAAGTTAAATATGTAATCAGCAGATAAGCATCTAGGGGAACCCCATATTAATCTGTTTTCATTCTTATTTGAGATACACAGCTTACTAATGATGCATAGATATAAGTACTTAAGTCCTCTTTTGCCTTGAATGAGGAAGATTATATAACAGAGACAATAATAATTTCAAAAGGTTCAAGAAAAATAATTAAAAAATCAGAATAAACATGAATATTTGCAAATAAAAAAGGGAAAGCAAAATATAGACACTGATAGGAAGAAAAACATTGAAAAGGCAGTATTAGACCAGTAACTAAGAAGCCGCCCGGCCTGCCAGCTCACATATGTTATGAGCTTAAGCGTGTGCACCTGAACAAGCATCACAGAATGCAAGAGAAAACTATTCTACCCGAATATCATATTTAGTTCCACATAATTAATTAGAAGGGTAAGAAAAAGAGAAAATAAAAAGAAGCCCACAGAGGAAGAAAAGGAAGACACGAAATCACAGTGGGACTGATTTACAAGGTGTTTTTTGGAGAGAGGATATAGTGGAACTAACCAACAACTACAGAGCAGAAGCCAAGAACTTAGTATCCCAAGTATCCCTCGGCATAAAGTATCCCGAGTATTTCAATATCATGGCAGGTAAGGAACCGGAGATAAAAGAAGTCTACCTCTAAGAAACTACATGAATTGCAGAACAAAATTTTGGGATATTAAGACCACCATACTAAATAGGTCCTTTGCCCCACAGCCTCCCAAGAGTGGATAATCTAGCACTGGCATTTGCATTGGATAGAAGTACAATGTGGAGCATTGCATCTTTATCTCAAGAGAGAGAAACTGTCCAACCTCAAATTTCCATTATTCTGTTAAACATTTCCAAATACATATGCCAACAAAAGGCTTCAGAAGGAGCACAGACCAGGTCTTTAATTACCACTGCTCATGCTTCAGGTGTACAATTTCTAAAAGCCATCCCGTAGCTGCTGAACCCCTAGCACAAACCTCTCACATGGATCCAAGAACATTCATTTGCAAATGGTCACAGCAGACGTTAATGCCTGATGTCTGTAGAGATAGCCAAGAATTTTGCACCTTCCCGAACATGACGCTGCAGCAGATAAATGCTGTTACAGCTCGTGGCAATGCCAGCCACAGCTAATTATAACTTTATTGAGATGTTTTGGCAAGAGTCAAAGGCATTCAAGCAAACAACTTGTGATGGGGTTATCTGCCACTGATAATACATGACTTCTGCAAATAGTCTAAATACTCTTCTTCTTTCCACGTGTCTCATCCATAACACCAAGCTTTTGAGGGATACCTGGGGGAGGAGGAGGAATGGCATGCTGTTGAAGGACACGATAGATACGCAAAGTATTATTACTTTTAATGCACTGGCAAAATTTCTTAGGTCTTGTAAAATATGTTTTTTCTCCAAAGCAGTATTTGATATCTGTATCAGCTGTGAATATATGTGCAGATATTTATGGGCCTCCACTGGATATATGACACGTGATGTTATTCTATCCATAGCTAAGCTAGCAGCTTTCTACACAGTATTTAGTGGATATAGTGAACAGAAATATGATTCACTTACTAACCAATTTCTCATTAAATCATTGAAGTTAAAAGAAAAATCACTCTCTTGTCCTCATGACCATTTCCTTTAAATTTAAATTCGTACAAGGGAACTCTCAGTAGAGAATGTCACATCTGCCACTCAGAGTGGTTGCTTGATGTTACTACAGAAAGTAAAATTAAAAAGATGAAAAAAATAAACCCCAAAACCCAAAAAAACAGAGAAGTGGTTTGCATTGCTAAACAGACTCAAGACTCTCTTGACAAAGACTACTTTCAAGGAAAGACACAGAAAGAAGAGATGGACAGGAAGAAAGAGACAAAGAAAGGAGACCTAAAAAGGAAACCAGTAGACACTTTTCAGTCTCAAACATGGCCAAATGAGAATCAAACAGTGGGCCGCTGGTAACGCTGGCCAGCGCTAAGGTTTAAAACTGCGATTTTCGTGTAAACAACACCAAAGAGGAACGAAGGTTGCATTATCGACTGTTCATTGGAGTTGATGCAACGTGCCCATCACTGAAGTATCTGACAGCAATGGCTCTAGGCCAGCAGCTCACAAGTTCTTTAACCACAAGATCACTATCAGTCCTTTCATGCACTAATGAGCGTATCAACCCCAGCGCTTTTCAAACAAAAACACTACATAACGTGCCCCATGGTACCGAAGAGGATCCAGCCGGTCCCACGGGCCTGGTCCCTGTGCGGGCGGGGCGGCACCGAGGGCCGTGGGCAACCGCGGCACAAGCCGCGGAGCAGCGGCTCAACGGGGGCGCGCAGCTCGCCGGAGGCAGATTTTAACAGGGGTTATGAAACTGGTGACAAGTTGGGGCGGCCGACTCTAAGGGGCACCCGGAAATCTCCGGGGGGCGGCGAGAGCGGCACAGCGCGCAGCGGCCGCTCCCCGCCGGGCCGGCCGCCACGTCCCACCCCCCGCTCGGCTGCGCC
>VZRN01004652.1:321906-403760 GCA_013397935.1 Dasyornis broadbenti | reverse complement strand
AGCAGGAGGGCGTTGTTGTTATTGTTGTTGCTGAAGAAGACGCCGGGCCCCGCTTGCTCGTCCATGGCCGGGCCGGGTCCGCCTGGCTCCCCGCCGCCGCTCCCGCCGCGTCCCGGCAGCAGCAGCAGCAGCAACAACCTGGGCGCGTCCCGCCCGCCGTCACCGCCTGACAGCCGCCCCCGCCCGCTGCTACGGCGGCCCGGCAGGCACAGCGCCGGGGAGCGATTCACCCCGCCGCCCCGCGCGGCGTCCTGGGAAATGTAGTTCCGCAGGATGGCGGGGAGGATTCCCCGATCGCCGCCTTCTCCCCGCGCCGCCCGTAATTCCAGAGATGGCGTCCCGGCGGCTGAGCCTCAGCCCCGGGATGTGGGGCCCGGTCGGCTGGGCGGGGGCGAGGGAGCCGGCGGGAGGGGCAGGGCAGTTTCACGCTGCAGCGGGAGCACGGGTTAAAGGTCACCTCTACCTCCGGGCGGGATTTATACGGCGTGGGGTTTCCCGCAGCCCAGCTGAGGGACACGGCGAGGGCAGATGTCTCGCAGCAGTTCCACATGCTCCGGTCGGGCCCTGCCTTTGCAGCCCCGGCTTTTCTGCTTCGTCCCTGTTCATCGCCACAAGCTGTAAACCCTGCCCAAGGCTACAGGGGTTTCTTGAACATCGTTTGTAATGCTGGAAAAGAGAGCGACGCAACACTGTTCAGGAATTCCCGCCCTTCTGCGAGGAAAAGGAAAGCGAGATCCTTCGGGATTGAGCGCGCAAGCTGTCGGCAGCACTGCCCTCTTGCCATGGCACCAAGGGAGGAAGCTGGGCTCCCTTTCCACGCCGTGTGCGCACCAGCAGCGGAGCCGCGCCCGGGGCAGACGCACACACCGCTCCATCAGGCTGTGCCGAGGGCCAGGCGCCGTCACCGTGTGAAAGATGGCGCCTGCCACCAAGACAGCTGCCATGGAAGTCCCGTGGGCGCTGGGAACGGGCCTCGATGGAGCCACCTGTGCCCTTCGCCAAGCCCCGGGCGCACCAGGAGTGCCCCGCTGCTTTCTCAAGCGGCGTTTCCTGTTTCCTTGGGGGTGTTCCAAAACCACAGTAGCTTGCGTCGTAACCCTGCCCGCGGAGTGAGATCTGCGGCTGGTGGACGATCTCTTTGGGAAGGACCGCTGAGAAAGCTGAGAGCATCAGAGAGCAGCGAGGAACAGGAGCGAAAACATAGAACAGGGAGCGTGATCTGGGGGACCTCGGCAAGGAAGCAGAGTAGGACAACAAGGCTCACCCAGAAAGGAAGGAAACAGCAGAGAGAGATGAAAGATGTGAAGGGGAAACGGAGCAAAGTTTCATTAAAAAGCACGTTTAAAAGGCCATTGACAAAAAGATGAAAAGGACAGTGACAAACAACAATAAGCACTAAGGCCATTTCAAGTTACTTTAGTTTTTTTAATCAAATGGAATTTGATGCCAAAATATTGTGTAAAACCACATGATTATACCTTTAGTATTGGGCAAGCAGAGAAGCAAATGAAGACTAAACTGGGGAAGGATGTATACAAACGAGAGTTGTGCATGTTGTAGACAGCCACACAAAATACAAAGATAAACCTCTCCCTTCTCTATCCTTCTACATCTATCTAGAGCCATTTTCTCTTCTCTTAACTTTTCTATTCTTCTACTGACTTCTTAGTTATATTTGATTGCTACACTTCCCTCCCCCCTCCCCTTTTCTGAGTTTTCAAACATCTTGTCAACTAGACTTGAACCAAAACTTAAAAATGCTGAGATAAAACTTAAGGTAAACAAAACCTGATTATAGACAAAACTTTTCCAAGAAGACATAAATTACTAGACTACCTGGTGCAGGGGAGGGAATCTAAAACAGGTTATAAACTTGTGTTCTGTTTTACTCACAAAATGTTTGTGTTGAATTTTGAAGTGGAAGAGTTTCCTTAATACTTTCAAATGTTGAACGAATTCAGAACTTCTTCTAGGCAATACAGATTTGTGAGGCTGGAAAGACTTATTAGAAAGGGGTATATTTCAATCAATTTAATTCCTACTACCTATACCAAGATGAAAAAAGTAGTGAAGTTTCTTTCCTTCTCATGTACAGCATGTTGTTTTTACTTCAGCATATATCTTTACTCCTGTAGAACAATGGAACAAGACTTGATAACATCTTTATGAAAAACAAATTTGAGATTAGAGTATGCACCCCTTGCTGTGTCCTCACTTTAGTACTATAACATTCACTGTGAAATAGAAGCATTTCTGATTTTACGTTAAATACTCTGCACACAGCAACTACCATAGGGCGAAAGAGCATTGTCTTGACCATTTTGCATAGTTACTCAAAGGGATATTAGATAAGGTCTTACAGGAAAATAGATAGCCTAGAGGCAAGTATCGATGCAAAAATAGTGATCTACAAAGATTTTAACCAGCTATTAATCATATTCAATTCTACTTACTATCCCTTTGTTATATTTGAAGTTGAAGCATCTGAAATACGCAGTTTTTACAGAGTATACAGAGAAACATCAGAGATGAAACTCAGCAGGCCTAGTTACGTGACTTCTCTCTATAAAGCAAAATGTATAGAAAAATCCCTATAAAAGCCCATAAATTCAACAGCTGTGTCAAAAATTCATGTAAGTCAGTCTTGTATACACAAGAAAATACATGGTTCTGCACTTCTGCCAATAGGAAGGGTGAGGCCTGGCAGCAGACAGACACTGGGAGTCCATGACGGTGCTCTGCAAGGTTAGCACAGAACTTGAGCTTAAAGCTCCAAAGTCTGCAATCAGACTCACTCAGATGCGAGGGGAGCCACGTGCTTTTGACAAAAGCCTGGTACAGGAAGGAAAAACTGGAGGAGCCTGGCTCTCACTTATGTTCTGCCCCCTGAGTCAGTACAGTGCAAAGTGCCCCAGTAACTCTGCTTGCAAATTTGATCAAGGACTACCGGTATGATATCTCCAGAGACTAAAATCTAGCAGGAAGGTTAAATACCTGGGAGTCTGGACAAAGGGCAGAGCACTGACTCATCACATATTCAGCCAGTGGCTGGCAGAACAGGAAGACTGCAAACACAGAGCACCTTATAAGGGCCAAAATCTACACCTACAAAAATGCAGATAGCAGGCAGTTCTCTTTATAAACTCAGTTTCCAGTGCATTCTTTAAAATGTATCTTAGAAGAGATAGGGGATTAGATTCTTTGCATCCTTTATTCATTTTCAAGCATGGAAACGGATTTGAAAGAGATATACACCACATAAATAAGGACAACTCATTAAGACAGCATGCTTGATCATTCACCTTAAGAAAGGCTGAAAATTTTCAATTCTTTTGTTGTGTTGTTTGTTTCCTTTTCATGCAAGCTGAAATGATCTACGAAGTCTGACAATCCCCTTCACTACTTTGTTTTTAAAAGGAAAAAATTAATCCTTCTACACTTGAAATTCCCCATGGTACAGGGTAAGTACTTCGTAACAGTTTTTTCCTCTTCCCTCCATCCCCACTGTGTTAGTGCATTGGCACAATGGCAGGATAACAATCACCAGATTTCAAAACCACTGGAGGGTTTGGGATAGCTTTTAAAAATAAATAAAACTATTTCAATACAGAATAATTTTTTGGTGGATAATTTATAACAGAAATTCATAAATATGATCACAATTTCCTAAAAATCTATACAAATACAAGTAACACCACTTCCCTTGTAATGTATGGAGTTCAAGTAATTACACAAAGCTCCATTAGACAGCCTTTCACATACAAATTACACAAAATTAGACATGTGTGCAGGGATAATGTAATGGTTCTGACTACTCAATGGTCCAAAAATAATAAAAGTAATTCAAAAAAAGCTAGTTTTCAGTTTAATTGTCGGGGTGGAATGTACTGTGGGTGGTGGTTGCCTAGCAGCTGCTTTTGCTTTGCTGGCCTGACTTGCTCGGACTGCAGTTTCTAGACGTGTTTTCAATTCAGGAGCAGCTCCCATTACTGTCTTGAAAGCATGTGGGTAAAGTGGACCAATGTGCATGAGATTCTGAAGTGCAAACTCGTGAAGATCCTTAGATGCTGTAGTTGCAGAAGCAAAGGCATTTTCGTTCAGTAAATAGGAGATCAGAGTGGGAACAAGAAGGGCAAGCAACTGTACTCCTAAAAATGAAAGACAAATAAAATAATTACTGTATCAGAGAATGAAACAAAAAAAATACATTTTTATCCATAACTAGACCGGTAAGGGTAATATTGTTTTCAGAACTGTGATTAAGTCAGTTCTGAAACTGTAATAAAAAAATTATCAAATTAAAACAGCTGAAATGTACATGGCTTCCTGTGCTTTGATCACTCAAATCTTTCTTACCAGGACTGGGTTTCAGACTTCTATTCATTACAGTTATGTTGATCCTGACACTTATTTTGAGATGCTTTTGCACCATCTGATTGTGGATCATTGATGAAAGATCATAAGATGTGGAATGCCTATCATATGAAAGGATTTCATAACACTTTTCAGGCAGACAGAAATGATAATTCAATTGAATCTGAGTATCAGCCTCCCCAGTGAGCATAAGTGAACTGATATTAGTGTGCAAGTGCTCACAAAAAGGTCTTGGACAGTTATCTCCTGTTATTTATATTGATCTGGGAGATTCTAACCCAAAAACTAGCATGGCACCTATACTGCAGCTAGCATGACCTAGTAAGGCCACAGGCCAAAACGGCAAAGAGATCAAAAGGGTCGACCTTGAGGACAAAAAAAAAAAAAAAAGCAGCTGAACTTAAGCAACAAGGTAAATTTTTGTATCTAGAAAGGATATAATTACTTCGAAATGGATAACCTGTTCATTTTAAGCTCAAAGAACTTTAAAATTAATGGTAACTTATTATCTAAATTTTTTTTAGATGACCGGAGTATTAATTATTTGCCCTTAAGGGTCGTGAACGAATTCATACTCATGGGGTAATTGTCTCCAGTCAGCAAAACATCAGATGTTCTGTTTCCTCATTAGTTTCAATTATTCTCTCATTTCACATGTGTTTCAAACAACTGTGCCAGAAGCAGAATGAGGCTCAAGAAATTTAGTATTTTATCAACAGAGAAACTCCACAAAGGAGTATGTTGGGGGAAATAAATCCACAAAAACCAACCAAAAAAAACCTCAAAAAACCCCTACACAAAACCAGTAGTAGTATTTTTACATGGAACATTTTCAGCATTTCAAGTCAAATTGTCTGCACAGTAATTCTTTAGAATGCACATTGTTTCAGTTAGAGAATAACTAACTTAAACTGTAAGTAATGTATTCTATCTAGTGAATCTTGCTTCATCTACAATCAAGATACTTTGACTAGTATAGTTCAATTTCTTGGGCTCTTTAGATAAAACTTGTTGAGCTGGTAGAAGCAACCTGATAAAAGTCTACTAAAATAATAAAAATTAACAATGAGAAAAAGTAAATTTAAACAGCATGAATTACAAATTTCCAAACAGAATAAAATATCACTCATTACTGCAGTTCATGTTTAGAACTTTTTTCCTGCAATCACCCAAAATGCAAAGGCTACAGCATATTATACTGTATGTGCTATGCAAGTTCATACATACAAAAGTTCCAGCACTGCAATTAAAAACCATGTCGCACACACCGTCCATTTGTGACTATGCCATCAAGTTCCTAACTGAAAGATTTCTAAAATGTTCAATATTCTATTTTAGCATTACTCATTTCTCTAGAAAACCTAAATACTTACTATTCTGCTCCTCACCAAGGGCAACCAATGTTTCAAGGACTTTAATTCCTTCCTGGACTGCTAAAAGCTCCAGATTGTTGTTCGGGCGGCTCCTTTCCACAGCTTTCAACTTCTCCACCATGATAGGGGCCAATGAATGAATATACGGAGTTGACAGGGCACGATTGGTGTGTTGGAACACAGAAAGCAGAAGCTGGTAACACTTGGCTTGAACCTAATCAAATCAAGATAAATACATTGTCCTCAAAGGTACTTGTTAACTCACAGACTTCTAATAAACTCTGTTATCTCTGATAAAAAAGAAAAAGACTACTAAATTGGAAGGAAACATACTAAGTAAAAGGAAAGCAGCAACACAGCCCATCTAGTAAAATAGTGTTAGCCCAGTGCTCAGTAAAAGGAAAGACTTTTACTGAACACTGAAGGAAAGAGCATGCAGGTACTAAGTCTCAGTAACAATATGAACTCAGAGAAAACAGAGGCATAGTTAATGTCATACAAGTCAGTCACACCAGTTCACAGTGAACTACATCTTTAAGTCTCAGAACTACCATTTCTAACGGTAGATTAAGCTTCAAAATCATGATATGCTATTCCAATCTCAGAAGGGCAACATAGCCCATAAAAATGACTCAGAACAGAGTGATCTTATGGTTCTAACACGCGCCAAGGCTGTAGCCAAAAGTGTCAGGCCTGTCCATCCTTGCTTCTCATTCTCCATCATTTGATGGTAGTAGCATAGGAATGTATGTGTAGCCATACTGTGAGCTGATCACAGAATGCTCTCCTTGTCTTCCTTCTGTTTTTTTAGCCTCCTCCCTCTCTGTGGAAAGCAGAGATTATTAAAGCCAAGGTTTGGAAAAATGACTCACTGATGATCTTGTTCAGATGAATGCATTGTTTTGGGGGTGTACAAAGATCTTCCTCCAAAATCTCACACAAATAACCCAAAATTTTTGAGAAGGTGGAACATTATAACAAATATGAGGATAAAACATTACAACATGTTTTAAAACTGCACTCAAGTCTGAACAGGATGAGTTATTGACCACATGCTGAACAGAAATGTTCTACAGGAAGTACTAATGAACACAATGATCTGTGAGGAGATCCAGGGATTACTGGAAACATAGATATATAAATAAAAATACTGAATAAAAATCACAGATCATAAAAAGTACTGGTAAGAAAATACAAGTTATGCAGCTCATATTACTGTTAATTCAGTATTATACAGCTGTAGGTTTTCTATATAATTCAATTTCTAAGATCTGAAGTAATAACCTTCAAACATACAAATGTAATATGACTTCTCATATTGTATCTCAAGTCATAACATACAAATGATGTAACTTCTCATATCATTTGCATCTTTTACAGCAGAGCTCCACAGAAGAACATTTTTCCTTAATGCCTTACTCACCATCATCTCTGACCTTTTCAACAAATTTTACCTGTCTCTCCATACCATTATAAATAATTCTTTCCCCTTCTGTCTTTCTTTAAACTTCATTCCTTACTAGCTGTTAAAGATTATTATATTAGCCTTTGAAATAAGGAGTAAAAGTCTCTCTTCATAAATGCAGCCATATTTCAAAAGAGTTTTATGACTGCATCTGACAGCAGAATTTCATCCAAGCTTTTTTCCTTTGATCTATGTAATGTAAAACTTTGGACTATTGTGCATTGACAGAAGTCTACAAAAACTTCTGTCAGGTAAAATCAGGGCTTCTTCAAAGCATATGAGAAGCGCGCTCTTATGTAAAACTTGCCCAATAGCATTGAAACACTTGGGTCTCTCCACTGAGTTATCTTGTTGGAACAAAAGGGAACTGAGCTCACCAGACTTCTGGTTATTACTATACATGATATTTAACCTTTTCCTGTGGTAATACTTTCAAAAATACTCCTGTATTTCTTTTAGGGCAGCAGTAGTTCTTTGGAAGAGTTTTCTCCTTAATCATTTCAATGCACTTGGTACAATCACTGTCATGCTTTTATTACAGACAGGTGTCTGGTTACTGACCCCAATGAGTATTTTACATTTAAAAAGCCAGAATGAACACACAACAAGTACAACAGAACATGTGCTCTGCACATCAGTGAGAAGAGAGCGGACACCATCTGGCTGCTGTCCAAGCTTGCTCTGTGCGTTACAAAAATAGTGGTAAGTTCCAGCTGACGGGCAGCTTTCCAGCAGAATAGTGGGCGAAGATGAACTTCTCTCTCACTGTTCACGTGTTTATACAGAACTGAGAGAGAGTATGACACAAAAGTTTCTGCTTAATACAACTGACATTTCTATTCACACAATAAAATTCTAAGTAGCTTTCCATCCAGAGTCAGGCTTCAGAATCAACTGAATTTTATGTTCATGCTGGAGAAGACCTGCTCTGCTACGAAGAACTATCAGTCTAAACAGGATTTAAATGCCTCACTGTGACCCTAAATACATCCACATTTTTTGCACGTTTTTCTTCTCAGGAATCTCTGCCATGCTCACTTGTGGAAACATTATAGATTTTTCTCCTTAGCTCCCACCTGCAGATTTGTATATGCCCACTCAAACTGATCCATGCATGGCTGGAAAAGTTAAGCTTAACTATCCGTGCAGTGCCTTAGCATGCTTGAACCAAGTCAGTCTATAACTTTTTAACTTTCCTCTTCTAATGAGAAAATAATTCAGAAGATATTTCACAATGATAAGCCAAAGAGCAGAAATGAAATCATGAGACAAATGAATCACAATCTGTAGATGTTCTGATGGTGACCACAAAATTATAATTTTGCTCACAAACTGAGTTTTGTATGAACATGTAAAATAAGCATAGGTTTTGCACAAACAAATATAAAATTGATCAGAAATGTGAGCTGCAGTTTTATCTATGGAAAAATGGTTTTGTTTGCATTATAAAAGATCAACACTAATGTAGAAATACCACCACTCTATGGTAACCAACCTTTTCATCTGGTAAAACTTCACATACCAAAGACTGGTTTTGCCTTTTAAAAAGCTGAACTCAAGAACCTGGCACAAGGCCATGAACACACTTTCTCTAAAAGCACTTAGTTTGGGTTATTTTGCTCATGAGTTTCAGCAAGGCACTGTTGAAAATTCGAGTTCTTTTGACAGCAGTATGTGTCCTTGAAGTAAAGGCATCACAAATCATTCTGGAAACGTGTTAAATATATCACAATTAGTTTTTGCTGGCTATATATCATTCACATTCCTATAACATGATCTTACCCAAGGATCAGAAGAATTCAAAGCACTTCTAAATCTGTTCATACATCCATTTTGTAAAGACTGCACTCCAATTATTTCAGTGCTTGCTGACCAGAGGAAGAGAGTAATAGCTGTAAGTATGCTTACTTCATCCAGAATAGGTTTAGTGGCTTCTGAAAAACAAAACCAAACATGCTGTTAGCCTATTCCAAAAAGGCTTTAGCATTTATTTAGTAAAAGCCAGTGAAAACAGATAAACTAACAAAGAGTAAATATATGTACCTGGAATTATTTGCAACTGCACATGCATTTATTTATTACAGTATCATTACTGCCTGTGACTGACAAAGATCTGAGCAACTCTATTTTAACAGTTGTTTTAATAAAGTCAGTCCTTCTGAAACATAAGAAAAACATTATCATGCACACTTTCTCAGATCAAGTCATACTTTCGGTTTTCAATGTATAAAAATGAAAGAAAAAAAATATTTTTAGATGCTTTCCCCATTAGAGATCTACTTCACTTTTTAAAATTATCTCCAACTGATATAGCAGAGTAAGAAATAGATATCCAGCATGCCAACAACTTTTACTTAACATGAAGTTTCACAGAACAGTCTACTTGATTTGACAGCCAGCTGTCACCAATAGGAAAAGTCCTACTGTAACCTTGCTAGATTTTCAAATAGCCTGTATTTTCCATAGTCTTTTTTTTTTTCCCTTACATAAGCTCTGTCTTCACAGATCTCATTCATGAATTCACAACAGGGACACAAATATGTATATTTATATATAAACTATTACAATATATATAAAAAGCATTGTTCTGCTGGTCTGGTTGGCCACACTGGTTCTGCTCTCCCCTGAGAGGCACAAAAACCCAGCATATATAAAGTCAGCAAAAAAGCAAAACAGCATGACTGCCCTTTACAGATGTCAGCTAGTGACTCAATTGACTTAGCCAGTGAAACCTCACTTTAAAAAACTACTCCAAGCATTTAAAGTGACAATTTTCCTTCCATTATTTAAATTATTTTAAATTTACATTGTTTAAATTTCACTGAATGATGAGGTTTGAAATTGAATGCAGTGGACCTTGCTTAGATTTTTGTGTGTGTATAAACTATCACACTTCACAGAAGATTGGAAAGGAAAACATACAGTCTTGCAAGGAACAAAGAAAAATTTCTGAAGCCTGCAAAAAGGTCTACAGCCAGTGATGTTTCTGGAAAGAGGGCCTGTGAAATCTCTACAGTAACTAAAGGCTGGAAAACAAGAGCTGATGTGACAAATCAAATTAGAAGTTTGGCTTGGCCAACACAAACCTAGTGATCCCCCCGCCCCTCGGACATTTCAGAATCATTTGCAATTACCTACTCATTCCCCATCTCTCACATGAGTAACTCCATTCAAGCCTCTTCTTCAGTCTCTACAAATGGCTTCTTGGCAATGTAATGGGATGTTTTTCTTGCTGACTACCACTATGCAAATGGCAAATCTTTGTGTCTCTCTTTTGCCAACTGCACAGCCAAGACTGTACATCTTTTTCACTTTTTGAAGGGCAAGGCAAAGCACGTATGTGAACCATAAGAGGTGGTCTGCAGTTCTCTGAAGAGACACAGTAATCATTGTGCTGGTGAGTAACAGGGAGTTTTTGGCCAGGGGCGGATTTCTTTCTTGCCACAGAAAGCTTTTAACAGTATTGTGCATATCCTACTCCAGTATGAACCTTGCCACAATTATCTGTTGCTGTATTCCCACTCACTCACTTTAACACTGACTGTCATTAAGACTGTGTGACTTGTGCCAGCATAAAACCTGAGACACAGGGGCTGCAGGATGCATTGCAAAGGGAAAACTTCTAACTGGAGGTTGTGGTCAACACTGTCACAGAAAACAGACCAAACAAGGACAAATGTGAGGTGGGAGCTCCTGAGATGTAACTACTTTGTTAAAGCCAATGTTGTGCTTTTCTGCAATAAAATCTATTAAGCAACTGAGGAGTTATGCTCATTCAGGTCCTACATTAAGTTACAGGCAGATATACTATACTTGCCTTTTCATTACAGTAAAATCGATTTTTCTAGAATTTTAACTCTCCTGTACTGGGAAATCACTTACCAGGCTGAGAATCTTCCAAGATAGATGCCAGAGTGCTGCGGATAAGACCCGTCCATTGTTTCTGAGTTTCATCAGTCTTGACTGTCGGAAGAGTAACAATAGTTTTTATCCCTTGAAGAGCTGCAGTGACTGGAGGTGGGACCTGATTATCTGCCGACTTTACTGCTGTTTCTTTCAATACTCTTGTTATCAGAAATAGGATAGTGGGTAAGACTGTCATACACCCTAAAAAAAGAAAAAAAGATAAAATAGAATTTCTGAAGTGTGGTAGATGACCTCTTTGTCTTTCCCCATATGGATACATATGGTTGGAGACAAAGGAGACAAGATAAACTGCAATTCAGGTAACAAGTGATATGTGTCCTTCAACATTTTATCACCAAATTCATTCATCAGTACTACTGATGTGTATCATAACACAAGTCATTCAAGCCAACAATTGAAATGCTGTTGTCAATTCAAGAGTGATGATTCAGCTATTAAAGCTTTGTCCTACATGGCATGTGATACATGGTATGTCACCCAGATTGCTAAGTATCTTAAAACAGGATCTGCATTTCACTGGGGTCCTATAAACAGCAAAAATAAGAGGTCTGGAAACAGGTATCCAAACTAAGTTATTGCACTTTCCAAGTAAGGTAGTGTGTGGCATAAGCCCCAGAAGCAAAGTAAGGAAGCTATTTGGGTGTCTCAAATACTGGAAAAGGCTGTGGGAGTTTCAATAACACATGTAGACTTTAAGCCCCTGCAGGACTGAAAGAAGAGAGCTGTTGGGTTTTTTAGGCATGCAAAATCAATCTATGGATCACTTCAGACAGTAAAGCCTCTTTCCATATCTTTTCTAGGCTTCACTTTCCCACATCTGTAGCAACACAAATCCTGCCATTTTCCTACTTCTGGGAATGCTGTGAGGATAAATACATTAAGTGAACAATTATGACAGTAAGGTACTGCTGGGGGTCATCCAGTTCAACTCCCTTTTTCAAAGCAGCAGTTCTTCAAGATCAGACTGCCCAGGATCTTGTCTCATGGAGATTGCAAGATGCTCATATTTTAAAGAAAGAGGAAGAAATTAAAAAAAAAAAACAAAAACCAATCACAGGAAGTAATTCTTTTTGTTCAGTTTCCCTTATATCCAAAGGCTCAATTAACACAACTGTTTGTGCATTTGCTATCCCTGCCTCGCTATTGCTATGAGCTGGCTACATCTTCTGAATGAGGGGAAAAAAAAAAATCTCTAGCAGACTAACCTCTATAAACTAACAGTAGTTTCTGAGCTACTTGCCAAATACTGGGAGCAACACCCTCACTCTAGACAACACAGAAGTAATACTGTTACTCTTTTTGCCCACCCTCTTTCCCATCATCCTCTCCATAAAAAACAAAAAAACCCCAGAAAACAAAAACAAACAAAAAACAACAACCAAAAAAAAAAAATCCAAAAAAACCCGCAAACCAACAACAATAACAACAAAACCCCCCAAAAGAGGAATCAAATAAAACCAGGGCACGACTCCAACTCAAAATCCATTGTTCCTTAAAGAATTGCAAGAGACAAATTCACAAATTTCTGTTTGAAGACAAGCCATATTGTCTTTTGAGCACAACTTTGTCCAAGTATGTTATTTACTGGGCACCTCATTAGGGGACCAACTTCTAAAATGTCTTATCTATATGAGTGGGTGAAAATTTCCAAAGATTCTTGAGACAACACTTAAGCAATCTGCTCTCCACAAAGCAAAAGTCAAAGAGCACAGCTTCCCATGTAATTGTGTCCTTTACCCCTGAACTTCACTCAGTGCAATTATCCCAGCTTACACACATCCTTTGTGACAGTCTTCCTGGGCAGAAGAAAGCTCCATTTAGTTTAGAATCACATTTGGAATGACTGACAGCCAACGGCTGCAAACCCAAGTGTACCACAGATGAATTGTGCTGTTTTTTCCTCAGTAGGATTGTCTTTTCATACAGCTGCTGCTTTTCATGAACTTTTCAGGAATTATCTCTGAGATGTCTGTGTTCTTTTACAATATGATTAAAATTGCCCAAAAGGTTTCAAAAGCATGAAAAAAGCGGGGAAAAAAACAACAACAAAATCAGATTGATACAGAGCTTATTTCCTCAGCAAATTTGCAGCACATATGTGAACTTAAAATCAAATTTCCTTTACGTTGCTCACTGGAAAAGCCTGAATTCTTAATTTAGCTAAGCACCTAAATATACTTATCAATAGATGACCCTTAAAGCATCCATAGCAATGTATTTACGGTTTGTTTTTAGCGTCATATCCTCACTATGCTGCCTCTACAATAACCACTGACACATATTTTGTTACAATTCCTTACCAGCTGGAGAACACAGGGAAGGCAGGTCAGACAGAATATTAACGGTGGCAGCCACAAGACGAGCACTTTCATCAGAGAGGTGGGATTTGGCAGCAATGTGACTTGGAGAATCCGACACTTTTGAACTCAGATGGGGCATGTGTCGTACTAGGATAAACATGAGCAATTCCATGGCTGCAAACACTAGAGATTTTCCAGGCACAAGACCACCACTCTCACCTCCCTCTCCTAAAGCAAGAGGATTTTCTTTTTCCTCATTATCATCTTCATCTGAAAAAGGAAAGAAATGTCTGAGGAGACGGTTAAGATCCCATACCAAAGATTACATGACACACTCTTCACAAAGAAGTTAAAAATCAAGAAGAAAAAATTGCTTTACAGTAAGACAGGACAAACATGCCTCATGTCGAACTAAATGTTTTAGTTAGAATGACTTAAAGGGGTTTAAAATGCCTTAGAAGTATTGTGATTGCAACAATGCTTACTAAAAATCCATACCCAACTAGAAAAAAAAAAGTAGTCTTGCACAAAATAGAACTGCAGTTAATTATTTTGCTTCTTTTAAAACTGATTATAAAATTAACAGCAATGACTGCCAAATAAACAGGCAGGACAATTTTTTTTTAATTTAATAGCTATAGATTAAATGTTCCACCCTGACAAAATCTTATTCTAGCCTAAAATGATTATGAAATAGAAGAACAGAAAAGCACTGTCGGATTCTATGTCTAAGTTCATGATTTGAGTGTATTCAGTTCAAAAAGTCTCTCTTTTGATGGCAGCTTGGCCAGCTGCAGTCTTTCCTTCTCCCATTACATAGCAACAGAGATTCAGTAAGTTAAAGCTGGCCTGAACTACCCCTATAGAGCTCCTATGAATTTAAATGATTGCTACTGTTATCACATTCATCAATCTGAAAACTGCAGCTTACTGAGCTGACAGTAAACAATTCCATTAATTCGTATGAAGGAACAGAGCCTGCATTTTCAGCTGTGCTGGTTCCTCAAGTTCCAGCAAAATATTCTCCCTGTTTTTATGCGGAAAAAGGGGCAAAAGTTATCAGTTGGGTTTTTTTAAATCAACAGTACATTGTGACAGATTAAGATAGTAATTTTCCTTAGTAAGAGAATATTCTTTGGGTTTTACTTCACTTCTTTCAGGTAATAGAAAATATGACAGACCTACACAACTTAACCAGATATTAATGAACTATTTGCCAGGTTGCCACTTTGAAACTAATTTACCTAGCAAAGATGGAAACATTACATCTGAGATTTTTAAAGAAATGGTAAAGGGATGATTGAACAGGGAGATTCTCTCTGAAAAGGAAGTCACTAAAACTACCTCAGAAAGTAGCTTTCAGACTGCTGCTAGTTTCAGCCTGCTGGTCAAGTTTTGAATAGCTCCAAGCATGGAGATGTCACATCCCTGGGCACCAGTTCTACTGCTTCACCGCTCCCACAAGGACTAATTTTTTCCTTGCACCCATCTGGATTTCCATTGCTGCAATTTGTGTCCATTGCCTCTTGTCCTTCCACCACACGCCTTTCAGAAGACTCTGGATTGGCCTTGTCTTTAAATCCCCTTTAAGAAGGGGGATTGCTATTCTATCCCATATTAACCCTCTCTTCTGCAGACTAAACAAGTTCTGCTCTCTCAGCCTCTCCTCAACAGGTCACACACTTCACCTACCTAAGCAGCTTAGTGGACCTCCACTGAACTTCCTTCATGTTCGTCAACATCCGTCCTACTCAGAATGAGGAGGAAGGGCAAAGAAAACTGGACACTGCTCCAGATGCATCTTCATAACCATACCCTGAATCCACTGGTCTTGCTTTTCTGACACTGCCCAGGAACAGTCTTCAGCACTGCATAGGTTTCACACCAGAGATTCACACACACAACTCCTCATCTGGCAAATGTGCTATCCAAACTGTCAGCCCACCAGCCTATACCAATGCACATTCCATCCCAAAAGCAGGTTTTTGCATTTGTCTTTGCTGAACTTCAGCAGGTTCTCAGACCTGAAGTTCAAAATTCCCCTAAAAGGCAGCACTACCCTCCAGCATACCCACCACTTGCACAGTTTGGTATCATCCACAGATTTGCTGAGGGTTCATTCTCTCCCATTTGTGCTATCATGTTTAACAGTGGCAGGCCCAATACTCATCTCTAAAGAACACCAGTTGCAACCAGCTGCCAGTCAGACTTGAATCGCTAAACTCCATTCAAGCCCAGCAGTCCAACCAGTTATTCTCCTACTTTTCAGTCCACATCACTCCAATTTGACAATGATATTGTGGAGTACTGGGTCAAAAGCCTTGCAAAAGTCTAAGCAAACAATATCCACCACTCCACCTCCAAAACCAGTTGTTTCAACACAGAGGGTGATGAGGCATTACTTGTCCTGAATAAGTCTGTGCTCACTATTTCAAATCTCATTCTTCTACTTTACATAGTAAGAAGCGGTTTCAAAAGAAATTTACTCAAAAACCTTTCAACAAGCACAGCAAACTTACTGGCAAGTTCACTGAAACCCCACCTCAAGTCTTATTCAAAGTTAGTCACAGCATCTCATTTTTGCCATTCATTGGAAAGCTTTCTTGAGCATCACAGCTTTTCAACAATGACTGCAACAAACTTAGCATGTCACCAGCCAGCTCCCTCAGATGCACCCCATCTGGTTCCAGGGTATGAAAACCATACCTTTTTGTAAGCAGTCCCTAACTGGATGCTCATCTGCTGTAGCAAGCATTGCTCTCCCCTGAGCTTGCTCATTAAACATAGACACAGGAGGACTAAGCAAAGAAGGTAACAGTGACTTAATTTTCCCTCTTGTGTGTTTTCTCAATAGATCACCCAATCCATTCAGTTGCAGGTCCAAATTTCCTCTGCTGACAACATATCTATAGAAGTTGTTCTTGTCACACTGGACATTCATCACCAATCTCAGCTCCAGCTAAATTGTGCCTTTCCCAGTTCAACTCCTCCATATCCAGGAAGCCTTCAGTGGTCTTCCCTGGCAGCTTGCTCCCATTTCCAACATCTATACACTTCCTTGTCACTTCTGAGCTTGGTCAGAAGTTCCTGTTCAGCCAAGTCAGCCTCCTGCCATGATCATTTTGAATGAGCCATATTTTGTCACCAAAGATGAATGATCCCTCTTTCCTTTGCCCTTCAGGAAAGCTTACCACAAGACCCCATCTACAAGCTCCCTGCACAAGCCAAAGTCTGCCAAGTCAGGCCAAAACTTTTGCTCTGCTACTCATTTTCTTCCTTTCCCTTGAAATGATGACCGCCACTATCACATAGCTCGTACAGCCACAACTGCTATTAACCTTCATAACCATTTCTTCTGTGTTAGTGTGGAGCAAATCCACTGAGCCCCACCCTTATTTGGACTGTCCAGTGTCTGTACTAAAAAAGTCTGTGCCTCATACACTTCTGACTGTTAGTCTCCCGCAGTGTCACCCCTTCCGCACATGACTGGATGGTAAAACCCTCTCATGAGGCTCTCATAGCTTGATTGGAATGCTTCCTTAGGTTGGTTTAACATGGCTTCATTCACCTCCCCTTCTTGATTAGGCAGCCTGTGGCTCCTGACTGATGTCACCCTTCACTTCCTTTCAGTGGTATCAGTTCTGATCTGCCAAAGTAGGACAGCTGGCTCCTCTTCTCTTGCCAGATCTCTATAGTGTTCTCCAACTGGATATCTGGAGATAGAGCCTTTTGTTGCTGGAAGTCACAGTACTGCAGCCACTACCTTCATGCAAGTGTCATCCTCCAGAGCCATATTCCAGTATAGCCTATGGCTGTCTCTCCTTCTGAGAAACATGGCACTTCAGCTCCTGCACCTGCAGGACCTGAAGAACATTACATTTCCCCATTTACCTTTCCTGACACCACAGAGTCTGCTCACACCTTCACACGCATCTCCTTCATGTCTCACAGGTGAGACCAATGTCACTTCCAGCCCTGGCTGCACAGACAAGCCCCTGGAGGAGAGGCACATCAGCACTTTCATCTGAATTTCCAACCTGGTCATTAGACCTCTGATGTACCGGAGGTGATTGTCTCTCAGTCAACAGACTGTGTTGTATGTCACTGCCAGCATTACGCTGACTCCAGCAGTCCTGTACAGTCTCGAGCAGCACTTCTGGGCAGCATGAGCATGCCTTTCCATGCCAACTGCCTTGCTGCTGTTGCACACCCTGTTCCCAGGCCTCCTGCTTGCTGACACGCCCTGAGCGCCCTCAATGTCAGTGAAGTAAGAACCCAGGTGCAAGTCTGCTCCACTTCCTGGCAAGATCTCCTGGGCAGGTAACTTTTCATACTGGTTCCAGGAGCAGTTCACTCACCTCATGAATTTCATTTGTGCCACAGACACACTACAATACCCTGCACTGGTGGCTAAACCATGAAACTTCAGGAAAAAAGGTAAATTAAGTGCTAAGGAGGCAGTCAGTAGAGAAACATTAAGGAAACTGAGCAAGGTATTAATAAGGGGTGTGCTGGCTATAACTTCCATCACTCATACTCCAGAAAAATGAAGGAAAAGTATGACATGAAATGAGAATGATCAATGAAAGAAAAGATTCATGTTAGAGGAGTTAAGAAATCAGCAGGTAATTATGAATACAATCAAAATTATCCGTGGAATACATAATATTTTCCTCCTCAGTGTAACCATACACTAATGCAACTGAGTTGCTCTCCCAGCATGAAAACCTGTTGTTTATTTACTCTGCAAAGCAAACTGTGTTTTCAAAATCTTACTTAGCGTGTTCCTTTTTTCCTGTAAATAATCTTGAGCTGCTCTTACTATCTGCTGGACAACTCCTGTAACCAGTAGCTGGACTGAAGGAGGATCCCAGGTCAGGAGGAGTCGGTGGAGCACACTTAAGAGTTCAACACCAAGGAGCTGCAGTGAAACAAAATATATAGAAAAACATTAATTAGGACTAAACAATTCCTAACTCTTATGCCACTTGCTTATGATGAACAAATACTTTTCTCACACAAAAAAATAATTACAGCAATTGTAATCATCATGAATGACGATTACATGAATGATGATTAGATGAAAGATGAAGACATAGAAAAAGCTGATTGTTACAACATGCTCATATATTACCTGATCCTCTGCAATATGGATCCTGGCACAAGGGGAATCCAATAAAGTATGAAGTGCTTGTAAGCAAGATGTAACATGCTCTACAGGCTCCTCAGGTCTTGGGGAACACAGAAACTGTATACTAACACCTGAAAAGAGCAATAATTAAAAAGAATGTTCATATCATAAAATCAAGTTTTCTTTTTAATTTTTTTTTTTTTTTAAGTATAGCAGGTTCTTAACAACTTTAGAAGGACAGATGTTTTTTCTCAATTCTTCTTCCTTTAAATGAAAAGACAGTCTATGCAGAAGAATTGTATTCACTTCCTCTTTTGCATCATGTCTTCGCCAAAATTTGGCAGGATGAATAATAAGCAGCAACAAGAAGCAATTTAAGATTACTGAACAGAAATCCACACTTTGTTCTAAATATCTGTAAGTCAGACATATGAATCCTTCAGTTGTAAACTGAGTTTTATTTTCTTGAACTCCTTTAAATGTAAAAGTAATGAAATGAAGTTAAGCCCCAAAAATCACACAATATTCATCTTACACATATGGCACTTAATTCTGGATATGAATATGTCTGTATCTCAGCAAACTGTTGGCATTCCTCAGAATAAGAGATTATATCCACCTCTTAAAGCTGTTAGGTAACAACAAAGGGAAATAGTGAATGCTACTCACAGATGAAAAACTGATGCAAAAGCTACTCCACATGACTTGCCAAGTGTCAGTCTCTACTAAACAGTGTTTTTATAGGGGTGTGTATTTTAATTAACCTCACAGCTTTTGCGTCTTTGAAGCATAAGATTTTGTATCATCTGCATTATACTACTGTGTAGAACAGTTCCTACTCACTTCATTCAATTACATAAATCATAATAATCACACTGACAAATATTCTGTCAAAGCTACAAAGAACGGAGAAGGCAGAGAGATAAGAGAGAGGATGAGACAGATTTTCGAAACTTTGCTGTCCAGACATGTAATGAATTTTAAACTTCACAGCTTTCAAGCACAGTATCTTTTCTCATTCTCATAGTGTTTCATACCATAATGTTCAGCTACTGAATTCTAAACTTGTAACTCTTACCCAAAATTAAGTGCATTCGATCTTTGTTTATCTCTGGCAAAGATTTGGTGGTAGGCGGAGTTCCAGGTGTCTGGTTTAACATAAAGGATGTAGCACGTTTCTGAGAATTGGGCATTGCTGCAGCAGTCTCTTCTGTTGACTCTGATACATTAAATCCTGTACTGTTTAGCCAAAGTGCCACTGCGTGTAGTATGGGAGCCCAGGAGTTTCGGTAATGCAGCCTAGCTGTATCAATTGTTTCTGGAGTGTAAAATGCTCCTCCTGTTAAGTTAGCAAACCAAAGGTAAATCCTGAAATTCTCTGCAAGTAACAGATAAAAAGCATGTACTCTAAATTTATTAGTATATTTATTCTGGGTGTGCTCGATCACAAACATATTCACATGTAATACTTGTTAGTGGCAGTACATTCCAATTCTCCTTGTGTAGCAGCAATATTAATACCTCTCATCAGAAAGTTCACTGGCGTCAATGATAAAGCAGTAAGCAGAAAGCAACAGAGGCAGCCACAGTTATCAGGTCTTGCAGCGGTTTTCATACAGAACATTCACTCTTAGTTCAGTAAAATACTGTAAGACAGTATCTGCTCTAATCTCAGGGGCTATGTTTTTCATACAACCACGATCTTTTTGCGTTTGCTACCAAAGTATTAGAGGTGTAGAAGTATCCTTGATTCTATAAAGACATGGTTTTAATTATCTTAGTGATTCAAATAAAGAGTATATTCATTGCAAATTGAAAAAACATAAAAAACATGCATGCTAAATAATTTATAGAATAACTCTGAATATCCAGCTACCATTTTCTTTCCATTTTGCAGAACACAAAAAGAAATTGCAGTGCATACCATCTGGTGGAAGCTGGGTAGCAAATTCAGCTGGTAAAGTTAAAAGAGCATAATCTTTCAGTGCAGCCAACCAGAGACGGCTCAGTGCAGGCAGTTCAGGTTGCACAAGCGTTATCAAACTGTCTGGTGGCAACTCATCCACAGCACCAAAATCATCCTCATCCTCCTCTGTGCTCTTTGAAACACGCTTTGGTTTGGTTTCTGCTTCTTTCTTAATTTTCATAGCAACGACATACACCTAGAAGTAAAACAGATGTCAAAGTATGTGCTGCGAGACTCTAAAAAGAAAGCAGCAGCCTTTACCATGCGAATGTAGCAGATTCCACACAGATACAATTCACCAGAAAATTACTGAAGAGATTTTCCAGACAACTACATTTTATTTAAAACCTTTCTTTTATTTCTACCAGTATATATATAACATTTAGGTTCATAAATGGGACTTTCCTAAAACAATCTGGCTACACACTTTCTTCCTAAAAATGTGTCAATTATAAGCACTTGACAAAGTCCTAGTATACTAATTGCAATATTTTCCCAGAATATATATTAAGGTTGTCTGATTTTAGTTTTTTTAGTTTTTTATTTGGTTGGTTGCAAGGGTTTGTTCAAGTTTAAGAGCAATAAGATGGGAAGAAATTCAGTATCTGATAGGATATGAGTGCGTATTTTTATACAGAAAAGTTAATCAAAACAAAGAACAATCAAGCTTCCCTGTAAATATGGATCAACAGAATGTCAGAGAAAGATACTGAGATTAAAACACCCCAGGAGTAGAACTGGAACAGGTCAGGAGAAAGGCATGTTAAGCCAGTATAAGGTGAGGCTGCTATTACACTGTAAAATGTTTTCAAACTTTTAAAGATTTAATGGTCAATGTTTACCTCAGCCCATGCTTTCAGAACTGCAAGTTTTTCCATAGTAGTCGCACTCTCTCGGTAGAGCTGGCTAGAAGATCCTTTTCCTGCTTGCACTTTATCCAGGGAAGAGACAAGAAGGTTGTGAACTCGACGAAGATCATTCAGGTCACTTACAACCCCACTTCCTATCCATGCGCTACATACCTAGACAACAAAGTTTAGAATCATTCTAAACTAGCAAAAAAACCCAATAACCTTATAAATGAAAAAAAAAAAAAAAAAATCAGTAAGACAACCAAACCCAAAACAAGCACCAGGAAAAATGAGGTCATTCTCTTCCTACCTAACACAAATAAATTAGGTTTTCCTTTTTTTTATCCCCCACTCATGACAACAGAATTGCTCAGGTCAGTAGTTATAAAGGCTGTATTTGCAATGCATATTACAAGGGAACTTAATAGATACATGGAAAATATTTTAAATGGTTTTTTAATCCTCTATAAATAGGTTGTTCCTGTTCCCAGGTGCCTGGTCAAATCATTCAGGTAATGAATCACTGCATTCTCTGTGAAGAATATACTGGACAGCAAACAACAAAAGTGTATCTTTAAAATCCCTCACATCTCAAATCAATATATGACTCCATATTAGGGGGAAGTTTTCAGGTTAATAATGTCAAGAGAAACACCTAGAAATGATGTGAAAGATTGGCTATGATTTGGAACCCACAGTTCTATGCCTAAAACAATCTATCTACAATAGTGGACAGACAACTGGATGTCTCTCAACTCTTCATTTGAATTAAATGGATCCAAACAGTACTTAAAATACCAAACATCACACAGATTGGCTGCTCCTGACTAATTCTATACACTGACACTTATCCTCTGAAACACATTCATGCCCAGACACAATGCAGGCAATAGAAGAACTCTGGTGCAGCTGCTTTTCTACAAAGAGAAAAAGGGACAAATTCTTTCAGAAGAGCTGCTCTTATTCTGCAGATGATTATACAAGGATGAGGATCAGAAGCAAAAAAACTCACAGAACTCAAGCAGTTCAGGTTTTACAAACTTTTTTCAAGGCATTTTTGACCTATCTCAAATTTATTTCTTTTGCTTTTAGAGAACCAGTTTCATGAAACACTTTGGGGAAGGAACTCTCATGGTCTGGAATGACGGACATAATTAATATAACAGAAACGTAAACACTAAAAGTGTCCCAAACATGTACAGGACAAAGCTGTTGAAAACTCACAAAACCATTATTCATTCACAGTAAGAATAAGACCAGCTTCCATCCTGCTGCTGAGCAAGTCAACATCTGTTTCAGTAAAGACATAAAACTATGACCTCCTCCAGCTCATTCAGGGAAGCTCATCTCTGTCCATGTAACTTCTAGAGAGAGTTAAATATCCAAACCTAATCTCCAACCATTTGATTTTGTAAGCATACACATCCACTTCGAAGCTGGTTGAATAGAGAAGATTTTGACAAGTTATAAGGAATGTTAAATGTTTTCACACAAACTGTCTCTTCATCTAGTTTTAAATGTGCTGAAACATTCTGAAAATCAGGATGAACATATTTTTTCCTACACATAAATACCAAGTTATGCTGTACTTGATCTATCCTTGCAAGTTTTGCTGAAAATTAAGAGTGTAAAAGAACAACACAAAATCACGCTCCTGATGACCCAAATTTACTAAATAAAACTCAGAAACACAGAGTTATCATTTTAAAACTTATGGTTGCATAGCTAACGAAACTGCTGCTTTAAACTACAGTAGTTCCTCTAGCTGTGAAAACCACATACCACAGCCACATTGCTGATAGTTGGTTTAAATCACAGTACACAAGATGACACACAAGAAAATAATTCCACACACATGCAAAAAGAATCTTTTAGCAAATTTCCACTAGACAAAGTGGTTACCGTGACTGTAACAAGAATGCTCAGATCTTCTAAATTTTAAAACAGAGCATTAAACTGAATGGAAGTTTAGTTTTTAAAGGCAAATTATCAGTAATCCAAATATTTCATCAGACTTAAAGACAACTCAATAAATAAAATACTATTGATCTAATTAAGCAAAGGGGTTTCTTCCTTTTTCTCATTTTTTTTTCTCTTGCAGGATTGACATGAAGACATAGCTAGTTTCAGATACATTTTTGATGTAGCTCCCTAAAAGAACTTTGCACATCTGAGGAACAAAATATATTACTAGGATACTCAAAAGATGTTGTAAACTTAAGCTGTGATATTTTTGCAACATCTTCCAGCCATTTGATACTACTTCTCTTCGGCATCCTTCTTTGAAAGGCAAGGAAAATTAGTTCTGCTTATCGTATGTGAACATTTTCCACTGTACCTGACAGGCCTTTGCAGTTATATCAGATGGTGTATCTTGGGAAAAAGCTGGCCTCAGAGCAGCTCCAACCTATTGATAGGAAGAAAAATTTTAAAAATCCAGCTAAATAATAGAGACACAGTGTTGTTTATCTCACCTTGTTTAAGACTCAAGGACAAATACAGAACAAGCAAGACAAGATTGCCAATTTTGGCATTGTAGTTACATCCCAAAATTATCCTTGCTGTCTAGCAAACATTTGCAATAGCATTCTTTAAAAAACAACTAAGTCTTAGACTACATTTTTTCCTGTTTGGCCATTGCCTTTTTAAGTCTCAACTACCTTTGTGAAATACGTGATATTATCTTCCTTCTGTTAATGAGTATCCTTTAATCATTATGGTATTACAGGTGCAATTTCTGGTAAGGATCAATAAGCCAGTGACAATTTGAAGTCCAAAGGAATAGTGATGAGAAATCAAATGTTTATGGCTGGATTTGCATCAAGTCCATAAAATGACAAATACTGACCAAAAAAAAAGCCTTTTAGGCAGTTCCTATAAGGTAATATTTTTCTGAAACAAAAGGAACCAAGTCAAAGAAGCAATGGTTACAGCACTACAGAAGGAAGAAGAAAAAGTTAGTGAAAGGATGAAAGCCGGCCTTTAAAAAGTAATTGGAAAGATCTTGTAGACACAGTGAAGGCAAAAGAGGTGAAAGAGTTAAGCTATGCAACAAAAAAGTGCAATAATATCCCAAAATAAGTCTTTAATTGCCCACTTCCCAGTGATAGACTACTGTAGTTTTCATTTAAACATACGTACCTTCTCTAATTCCCAAGAAAGAGATTTATTAGACTAAATCTAGAACTGAGTCAACAATATTTTCCAGTTTTTACTCCTACAAACTAATAGCCACTTTTGCCAAAAATTAAATGTAATTTACAATATTTGGCTTTCAACCAACTGAATTTTATCAGCTACTAAATTACAATAAATGGAAAGAGATATAAAAATAAAATTTGAAGAAGTAAATAAGAGTGTCTCTTCAGCACATTTTCACACACAGAAAAATCTCCTCACAGCTCTTTTTTGAAGTTACAAAATGTTTTTCAAGTTAATACTGGCATATTGGCATAAATACACAATTTCCTGAACTTATAAAAGGAGTCTCACATTCGCCTGATACTGTTCCAGTATCACATGGCCTGGAAATTCTGGCTCAGGAACAGATGCAAATTTCTTGATAATGTCTTCAAGAGCTTGCAGACCCGCCATCCGTAACTGGTTGCTGTGGTCGGTGGCTGCCATGAATGCCATTCGGATAAGGTCAGAGAGATGGAGTACTAAGAAGTCATCTTAGAACAAAACAGAAAGAACTACTTAGTAACTTCACAGATAGCTAACACCACGAATACTTGCAATATTTTCCTCACGGACATACACAAATGTTACCTATTTGACCTCAAAGGTCCACATTTAATGGAAGAAGCAGTAAAGAATGTAACCTAGTATTCTTTCTTGTTTTCATTTCTCCCCCTCCCCTCAAAGTGATTCTATGACTTTTATTCCTAAGACAACCTTGAAAACTGAGCAGAAATTGCATAGAATGGAGTATGTAAATGTGGCGAAGTAGCTTAGAATATATTAAAACGTTTACTAAAGCTAATTTGAATGATCCCCCCCAAACATACAGAAAACCTTCAAGGCAATGCCTGCTCCTGCTCAAGTCCTATGCTGACAGTGACCCCTGCTGATGTCAAGCTTTAACACCTAAAACTAAGTATGCCTCTAGTTCTCCCAAAAACCACATCCAAGGCTGTAAGCAAGCAGCAGACAACATACAGGCAAGAAAAATACATAGTTTGGTAACGCTTCTGAAAGGACTATTTTTCTCTATGTATTCATTTTATTTTCTTACTCTCAATTTGCAATCACCATATGTTGTACATCTTACATGAAAATAAATTATTTAAAAACATCCACTGTGACTAACAAAACCCACAAACTGCCTAAGCTATTTTCAAGTCTCAAGGTAAAAAAGAAAAACGTTTTTGTGGCTGAAACTTTTCAGAGGTATACCAGTAAATAAAGACTGAAAATCACAAACTAAAAAGTGACAAAATCTACACTTAGTTTTTCAGACCATTAGAGATGATAGTAAAATTTGAATATTTTAGAAGCTGAATTTGACGGGGTAGAAGTTTGCTGAGTTTTCCTTTTTACAGTGATGCCAAACACATCAAAGTTGACTTTAAATAAAGAGAGATAAAATTCTCTGGATTATGATATGCAGTTCTCTGCAGGACCATGTAAGCAGCAATTATTTCTTTATTTTCTTTGTAATACAATGCCATCACAAATCCCTGAAACTGTTCCTTCCTAGTCTACCATGGCTTTGGCCTCAAATGAAGTCAAAAACCAGATTCTCAAAAACCAATGCACTGTGCTGGAATCAGGCTGCACTAAAGCAATACAGGCAAAGACCTGATAACTCTCCATATCATAACAGACACCGTCAACAACACAGACACCAAAATTCATTGATGTCACACATTCTAGGATGCTCACAACATTCATCCTACATACACGAAGTGCTCATGAGCACTATACAGGTGAATCCAAACAATCACTATCCACCACAAACAACATGGACAACTCAAGGACAGATGCCTCATGCTATCTGAAAAATATTCACAAAACTGCTATACAATCTGTGACCTCTCAATTTTGATCCTCTAACTCATAAAACTATTTTTGAAACATGAGTTTGAAAACTAAGAATTATCACTCTCATGGATACCAAAAGAATGAACTTTATAAAGTCCATGTCTTTTTATAACTCCCTCCCACATCCCTCTCTCTGCAACCAATGCTATAGCAATAATTACCTAGCTTTATCCCTTCTTTCTTTCTTTCCTAGCTTCTCTTCAGATTGGAGATGCTAAAATAATCTCAAGTTTAATTCACTGCTGTCATTACGTTAAACTCTGAAAACACTCCCAGCTTGTCCTTAGCTAGAAGTTTATTGCTTCTGTTTCAGACTTGAGAAAAGTTGCTTCTCTACGTTTTTTTTTCCCCTAAGCAGATGAGTCTGTCAGAACCGGTATGTTCCAGAAAACCTCATTCTTTGTGCTCATGGTACTGTAACTACCGTGGTTATAAAGATACAGTTTTATTGACTTTTGCTCTCCAGTTCCTTTGGTTCTAACCATTTGAATGAAAGGGTAAGTGCTTATAATGTTTTTCTTGGTTGTGTAATCTTAAACTGTAAAGAGGTGTCTAAATTAAAATAAAACTAAAAATTAAGAACAAAACCAAAGCATGCAATTACTTTTTGGGTTTTTAAGTCTGGCTGAACGAGCCAGTGCCAGGTCGAAGTGTGCCTTGTTGGCATTCTCACACAGCATGATAACTCGGCACAGACAGTCTGCTGCAAACACACGAGTGGCCCAGCGAGGCGCTACAGAAGGCTTGGACTTATCCTCTTCACCCAAGGTGGTGAACATTGTATCATCATCCATCTCATCCTTCTTCTCAGACTCCTCATCCTTCCCTCCTCCCAAGGGAGCAGCAGTGCTCATGTCTACAAGACAGAACAATTAAAAGGAAGAAAAACATCCCACTGTTAAAATTTGCAGAAGACAGTTAAGGACAGGAGTTCAAGTCTTTCCTTATACTGAGATTCAGAACAGACTAATTCTTCTGTTGAAACATTTGATAAATGTCAAAAAGCAAGAGAGTATCAGTAAAAGTAATGTTTTCTATCTCTGTTCTGTGTTAAATTATCCTTTGTCTTATATATGAGATAAATTCTTATAACATTAATTCTCCACAGTAACCAGCTACAGCTGAATCCTATATCTAAACTGCCCAGCTTTGTAAATTAACCCCCTGAATTGCCAATAAACAGGATAAGGCTCAGAATTAAAAGAATTATCAGGCTCAGAATAAAGGAATCAGCTTAGCTTTGAATTATTCAGCTCCCATTTCAAGTGGAAGACCAAAACCAAATTAAATTGAAACAAAAATACAAAGCTCCATGCCACAGGACAGCTATGCAGCCAAGCAGGCCACTGACAGCACCCAAAAATGTGATTAACATTCAAAACATTCTTTTCTCTAGGTGTGGCTTTGAGATTTTATTTCAGAAAACAAAATTATTTCAGGGATCACATAAAAAACAAAAAGCCAAATATGGACAAAAAACCCCTCACCAAACATGCATATATTTGCATGCATATCTGAATTTTGATATTCAGAAATGAAAATATAAAACCTCAATAACAAGGTCTAAATTAGCAAAATGCCAAAATACTGACAAAATTACTCCAGCAATAATTAGAGGAGAATTAAAAGAAATTATTGCAATGCATACTTCTTAGAAACTAAGGCATGCTTCTTAGAAAGTCTAAACTTAAGCAACTGAAGAGCCAAAACATTCAGTAAAGGAAAAGGCTATGGCAAATTAAATATGGATGATGCCAATTAATAACAATAGTGTTTTGAGAAGGCATCCAGGACCTCATGTGGCTGATTTGTAAATCTCTGCTTAAAAAGCAAACCACATTTTGGTCATATGCCAGTTAGTAGGATCAAAGGAGTTTAAAGTGAAGTTGCTGGCTTACAGTACACCTGAAAGAAATTTATTTAAATATGGTTTTCTCTGAGACATGTCACTTAGTAACAAATAAATAAGAAATTGGACAACCATGTTAAAAACTCTAAGACTCATCCCACATGAAATAACAAAAGGACATGTCAACTTAAAACTCAGGAAATGAGGTCTTTCTCACTGGGCAGATACGTGGTAACTACATTGCATAACGAGATTATTGGTAGCATTACTCATCAGTAAATGTAAAGCTGGCAGCATTTAGAAACAGCTTCACGAGGAACTCACATATGCCAATAAACAAGTATAAATGCAAGGGAAATGAACAGATTCTGCGTCATAACCATCCTACAAGCTGAGAAACAGGAATAAGGTCTCAGAGGACAAAATCTGTGCAAACAAATGTGCAAAGCTTAACAACAAACAAAAATTTCATCACCATGGTAACCCATCATCAGTAACTCACAAAACCTCATAAAATAAAGCTCAGAATGTGTACAGGAGTCTTCTCTTTGTACAGTCCTGATGTATATGGGCTAAAAAGGATGTCCGCTTTCACTAAGGCACTGAAATGTCAGACTGATAAACACACTGCTGCTCCATTGGAAATCCTCCTTCAAGCAGCTAACTTTATAATCTTATGAGCAATATTCTGTAACTTAATATTGATAATTCCTTCTTTCATGAAAGTTTAAATGCACTGTAATCAAAGTTCTGTATACAAGATCACCTACATCTTAACTAGGATAAAAGACAAGCTCCAAATCACTATTGCCAGAACACGCTAAGCTAAGCACATATTGTCATTTATGTGAGCATGACAGAACACTTACCACTGGAAGCTGCAAGGACATCCTTACATAGCATGAGCCAGTGAGAAAGGTTTTCTACTGCCAGTGATGAAAGCATATGTCCCAGAGTATCATGGATATCTGAGCACAGCTTCCGATCAGTCTCCCGATCCAACATTCCAAAAAGGACGCCTTCCAGGCCAGTCTCTGTTATATTGACCCCCTGATGCCGGGAATGAGTGTCTCGCCGAGAGCCAGCTCCTGGTGCAAAAGGATTCATATCTGCAAAATGATAAGGAGACATCTTTCCTAAAACTGGGAACTCAGTTTTAAAATTTGGAGCAGCGGACTAGAATTGGACATTGTGCACCTTGGGTGTATAGTTCAAAGTTCAGCAAGATGTTATTGATGTTTTTCTGAATTAACACTAGAAAGATTCTAACACAGCAATTAATTTTATCTGCAAGGTAAATAACACCTCCAAGTATTGGTTAAACAAATTAAAAATCTCTCTCTCTTCAAGGTACATATCCCCTATGACTTTGTGCAAAGCCTAATAGGATTGGACTCTAAAGAATCTTCCTTGTATGATTTGAGCAAGCTCACAGTTCTACATTTTTATGAAGACTGCGCTGATCAACACTGATGGGCTTCCTATTTTCAAAATAAAATTATACGTGTAAGAATTAAACCAGCCAGCAAAGCCCACAGGCTAACAGACTATAACACAACCAGGCATCTTGATGAAACAGCACACCACAAAGCCCACAGTCAAAATAACAAGTGCTATAATATCAGAAAAACAGTAAACTGCTTCCACTGTATATATACTGTGTTCCCCATTCGATTGCCAGCCTTAATGAGACAGAGCAGTTTAAGTCTGAATTTCACAAAGAGCTAAATTATAAATTAAATTCAAGAGGTAAATAGGGGTGTGGCCAGAAGGGACAGTTTTAAGGATTTTTTTCAGTGGGGGGATAAGGGGTTTTGGGCTTTTTTTCCCCTCTTTCTGAAGGCAAAGCACGCATATGTGCACTCAACTGTTACAAAAAGGTCACATGAAAGAAATACGTACTGATGCCACTGTTTTCTTTGTCTCCAGCATTTTTTGCTAAGCTCATGGCATATTCACACACTTCTGATGCTTCCCTCTGAGCAAGCTGTCGTAAACACGCAACCGCAGCCCGGCGCAGCAGCAAGTGAGAGCTGCACAAATGAACCTAAAAATCAAAACCATTACAGATGAGTGAACTGCTGCACCCCAGAATCAATAAATCAATGCTGCTAAGGACTAAAAGCATTCTACTTTTCAGTTATATGCCCGTGTGTGAGCTGCTGGGTACCAAAGTCTGAAAATTCAGAAGTATGCACTTTTTATAATATACAAAAATGAAAATAAAGCTGACATACACAGAGCTGACAGCTGTCATCTGGCTAAAGAGATAAAAGCTTAAATATTGGAACTACTCTGCCAGTGTGATTTAGATTGATTACAGTTTACAGTTTGTTACACTCCAGTACTACTCTTTCTCATATTCTGCTATAGCTTTTAAACAAAAAGCCATTATCAGGTGCACCACACATGACAGCTATCATAAAACCTTCATTTTACATTTGTAACAGAACCTATAGCATTAAGTTCTTAAAAGTGCCTCTCAATAAGGCAGCATCAGATTTCTTTGCTAACCAACACTGGCTTCTAATTTCTTTGAATCACCTCAAGCACAAGCAAATATTTTCCTTACAGAAGAATTGTGCATGGTCTCTATTTTTCTGAGAAGTAGCTGCACAGAAAAGCAAACGTTTTTTCACAGTGGAAGAGATGAAGAATGCCCTTTAAGAAACTCTAATTCTTTATTTACTCCACGATAATTTGGTTTTAATAAACCAAATATCCATTTGCTTTCTTGGTATTAGGTTATTATGTGGATGGAAAATGCTTCCCTAAATGAAAGTGTTCTATAGTTTATAAAGCATTTTAATAGCAGATCTTTATACCACATATGAATATAGAAGATTTTAGTCCTGAAAAAACAAGTAGTCTTTAAAGTACCTCTAAATATCACACTGAGGTTGTTTTAACAAACTAAAACACACAACATTTGGGAGATTTAATTAATGTAAAAAGTATTCCCTGTTTCAAGTTAGAAAATAAATAACTACAAGTTATGGAGCCAGTGCAGGAAGGAGAACATAAAACAAGAGTGTGGAATTGTGTGGCTTAATTTTGATACCTGGCATTAATTCCATTCTGAAGAGTTAGCTAATGGTACATATCTAAGCATTTGCAGTATGAAGAAATGCCCAAGACAACTCAGAGGAAACCCTACCAAACAAAGTATAACTTGAAAGTAAGGAACATGAGAAAAGAAAACAAAAATAGCCTTTGTTTAGTGGAAGACCATAAACTAACAGGAGAGAAACAGTAGAAAACCATGGGAAAAGATTTCAAAACAGCACTAGTTATTCATCTATGAACTTCATTGTCTGTAACATCACCCACTGGTATTTACAGAGCAAATGGCTATAGGGATTTTCTGTCATGTCATGTTGTACATGGTGATCATACAAAAGAGCTTATCTACTCCTGGGTGTGTTGCACCCCTTTCAAGTAAAATTTTGTGAAGGGACAAGTGAGAGATTCTGTAAACACACTGTACTCCTAGGAGTGCTTAGGGCAGGGTGGGGCTTGGGTGTAACCATGAGAGGATGCCCTAGGGAAAATCTGGATGGCAGACTAAGAAAAAGGTCCAGTGTTGACCTAAGTAGGATTGCATTCCTTCAGGTAACACTGAGTCATCAGTGCTTCCAGAAATGGCATAAACAACTTTGCAAAACATCTAACAGACATTAGGGAGAAGCTTTTCAAATTTTTCAGTATTGGACCACTGAACCCTTTAAAAATCATTTTTACAATAGTAATTACTAAAAAAAAAAAACCTTAAACCTACAAAAAAAACCACTCCCACCCATGCCACCTTTCCTCTTATAATCATATTTGGTATGTTTTGGGTTCAAGCCTCTGCTTTGCTTCCAGGCTTAAACCAGGACTTGCTGACAGAACACTAATGAAGAAGAAGGCAACATAAACAGCAGCAGCACAAGAATTTGAATGTCAGCACCTACTATGCTGACAGTGGTAACATAAATCCAAAATCTGCTACCTTTTGCCAACTCACTCACTTCCCTCTTTGCATGCAATTAGTTGGAGCAAACTGAGCGTTTCAGCGTCTTTTTTACTCAGTCATATTGTTTATAAATGCTTGCTATCTTACTCTGTTGAGGGTGAAAGAGGATCAGCCCCTATGACTTCAGTTTGAGCAGCATTCTGAAAATATGTAAAATGGCTTGGCGACTCAAGTGTGTCTGCAAAAGTGACTTGCTTTTAACATATGGCTGTCTTTGACATCTGGCTAAATACTTCCCCTGTCCTCTGCTAAGCACATACATAAACTTGGAGGAACAAAAGGGATGCATTGGATACTCACACAAAGACTGGGAACCAGACTGGACAGGTTGACATGCCGTGGTGCAAACATATGAAGCTGCTGAAGGCAGGATATAGCAGCTGCCTGAACAAGCGAGTCTGAATGGTCTTGTGTGATTGCACATCCCACCAAACAGGAAGAACGGATTGTTGAAATTGTAGCTCCGTTACCTAATGATGTAATAGGATATCCTTAACACAACAAAACTTTTCTATGACAACTGCACACTTTAAACCTTTGAGAAGCAAGAATTATTAAAGCTTCAATATTCAAAAAAAAAGTTCACCGATTAACATTCAACTTTTCTGAGTTACTGTGCAAATTAGAAACACTACAGAGTGTTTCAATATCTCTTTTTTAGCTCAGTTAAACAACCTGCTGTCCAAATGAAATTCTGGATTGATAATCTCCAGTCAGAAATATTTTGAGACCATCTTCCCAGGTCATGAAACCAGTTAATTATCTGAAGTCAGATTTTAAAAGTCTCTTTCATTCGATATATATATAAGTGACATTTCACGCACTGAGCTATTTCCTAAAATATCAGGTAACTCTTAAGCTAGTATCTATGCATGCAGGCAATTTTAAATAGCTCAAACAGATGAGTTGCAGTGCTCTACTAGACCAAGTATTCAAAGGAATAGTATTTCATTTGAAGAACAATCCCATTCTGTATTTTAAGAATTAACCCACATCAGGTTTATAAAAGTATTTTGAATTACAGAAATGTAACTTGTAGAAGACATTATACTTAAGCTGTTATTTTAAAAGTTAATCATATTCCAGGTCAGAAGATTAACACACAGATACACAAGTTCAATTAAACCATTTAGTACTATTTCATAACTAAAACTTTAAGTCTAGTTATTTAGCGTTAAAATTTCACTAGTTGTTGGCTTTCTGGCACTGCATCAAAGACCATCCTATAAATATTCCTAAAAATCCCAGTTAGATGAAGCTACAAATCTGTGGTTTTAACACCTAAGGCACAGAATTTCAGACACAGTGTTTGGCACGACAAGATTTTAAGTCTCTACAGTAAGGTACAGAGATATATGGATATCAAGAAAGAAAGGAAATGAGTTATACTTCACAGTATCATCAATTATGTCAAACTTAAGCTCTCACCATCAATATAAAATAAAATAAACACGTGTTAAAAAAAATAGAGGAAAAACTTTGTCTCATGACCCACCTATACCCAAAAATATATGCAGTAAAATAGCAGCAAGGATTTCATGGCTTACCTACCATGCAAATTTATCATTAGCCAAAACATCATACATCCCTGCAACTTCTTTATACAAATCTCAAACTGCAGTCAAAAAAGCCCCAAGCACTCATAAGGAGGATCAAAGTGAGGTTGTTTGCAGGACTGTAACTGAAACAGTCAACATCACCTCCCTCTACCTGCAACTAACAAGACTTATATCCTTCCATTTAAGATTACAATACCATCTTTATACAAGGTGGATTTTTTTTTTCCTCTTCAAATTCCCACTAACCTTGCAGCTCAGGCCCAACAGTAGTTATTATAGCTCCAAGGCATCTGCCCAAGCACTGATGTACTTCTGTGTGTGATGGCGGGACAGTTAAGAGCAGGGTAAGAACGAGAGAGAGCGTTGGCTCCACATACCCACGGTACATTGGTCCACTGGAATCCACTATCAAGGCAAGTGAATGGAGAGACCAAGTCTAGCAAAAACACAAAGGAATATTTTTTAGCCATGCATTAAGGAAATTAAAGAGTTTTTATGCAGATGGAGCCTAGCTCTGCACTTCCGTTCTTAAACATGTCTAGTTCAGTACTCTGACTCCTGAGGCGTTTCAAAAGTCTCAAGACCTCAAGAAATCACATGAGAGTTTAAATATCTCTAACATACTCTTTGGTTATCAGCAGTTTTGGGGATAATGGAAATAAGGTGACAAAGAATCTGAGAAAAAGTATGCTTAAGCACTTCGAGGAAGAAAAAATCAAACAACACATCCGCTTAAAACAAAAAGGAAAAAAGAAAACTGTCTCAAGACAGAAGAGAGAATCATTCCACTATAAAACTGGAGCCAGAGTGTGAAATGGGCAGCTTACAAAGCCCTTGGCAGAGAGGGTCTTTCATATTCCAGTAGGAACTGATTCTCATGACAAGCTGAAAGGTTCACATGCATTTTTCTAATTTTCTTATTAGAGGGTGCAAGAGAAAAAAGCAGTGCTGTTCAGTCAGTGTACTACAGCACGAGAAAAAAAATGGTGAAAAACAGACCTATTTCAGTTGCAAGGTGAGTAAACAACAAAAGAGCAAAGCAGTTTATTGTAACTGTCAAAGCAAGAAGCAGGCAAGAGGACAGCCCTTTGGGACTTTTGGATACTGATGTTTCATAGGAAGTAAATTCCACTGACAGACCTGAAAGCATTATCTATCTCTCCATAACATCCTACTAAATGATCTTATTTCAGATTTTCTCACATTAAATACATGAAAAGACTAAGAGAAAAGAGTATTACTATTACAAAGCTAGACTCTTAGGAATTAGCTGGAACACCTGCCTTTAAAACTGTTCCTTTTTAATCCTCTCCAATGCAACCCAAAAACCATTAGCACTAGCAATCATGTAACTACCTCTACAGTCCTAACCCTACGGCAGCACATTCCAGCTTATCCTTTCATTCCTGTAAATTTCCATTATTCATACTTCCATGCCATTTCTACACTGATCCAGTGAGGGATGACATTTAAAAGCTTAGCTTTTCACAGTGGCCTGGTGCTGTTTTCTCTGTGAAAAATAAGGTAGATAAGCAAGTTCCATCTGGACTTCCCCTTTACATTTCTTTTCTTATTTTTTCCATTAAACATTAACCTTTCCAATTTGTTTTTGAAATTATTGGTGCACAATTATATGCCTCAAGTTACCTACTCATACATGAAATTGGTTATATATGCAAATTGCAATTTGTCTTTCCTAAGAAAACTAAGGAAATTCAAAAGAGACTTAAAATTGTATCTATATATATTTTTTTTAACATTATCTCCAAACAAAACCAGGCATATTTTCCCAAGTGATAAGATTTGTTAGTTTGATTTTTTTTATTGCTCTGAGGAAAAGAAATAAGAAGGTACTCTAGTACAAGTTCTATCAAGTTAGCAGCTTAAGCCAAGGTGTAAGTATGATCCTCTGTAGTCACTGGGGTCTTCAGCTTCTCAGTCTGTGGATATGAAGTGCCCTTACTCATGGGTGGCACACAAATTCCTTATGCTAAAGCACAATAGTCACCACTCCAGATACTCATTTCCTTCCCGTAATTTAGGAAAAGGATGACAAGAAGTTAACTATTATATTATGGAATTATAGCACAATCTTTGAAGAACGATAATTATAGATGGGACACTTGCTTTTACTCAATATAAGTTTGGTTTTTTCTTTTTTTCCTTCTCTGGTAATTCTTTTAGTGCTTTGATAGATTTCACTGCCGGAGAAAAAAAAAAAAGTCAGCATTTTTCCCTCTAACATTCACCTTCTTACTGTAAAGACACATGTACTGGCCCATCTAGCCCTCTTTTCTTTTTACAACAGCCACAAATCGAAGCTTAAAGGAAAGCAAAGACTGACCAGGACACTGAACCCTCATATTTCTCTTGAGAGACTAAAGACAACATTTTCTTCCAATTTCACAGTATTATCTACTTAAGAAGCATTCTGAACTGCACAATATCTATCCACATTCAACAACTCCAAAAGCATTACTCTTTCAACAGCTCATTTAGTCCCCTTTCTACCATACCAGCAACTTTTAGTAGTCAATTCATCCTCTTGTGAGATTTCCCATGTCTGTAGTCCATAGCAGATAGAAACGCCTCCCTTAGACTTGGCTCCTACTGATTCCTGTTATGTCCCCTAACTGCAATTTAGTTTGCAACAGATTTCTGTTTTCATAATATAACCCTGCAAAAACAGTGTACTGTATATGTACATGTATCACATACACAGGGATTACTTGACAAAGGAAACTACTGCTCATCACCTGAGACTCCAGTAACTGATTACATGTCAAACATTAGCCAGTTATTAAAAACTTCCACTTAGGCAGCTAAGGTAAAACGCCCACCATGCATTACTCTGACACAGCTGACAAGCAGACACACATCCTTCTGAATTAACGTGACCACTTGCAATTGCCTCCCTAAATAGCTATGAAATTACATTTTAATTATACTACATCTTTGGGATTCTGTACTCTGGGAGTTTACAAGGAATGATCCACTTTCTTCACGCTCTCTGGCACATGTTACATATCTTACATGTGACAACATCTACTAAAGAATATCACAACAGGTAGTTCAGTTTTTAATTTTCACTTTGAATATTTTGAAGTAGTTTCGTGGTGATTGTTTTTTTTACCTGGACTTCAGGAGAGGTTCCATCCTGTGCCAAAGCCAAGAGAATACTGACACTAGTTTTCAAATGCTGTCCAGAACCTATTCCACCAACATACCGATGGAGACAGCCCAGAGCCAAGGAATGGCCTGTTCTTGATACAACATCTCGAGCAGATTTTAACCTATCAGTGTTTAAATAGAAGGAAATTATGTCATTCATTAAGTTTGTTACACAGAATTTTTGAAGTACCAAAACAATGCAAAAGACTAACAAACTTTTGCAGGCCACCTTATGAGATCTTGAGAAGCCTTAACAACAAAAGCAAACACAAAGTAGTTACTCTATATTGTTAGTCACACAGATTACATAGAGGGAAAAAAATTTTACCAGAGGGAAAAAGTGGTATTTTTTAAAATTAGTTTCTTTTTTTCTGGTCAGAACTAGACCTTTTAGAGGAATAAGAGTTTTGGAAGGATAAAGCAAAAGAATCTAGTGTTTCACAGCAGACTAATTTAATAATCAGAAAAGTCATTCCTAAACCACTGCAGTGAAAAGGAACCAAGGATAGAAAAATGACAACACATACTGAGAAATGACAAAGAAATCTGCAGCTACATCTTCCACTGTAAATCCAGTTTTAATACAGCTGTTTTCTTCTACAGCTGAATTTTCACAACTTTTCCAATAGAGCCTTTTTATTTTTTTAAATAGGAAGCCTTTTATAATGAACTAAAACAGAATGAGTAGCATTTTGAATGATCTAGTTGTATGAAGTTGTAGGCATTGACTTAATGAGTATTTTCCATAATACTGCTTCTGAATGCATGTCACATACAGCACTTGGTAATTAGAAGCCTTTTCGGTGGGTGAGGAAGAGAGATAAAAGAAAGGATTTCCTAATTAGGACAAAGAAAGATTGCTTTCCCTGGTTGTCTGTGTATGAGAGACATGCGTGCTCTTAGACGTCAGTGAACAACAAAGTAAATGCACATCTCAAATATAAAAAAAATACTTGACTGTCAACAGCATGACAACCATTAACAACTTACAAGTTAACCTAGATAAGAAACCAAGGAAATAGTCCCAGTAATTGAAATTCAAGGAAAGACAGTAAGGATGATGTACTTTATTACGAAAAGAAAGGGTGAGAAAAATTGAGTTACCCAGAGGTAGGAGAGCTGACTGAGGCTATGTGCATGCACCTGGCCCAGCCTCAGGGGCTGCAGCCCTGAGGCAGCTGAATTCTGATTCACAAACACGCTGATGCCTTAAATTTAAGCAAGAAATTGGGAAACATACTGCTTTGTTGCTTCTACCATACATCTTTCTAAAGACCCGAGAAAAACAACAGAATACGAAAAAAATACGGGCCAGTAAACAAATTAAATCAACGTATAAAGAGGATGTTCTAGTGAAACAGAACCACTATCATGCAATTCGTATTGCACACATACTTAATGTATGCTGTGCTTATATATCTGAAACAGTTTAGTCACCTTCAAGTAACTCATCAAAAGCTATTTACCAGTATCTTCTCACATTCCCAGTGTTTAACAACTCAGCTTTTATTTCTCACATGAAATAAATCCAAAAGAGAAGAATCTGTCTGAAGGTACTTTAATCTACATAACCATAGGGATCAAGCATGAAAGAAGAGAATAATCAATATGGTCCTTTAGCAGAGGAATTTTCCAAACTACATTAAATTACAAACTACATTATATTATAATTGTATTTCCTTTTCTGAATTAAAATCAACTTACTTATCAAAACTGTATTGAGCCATTCTAGCAATGAAAGAGGCTTCTCCAACCACTTGAGCCATTCTGCCAAGGGCTTCACCTGCAGCACATCTCAAAATAGGGTTAGGATTATCAAGGGCACCCATGACGAGCGTCAGAGCAGATTTGCGTACTTCTTCTGGTCCTAATGTGCTTTTATTCTCAGCTAAACCCTACAGAGGAAATTAAAAAAAAAAAAAAAGGAGAACAATCTCAACATCCCAATGTAGGGGAGAAAAGGAAGATATATGTGAGACTATCCATTGAAAATCATGCACTTTTGCTTTTATTTAAATTTGTGGTAGTATATCCTAAAATACATTGATTGAAAACATTTAAAACTCAAAATCAACAACATCCTGGGTCACGCGATGTTTGCCAACACTCTACCTATTTCGCACACAGGAAGACCTGTTGCACCAGTCTTTTTTATCAAATGCATTAGAGTGTGCTACATGCACCCTAGTCCTACCAAATCTGATCTAGCTTTACACAGGACACCTCAGAAAAAAAAGAGAAGCTTTCAAAATCTTTAAATCAAAGACCTTTCAGACACATGAAAATATTTTCTTCTTAACAATCACATCTTTACGAAGGGCCTCTTATATGAACACTCTACGGAATAGTAACTACACAGTGCTTCTGCAGTTTCTTTTACTCTGGGAAAAATAATTAAACACATGTAAAATAAAAACACTGCATATACTATAGAGGAAGAAGTCAAAGGCTCTACCACAGATTGTAATTTTCTGATCTGAAGTCCTCATTTCAGCTCAACTTTGACAATTTTTTGGCCACTTGGCATGGCATGGGAACTTCCAGGAATGTGCCTCAGAATCTATATTTCAACTTGTAGAAAAGTAGATCATGTTTTTAAGAACAACACAAAGAACTTTTTTGCCGATGTATTTCACCAATCAATCAAAGACATGGAGCTCCAGTAACACCTTCAACTGGGCAGCCATTATTTGTGACTTGCTGTCTTGCTTCCTGACTTGATAGCCTGAGGTTGAATATTCAAGTGTATACAGAAAGCACAGAGGAGTAGCTGCAGTCAGTGGACCTGGGCATAAGCAAGGCAACCAAAATGTAAACCCAAATCTATTTGTGTATTCAGTTATACAACCTGCATCTCTACAATACTCTGTGGCATGAGGGGTTTTTCGAGTCAATATGACAAAGTACTTAAATTCACGAGTCCAGTGCAAATAAAACACCAGGATTGAAGAAGAACAAACCAGTCTGAACACTATAGACTGCTGACTGCTATAGAATGCTGACTACATGAGCCCCATCTGTTCTCTGTACTGATACACACAGACAAGATCTCAAGCTAGTATCCGGGAAAAAATTAAATTTTGGAATTTTCAAATTTTTGAACGCTAGAGTAATTTTAGTAACATTCTTCTAACAGCCCTTTGTACTGAACACAAACTGATGAACTTTGGCTTCCATTACAAGTTTACAAGTTTTACCTTCAAGGCACTAAGAACAGCAGTAAAGATATTAAGCTGCACAGCTTGCTGGCGAACACCTTTAGCCTGCTTGACACACTCAGCAAAGTGATCCAACATCTGTAATCTAAAACAAAGAACGTAATTGAAGTGATAGCTTTTCAAAATACAAACTAAAGCACAGCTGGTAAAAAGGACATGCATCAAAAAGGCCTTTTAAGTTCAGTCAGAGTATTTATGCTTCAGGGGCTTCAGAAGGTATTCACCAGAGGTAATAAAGGTAGAGTTACTCAGAACATCCCTGTCCTGGTTCTTTTAGCTCATCCACAGATGTTTACTATTCCTTTACAAGAGGAAGTAAGTCTTCAGGTGCATTTGGTTGTATAACTAGAAAGCTATGAGGACTGGAGTGGAAAAATGCTGCCTTTCCACCACCATTTAAAATAGTATTATCCTTCATATTTATTTTATTGTTCCTATTGGTATTCCCATTTAACCTCCATTCCTCTTCCCACTCCACCACACATAATATTCCTGGGAGGGGGAACATTCCCTAGAAGATATCAAAACCAGGATTGTAATGAATAATCTGCATTCTTAATTACTCAATAGTTCCCAAGCTACATCTTTCCACAGTTAACAACAGATACAGACCAAGCTGAATTACTGCAAGCTGGCCATAAATCTATCCTGCATTTTCTACAAAATGAGATTGACTGCTATGAAAAAACTGCTTCCTTCAGGTTTACACCGAAAGATGATTTTACCTTGAAATGAGTCTTAGAACTGCTTTCACTCTGTGCTCAGTGACAAATTACCTAAACTGAATGACGAAAGTAGTCCTGACAACTCATAACTCTGTAGAGGTAATGTGGGACACAAAGGAAAATAAGCTGAATTCCATTTCCTCTCTTTCATCAGGCATACAATCACTTGCTGACTGTAAATCAAATGGTCTTACCTGTAGAAGCCAAATGAAATTCAATGGAGGCCACTGCTATTTTTGAGATTGATTTGAAGTTAATTGCAATGGATACTTTTGCACGAAATTTTGGTTGCAGAGCTATTATTACTGATAAATGCAGTATGAAAAGAGAAGAATCTAGTCTCCATTTTCGAACACTAATCTTCAAAAGGGATAAAACTGAGAAAATCACTTTATTTCTAAAGTGAGTAGACATATTCTGGAATCCTGAGACACAATGGACACCAAACACTAAACTCTGAATTTAAAGACAGTTGATACCATAGTCGATTCTTATTTCAGGAAAACAATCAACCAAACAAGCAAACAAAAATGCCCTCAGTAACAGGATCCAGAGAAACAAGGCATTAGGTTCTGAAATTGAACCCTGATGTAAACTGACCTGTGTTTGTAAGAGACATGAGGAAAAACCACACCGAAGAGAGCCACAGATGCATCAATGACAGACACTCCTAAAGGAAGGGGACCAGGTACAGCTTCACCAGCAGGGATACGCAAATAAATAGAAGAGGGATCATGTTCCAGAGCTCCACTTCCAGACGCACTGTTTGGCTGAAGCTGCAAAATACCACACCACATGAACGCCTCTGAATGTACCTTTGCACACAAAATTCGGAACTAGAGATAACCAAAACACATATGCAGTAGTTAGAACGACAGAATAGCTCACAAACACCTGAATACAACTGCAGTATCCCCATGCATACACATCAGCATTTACAGGGTCAGCTGAATCCTGAAGGGTCAAAATCATTAACAGCTGGATAAATACACAGACTATCACTCCTGGTATTAAGGGATGGAAATTAAGAGAAAAGCAGATTAATTCTGGTACTAACAGTAGCTTGTGAATCACTGAATATGAAGCGCCACTTCAGAAAAAAGGTTATTCATTCATTCTCTGAGCATCACGTTACAACACAGCGATAAGTTTTGGCTATAATTCCCTATACAGAAAGACTTAGAAAAAGTACAAAAATTACTAACTCTCCTATCATCAAGAAAATACTTCCTAACCATCATTCTTTCATGAAACACTATTAATCAATCATCTATTTTCTCTGAAGAAAATTCTATATTCCTATCAATTATTTAATCTTGAAACAAAATTAGAATCTAGTAGGTCTGTATTCTTCTTAGAAGGTCAGTAAACATAGCAAACATTTGTTGAGACCTCTGGATCACTAAAAAATAAAACACTACTAAGCACAAGAGATTCATAGAATGACAGAATGTTAGGGGTTGGAATGGACTCCGAAGATCATCTAGTCCCAATGCCCCCTGCCACAGGCAGGGACACCTAACACTAGATCAGGTTGTTCAAGGCCTTATCCAATCTGGCTTTGAACACTGCCAGGGTTGGGGCATCCACAACCTGCCTGGAGAACCTGTTCCCATGTCTAATCACCTTCACAATGAAAAATTTCTTCCTAATATCTAACCTAAATTCCCCTTTTTCAATCTGTACCTATTACCCCCTGTCCTATCACTACAGTTCTGGATGAAGAGTCCCTCTCTGGCTTCCCTGTAGGCCCCCTTCAGATGCTGGAAGGTTGCTGTGAGGTCTCCACGCAATCTTCTCTTCTCCAGGCTGAACAGTCCCAGGTCTCTCAGCCTGTCTTTGTAAGGGAGGTGCCCCAGCCCTCGTAAGAATTTTGTAACTCTCATCCGGACTTGCTCCTAACAGTTCCGTGTCCTTCTCATGTTGAGGACATAAGAGCAGAGCAGAGGGGTAGAGCCACCTTCTTTAACCTGCTGGCCACACTGCTTTTGATGCAGCCCAGGATTGCACTGGCTTTCTGGGCTGTGAGCACACACTGCCAGAATCCTGTGATGGACCACAGATCTTCACTTACCAACAGTGCCACTGTTTTACACGCAGGAGGTATAAAAAAAAAAAGGGGGGGGCAGGGACAGGAAGAGGCGAAAAAGCTCTGTGGATTGAAGATTGCACTGGAAGTCTACTCCACAACAAACAAAAGAAGTTTAAAAAAAACCCCAACTCAACATCTCTTCCCGTCCACCAATCTTCCTATCCTAGCAGTTGTTCTCATATAGATTTTTTTGAACTAGGAGAAGTGTAGGTTCCACTTAACATGTTTTATAATGAAACTGCTGTCAAAATATCAATATTGCAAAAGGTGTTATAGCAAAACAAGTTTTAACTGTTTTTATAGGTGTAGTATGAAATCTTACATTTTAATTTGAAAGTCTTGATACAGTCTTGTTGGCTGAAAACACTTCTTCTGCAACAGCCCATCTAATAATGGGAAGGTTTCTCAGAAGGTTTGATGGAGCAGATCCAAAAGCCAAGACTGCTACCAAGGGTGAGAAACATTGGGGGAAGCTGTTTCTGAGCCAAGATCAGCATGTCAAAGCAAAACAAGGTTTTGTAAAGAAATGTGGCTACTTCACTAAGCACAACCCTATGAGTAGCATTATGTAATTTATATCTCAGCTGTAGGTGGTTCTTAATCAAAACAGTACCCTGTAGATGGAAGGATTTACATCTAACAAAGCTCTGAAATAAGACTAAAAACAAGGTATGAAGCTTCAGTTTCAGAAGGCTGCTCCACACACACATCACACAGACAGGGCAGATAATTCACTCTTCTAGTTTTTTTATTACCTGATCTTCAATTGACTTATGATCTGTTTCCTGCAGCCAAGAGCCAAGCAGAACACTATCATCATAATGACAAAGAGACCTTAGAAGTGATGTGGTTGTATTAGCAGAGTTGTCTGTCAAAGTAAATTCTGCTACCAGCTCTCGAAGCAGTGCATTAAATGATCCTAAAAAGACAGACATTAAAAAGAATCATCACTGCTTCTTAGCCAAAACATTTCAGCTAGTGATCAGAAGTTACAAATGTACCATTACTTCAATTTTAGAGGTAGCAAACAGAGAAGTAAACCTGACAAGGCTAAAATTCAGAGCAAGGCTTCAAATTCAAAGCTCTCAATTCCCAAATCATGGGTACCCAAATATCCAAAAAATAAGTAAGGTTGGAAACCACTGGATGTTACTCAGTCCCACCTCCTGCTCAGGCAGGGTCCACTAGAGCACATTACTCAAAATTGTGTCCTGTTCTAAACAACAGACTGGGCCATCCCTTACAGGATGACAATCCAGATTTAGAAAAAACACTGCTCATGACCATGTAAACATAATGAATTGACAAAAAAAACCACCAAAGAAACCCAGAAAGTTAATCTGTCAGACCACATGACAGCATATTTACTAACAGCAGATCTGTGTAACAGAGCACATCAGGTTTAAAAAACAACAAAACCAACCAAACAAAAAACCCCCACTCTAACCAAAACTAAACCTTCATTGTCACATCTGTCTTTTCAGTATACAAAGACATAAAGTTCTGTATCTTTTAAGTAACAATGACCTAAAACACCATTATTTGATCTCAGACCATGATCTCCCTACCTCTCAATCCTATAAACAGGACCATAACTTCTATACTCTAAGTGCTACTCTATGAATGCTTTGCAATATTCATACTCTGTAACTATACTGTCAAGATGACATACAGAAGATGAGGAATACAGCACCAAATTCTTGGAGATTCCTAAAATTGTATTTTGACTCTTACAGCTGCTTCAAAGATACACATCACAAAGTCCCAAGCAGAATTTTTACTTTAACAAAAACTGTTAAAAATTTATGTACCTTCATATGTCTTCGGAGGCAATAAAGCCAATATATCATAAAGTCTTAAACGAACCATAGCTGCACTAGCTTTGAGATGAGCTCCATGGGCTTTAATTACTGATGGAATGCTATAGAATTAAAAACAAAAGGTAAATCAGAAATGTTGCAGTTACTGAAAACAGTATTTTCAGATTTCTTTTCACAAGATATAACTCTAGGCAAGGTAAGAAAACAGTGTTCAGAGAACTACTCTGAGCAACATTACTCAATTATCAGTACATTTTCAGAAGTAATTGTACAGAGAAAAATTTTTTAAAAAAACCCAACAAACCCACAACATATCATGCCATAAATCAGTGGCAGGCACCTCCTCAGAAGTCCTGTTTTAATTACAGGTGGGGCAGGGGGAAGGGGCAGACACCAAACCACAAAAACCAACTACAAATTAGTTCTAGTATTTCAAGTCCAGCAAAAGACAAAAGTGAATCAAGAGCAAAACCTGGCTACTTACTGCGACATCATTGTCATGGCACATTCTATGGGTGTCATCAGTTTCCTGATCACATCCTCAGTAAGGAGCTCAGGGCAGTGAGCAACAAAGCTTCTCATAGCTAATAACAAAACAGTTTAAATTAAAGTTTCACTGAAACAGACGAACATAAAACACAAACAAGGTACAAATTCTAAGAGAATATCAAAAGAGCAGCAATTAAAAATTTTTATTCAAAGACTGTGTAATATGTTCATAAAACTGTATGTCAAAACAGGGCATACCGATGAAAATCTGACATTTTACTAATTTTCAAAGAAAGAGGGGAAGTTACAAAAGCTCTCTCTACAACACTCAGGATCCCATTTTGGTTACTGTGCAGGTGTAATCTCAAAGTCTGAACTTCTTACCACACAGAGCTCCAGCACGGCCTTCCAGTGTTACTTGCCAGGTGAAAGAATCTCCTCTTGCCTTCTCTGCTTCCAGCTCCTTTAGGGAACGTGGAAACACGTTTCGCCAGAGCAGCAACATCTTAGGCAGATGATACCGAACAACAGAAGGCCCTATGCAAAAAAATAAAGTGACAGTATAATAAAAATGTGTATTTACGTGTGAAAAATCTGCTATGAAGGCTTTTGCTCGTCAAACTATTTTTGTCTCATTTCACTTCTCTTCCTTTCTGCCCTACTTGGAACAATGAAAACCAAATGAAATTCTTCCTTATTCCTAGGTTGAAAGTGTGGCAAATAACTACTGTACATCACATCTGCTTGTTGGTATCAGTACTAAAACCAGGAAATAGGCTATCCTACATAGTGTCATGTCATATGGAACCATGGTCAACTGTCTTTTTACTATCTTTTTATTCTTCTAGTATTTTATATTAATTTTGAAGGCAGGTTCTTTAGCCTACTCTAGCCTGTCCATTAAATAAGCAGAAAAATAACTGATAGTTATTATGTAAACTAGTTTAACAGCCAAGTTTTTTTAAAACTTCTGGAAAAGATCCAGTGCAAGTACATTAAAAATATATTGGAGGACAACCAAAATGGGAATACACTGCTAGAAAAACATGACGATAAACTGGCAAAAAAGAGACAACTTAGAGAAAAGAGATGAAACACAAAATGGTATTGGATGAGAGATCAAAACACTGCAAAATGCATCAGAACTTTATCATATTTTCCAGCATAAAAGAAACTCAAAGCAAAACAGAAAAGAATACTATTGCTGCAAAATTCAAGAGTGTACTTACAGTCTCTAAAAATGCAGCTTCTGATACTTCCGTAATGGCAGACACGAACACAAGGCTGCCTTTTTGAAAAGACAACTGAAGGGCTTTTAAACTGACAACACTTCTAATCAGTGCTGTCGTCTATCTAGAGACACACATGCAACTTGTTGGAATGTTCACTGTGTTTCATTTACTGTCCATTTCTTCTGCACCACAGTACGAAGGAAGAAAGAGTATGGATAATTTTGCCCTTTCAGAGAATGACTAAAGGTTGAGTTTCTAAAAACAGAATTTTTTTTTAGCTATGACGCCTTCTACCATACTTCAGCTTAGATAAGCACTAATATGTCACTTCTCCCCAGCATAACGACACTGCATAAGTACACCAGCAGTCCGTATCCCTTGTGTAAACACCCTCGTGCTAGATAATGAACTCATTATGCGTAAAGAGCATTTGCCAGGGTGGATGACCAGAAGTGTTGGACAAGCTTTTAAGTAAAAGAAAAAGCAAACCATTTTTACCAACCTAAAGTCATAAGTGCTCCAAGTAAAAGCCATCCAGCTTGAGTCCGCTGCAAGGAGAGCCTGCTGTTCTGTGCAGCAGTTCGTAACAGATCCTCAGCAATGCTGACCACCATCTGCACCAACGGCAAAACACAGGCGATTTTAAAAACATCAACGAAGCCACTGCAAGCTACTTCTACTTGTTCACTCTTACAGATTAAAGACGTTCTCAAAGCATTGAAATTGACCTTCCATAAAGAATGAATGCAGATCACATTACATGCTGATGATTAGCGGGTTTTAGATGATAACACAGCCAGTAATATTCTCGCCAGCAATTATTTCCGCGATTTTTCAATATTTCAATTTGTCTTCAGCAAATTTGAAAGGGAGGAAAAGCGCTGTTAAATATTGCAACTGAGATTCTAAAAGCATGTGCTCTGGCCACTACTCTCATGGAAGGCACAAGTTCAATTCCAAGAACGCTTTAACTCATTAGCATGCCACCCATTTTGCAAAGTTAGTACTTGTAGGTAAAAAGGTATCTTTTAGTACACTCACAGAAGAAACTCTCATTATCTCACCTTTCCTTTGGCATGAGGAATGCCTAGCGGACACTGATGCACACCACCTAACAGAGCAGCCATTGCAAAACTGTAGCCACTAACAGCTTCAGGGGAGGTCTTCAGGTTGTTGAGTCTTTCTGCACATCTATCTAAAAATGGAGTCAGCTGAAAGGGCAATGCCACGGCTACACACCGCAAGCACCAGGCGGCAGCCAGTCGAGCAGCCATGCTGGGATGAAGAAGAACTGAAGTTACTGTCTCCAACAGACCTACAGAAAGGAGAGTTGACAGTGTTTAATTAAAGAGACACCTTTTGATGTACACATGCTTTTTAATATACATAGACAAGTAAACTGAATCAATACTAGACATCCACTGTAAAAGTTAAGAAAGTCTGAATTAAAGTACTTGAATTTTCTGACTTTGCCTTTTCCTTTAAGGAAAGACAATAGTTGTTACTAGCATTATGCTGCTCCCCACCACGTTTTATCAGCAAAGCTGGAGCAGTCAGAGCCACAGCACTGCCTCCTACTACCTGAACACTGGAAAGAGGCACCAATGCTATATAATAGAACAGGCAGTGGATGAGACCTTCCCACAATGTTTTACAGATTGCCAGTAACAGAGCAACAGAAACACTGATTTTTGGGTTTGCTTCACATTGTAGCCAAGCACATGCTGTAGCTGTCACTGACTGCTGTGCTGTGCTTTTGACACAGTGCTGTCCTCCCTACAGCAAATTTACATCCTTCTGCACTCTCCAAACTTCTGTGCCTACCGAATCCCACTTTCTAACTATGCCCTTCAGTCCAATCCATCTCCATATTAACACTTTCTTTAGTCCAGGTCTTGCCAAACTGCTACTTCAAAGCCCTCACTGCTGCTTTCTCTGGAGCTAGTGAACTACTTCTACCTGCTGAGTTCACAGCAGCTAACAGAAGTAATACTGAGATCCAGTCCCCTCTGTTCTTATGGGACACAGCTGCCAGAAGGAATAAATACGAGCACAGTCTTCCCCACTGCAAAGCTGGCATAAAATCAGTATGGGAAGAATGTCAAACGCACCAAGACAACAATCTATATGACAAATGGTCTAAAGGAGCTTGCATTTCCAGGTGAAAAAACATAAAGATATTATATAAGTGTGGATTAAGACACTGAAACAAACAAGAAGAAAATCCCACACAAACCCTAGTCAACTTAAGCCCAAAGAACCACTTCTTTTAAATGGGCCTACCAACAGCTTCATCTCAACAAAATACTTTTGCCTCCCCACAGAAATTTGGTATTTAAAGGCAATAGCTTTCCAGGAGCAAATATTCTGCTTACATAACAAAATAATGTATTTCAAATAGCAAAACTTATTGTAAGCAAACCAATACCAAAAAATACCACTTTACTCACCCTACAAAAGAGCTTCAGACAGACTCCAATCAAAATAGCTGTTTAATACTTTACCAAACTCAAACTAAAGTTAGGGCACTAGACATAATGAGCTGGACAAACGTAGCCCTCTGGAGGACTACAGGAAGTACCAATTTCATAGATTTATTTATTACATATGCATTTATTATTTAACTAGATTTAATGGTATTTCATATTCATTGCTCAAATGCCTCACTTAATCTATTTCCATTTATTTGCATACCAATAGAGGGTTCTTGAATAAGAGGAGATGCAGTGGCATTCAGACTCTGAACCAGACTGCCCAGTTCCTGGAGGGCACACACCATTACGTGCTGGCTTGCAGCGACATCAGCAGCCCCTGATTTATTTTCACTGTTAGCATCATTCACTACTGTTTCTGCAGAAAAGAAAACAAGAGAATCTTGCTTAACCACCATTTGAATCACACCTGAGCATTCACAGCACTGAAAGTGACACTTTCATTCTGACACCAATCCTACATTAACACAAAACCACAAGTCTGGTCATAGTGAGAACTCACAAAGCGAACATATTTTGCAGGGAAAGAGTTTTATAGCTATCAGTCAAACACAGTTATCCAAAGGCCACAAAAACAGAAGTCCAGCAGTTACTAGGGATAGCAGAGCACTAAGAGGTAGGATAAACAGTGTAACACAGTAAAAGTACCTATACAAAACAAACATGCTGTATCTATACACAGTAACAAAATACATTATCTTGACACATCCAGGTTCTGCATACAAATTTTCATGCATATATTTTCAATGAAACTAAAACAGACCTTTAGTAAATAACTAATCATAATCTCTAATTATCTCAGAGTTATCCAGTTGAGTTCCTTAATACCACTATAAGTTCTCCTACACAATATCCCAGATGCAGCAACTGTCTTTTCAAAAAGGGACTTTAGTATCAGCTTAATGTTTGTGTGTCTACTACAGATCAAATTTAGAAAATGGTCTGCTGAATATGAAAGGAAGCAACTAATACCACATAAAAACCCTTCCCATTTTTCATTAAATTCATGAAAAATCCTCCAAAAAATGCAAGTTCTTCAAACTATCCAAATACACAACTGAATTTCCTGCAGCTTTGATAAGGTGGCAGAAGGAGTAATTTCTGTAACTGTGTGCTCTCAGAAACAGCATTTTCAATAGACTTGTTTTCCTGGAAGTAATACTTATGGTAGTCAGAAATCTTTCAAGGTTCCATGCCTACCCCATCACAAAATAGTCACAAGAAGAACCTGCAGAAGTTTCTAAATCAATCTCATTTCCATGCGTTAAGCACTGTTTTAAACTCAAATTAGATGACAGCAGGAAAAAAAAGATATGTTTGGTAAATACAGTGATGTGTAATTCCAATTTACTCTTTAAATCTCCAGCTTGAGCTAATTCATTTCATAACAAATAAATGCCAAGAGAGTTTTGTTAGCCCTCTCAGTGATTACATATTCCGCGAAGTTTTGCAAAGGAGTCATACTTTTTTCTCTAATTCCAGTCTTCAGATTACACAATTTTTGTCACAAAATCCAATTGGATATTAGTACGGATATTAGCGACAGAGACACAAGGACCTACAGGATCTTGACATACAGGATTTTCAACACTGTTAGAAAAGAACTCTGCATGACTTTCAGTACAACCTATCCCAAGACAGATGGCAAATGCAGTTTTCTCCTCCACTTCCATTTCAGGCTTTTGACATTGCATTTGCTATCTGGGGTAACAAGCCAGTTTTATTCAATCATTTTCCAAGCACAGCTTAACCTCTTGGATATCCCATTTGAAGCAGAGAGCACACACATTATCATTTCCCATAAGAACAAAATTACTCCTCAGAGCAGAAAAAAGCTTAAAAATGGCTGCCTCAGTAAAATGGCAGTAACTTCCAACTGGTCTCAAATGAAGAAGAATGGTTCTCACCTACTGCCTTCATTTGTTTACCAATGGCTTGACATATTTCTTTGGCAGCTGCAATCTGTGCTTTCTCCCCCAGTAGGCTGCCCACAGTTGCTCTCAGGATAAAGGACACACATCTTCGAGAGTAAACAGCCTCCACGTGGGTCTGAGTAGCACGAGGATGGGAGACCAGATCGAGTACATGGGACAAAAACGTAGCAAAGTTGCGCTCCAGCCACTGCCCTCCTAATGTTGTGACAAACACAACGTAGGCCTGCAAAGTCAGAAGTCACACAGCAACCCAATTAGAACAGAAACAAAACACTGTGTGAGACTACAGTCAGACTCGTGCATTATGAACTACAGTAGCAACACCAGGTGACAAGAAGCAACCCTAATGGGGTTACTCAGCGTGCATCAATTCAGTATCCAGGCCTTTCCTGCTGAAACTAAACTGTTTCCAGCAGCAAGAGTAGCCCCTACGTTGTGATGCGTAAAATACTCTTCGGATGACAGCAAAAAAACCCCAGTTCATTACTTTAAATGTGTCTCCTAAAAAAATTTAAGAACACAATGTAAGTAACAGCAGCAGCATCAAGGTGTTCCAGTTCACAATGAAAACCTGGCATATTCACCACGTTCACCCAAAGAAGGCTGAGAACAAATAAAGGGTTTCACAAAATAATCTATGATCAAGATCTGGATTCTGGGAAGTTACTGTAGCATACTGAAATATATGTTAGAGGGAGAATGTCTGAATTTGAAGAGATGCTGCCATCACCTTTCTCTCTCAGACAAGAGAAGCTTCCATATTCATCAGATTTCACCTACTCAAGAGAGATGTATGGAAAGAAGAAACAGTTTAACTAATCAGAGCTGCAGCTGAGAAGAGGGCCATGAAAGAATAACAGAGTGTCCTCTTTAAAAGAAACTAAATTTAAAAGGGTAACACACTAAGTTTTCAAATATTTTTGCAAATTAATCTCACCTAATAGACAGTGATTAATTAAGTTTTCCTTAGCTCATATTTTAACCTACTGCATATTAATAATAAAAGAAAGTAGATAGGTGAATGATACCTCATGTACATCTCATAAAACAGGTGAGTCAAATTAGACCTGTAAATTAATTCACACAGAAATACAGAAGTGTGGTTTTTTCCTAGTAAAAGGGTTACAATTATATATAAATTTTACTTCATTAAAAAAAACTACAAACCTGGGTAACACCAACTCGCACTTCCCTATTGACAGATCCTCCCACTTTTAACATTTCTCCACCACTCTTCAGGAAACCAGATCCTCCTCGCAGAAATCCTGTGGCCATGAGCTCCAAGACCTCCTCAAGTGTGGCTCTCTTCACATTTTGTCGCATGACTTTTTCAGAAAGAAAAGTAATAATTTGATCCCAAAGTTCCAACAGATACAACCAATGATCTTGAAACCAGACTTATTAACTCCAAACTGTCTTGCAAAAATAAATCTACCCCAGATTTCAGATAAAAATTTGTTTTCATGCTTAAAAAATAAGCCACTTGTTTCACGTGATTTTTGACAGTTTGCTCTGTCTTTTCTATGTGTAACTACAACAGATTCAGCATTCGTTTTAGCTTATCATTTGTTAAAACAAAAAATCCATCTGCAAGGTTCCATCTACTGGAACAACAATGTGTTGTGCAACACTGTCATGTAACACTGCACTGAAGGTGCAGTAAGTCTGCCAACTTAGACATGGAATCCAGTAGGGCTCGTACCTGTTGCTTGTTTTGGGATCAGCGCTGTCGCCATGACCGTCCCCAAAAGCTTTGACACTGCAACTCGCACACCGTAGTTTGAGTTTTCCAGAGCTTTAAAGCACAGCGTTGCAACATTCTCCAGCTCAGCTGTCCACATAAATACCGCTTCATTCTGTAATTCCAGCAGACACTGTAGGAAAAACAGACTTGCTAAGCATCAGGAGACCATTCCCACCTTTCATCTAAGTATCAGACTGTAAACATCAGGTTTGTTCAGCAAATATTTTAATATGAATATTTCAAGAATTAATTTACACACTCTCCCATATGCCAAATATCTTACCTGAGTAAACGATCAGAAGAGTCACGGAATAGGCTAATGCATAAATTTAAAAGTTAAAAGAAAGCTCAACAAAAGGACCACATTACCAAAAACCTTTCCCAATGAGGCTCACAGATAATAAATTATATCTCACATTTGTTTGTCAAGTGGGGAATATAGTACTGCAGTACCTGTGAAACAAGTCAAACGTCTGAGCCTGCAGTGTAAACTAGTAAGGACTTACCTTGTTCAACTAATTATCAAATTCCCCTTCATAAACAACAGGTCCCAGTTCAACTGCAGGTAACAAGCACAAGTCACAGCACAAGAATTTCTATGATTGCTGAGAAGACACCCACCTTGGCCACTGCACATCGTACAGCCATGGATCTGTCTGTCAGCAGAGACCGGGCATTCTTATAAATATCACGGTGACAAGAAGCTGCTGCTCCTCCAAGTCCATTGAGGACTTTCTGCAAACTCATCAGAATTTCGCTGCGGCCCTGAGACTACACACACACAAAAACATTTATGCAAAAATCTGGACACAGTACTTATATTAAGAACCAGGTGTAAACTTTTGCATTTTCCTGCTTCTATGCAGTGATGTTTTTGCACACATTGAAAACGAAGGCATGTATAACAGGTATGTTGCTGTTTTAGACAGAAGTAAGCACTATACACAGCTTTACTTGAAGTCCCTCAGTTGTCACTTAAGTTGAGCCCAGACAACCCAACAAATTGGCTCTAGGTAAAATGCTCCTGCATTGCCCCACTATTTATCAACTGCAGATTCGGGGGGGGAAAAAAAAAAAAGCAGCTGATAGGAGAGAAAGGGAAGCCCACGTAAGTCAGCAGCTTCATGCTATACCTGCACACAGACAGGTACTTACAATCTGAGAGCACACATACACCAAAACAAATAAATAAATAATCACACAGGTACAACACAGCTGAAGAAAACAGCTGCCAGCACAAGATCCACACAATCAGTATCCAACTTGCCCCAACAGAGCTATATGCATAAAATCAGACCCACTGACAGCCCTGGATATGTTCTCTCAATATTATGACACACTCTCTCTTTTCAGGGCACAATATATTCTGTTCACATGCAGAGTAAAAACTTCCCTGCAAAATTTAAGTATTCATTATTAATTTTTAACAACTGAATGTTTATTCAGAGTACATGGGCAAAAATCCTAACACTATAGTTAGAAATGACAGATACAGTCATTTTTGAATTTTAATTACTAATGAAGCAACTACTACAATATTCATATGATAAACTCTAAACTCTCTGCAGTAGACTCAACACTAGCTAGGTAAGTGATTTGCATTTTTTGATAAAAGAAAAACAGTTTGCCCAGGCAATTTGGCAAACACCTCTGGAGGAAGCAGATTTCTGTTTAAATGGAATTAAGATCACACAAATAAACTGAAACTCACCTCTGCACTTTTCAGAGACTTTAACAGATTATTCACAGTTTCTGGAAAAGAACTACCCAGCATTCTGCCCATTTTTTCATAAAATGCTCCAACACATGCCACAGCAGCCCTACAAGAAAAGACATTAGTTTGTGTACTCTTTTGCTCTATCATCTAAATGAAAACAAAGAGTTAAATAGAAATGTATGTTTTAATCAACATCGATGAGTAAAAATCTATTTGTTATCCACTACTTATACTGGCTGTTTTACACCGTGCATTTAAATTTTTTTTTTGTTTACAAAAAATAAATAACAGAAAAGTTACCAGTTTTTAAGAATACAAACGTATTTGAAAGGGTATCTACACATAGAGTGAAAACTTCTGGAGAACACAAGATAGGCTGAAATCTCAGTAAGATTAGGGGTTTTTTTGTATTTCAATAAACTGTCTCTTTTCCAAGCACCTACAAGATAACCTCTAGCCTGTAATATATCCTGACACATTTTTGTAGATACTTAATTATGGATTGTTTTCCAAGATTGAGAACTTAAAATGCAGAAATTATTGCATAACACAAAATTTACATGCACTGTAAAATCTCTGGATCCATAAACAGTTATTTACATGCTTTTCTCACCCTGCCATTTGAGATTAGCAATATTTAATGATCACCACATTGCAGTTATATACACAAATTTTTCCAGGATAGTCACAGAAGCAGCTCCTGAAAACACGCACTTATTCATCCCAAAGGAATGAAGCTTTTTTTAAAATCTGTAATTGCTGGCTAAATAGTTTTTAGCAAAGTTATGTCACAAACTCATTACAGCCTCCCCCTGAAGGGGCGTATGTCCATTAAAAAACCTTCTGAACTACCACTTGGTAGCATAAATTTCAGAGCATGTTATAGTAGCAAACACTTCCCACTTATACAAGTTCCTCATAGAGCTGCAAGAGCTAGAAATAAGAGGACAGTATCTGCACAAACAGTGACTATTTCAGATTTTATTGTCAAATCCTATTGCTGTCATAACATCTGAAAGCAAGACCAAATTAGGGTTCACTAGACACCATGAACATATGAAGCAGTACATGGGAAAGTACCAAAACCAGATTCAGTGGAAGTTGTTTGGGGCATTAACCAAATTCCTACCAATGAGACTGCTCCTATGACTAAAGACAAACTGGATCACACATACATGCAACACATATCCAAGTACAGGGACTCTGCTCAAGAGATGTGCTGCTTATCATGGCAAGGGAATAGAAAAGGCAATGTTAGATGGGGAAAAGAACTTGAATATTTGGTTACAATTCTCTGGGCACAGATAACGCTCTGGTTTGACAATCTGTAGGTCGCACCATAAATAGGGCACCTGAGCGAAACCAGCAATAATTCCACTGGTGGAACGTCCTCATTTCATCACTTCATTAACTGTTATCCTGTCCATGCCATAGATATGTGAAGAAAGTGAAGGCAGTGCCTTGCCTAGAGAAAAACATTTCATTTTCACATAGCCATGTATGTGTCACCTTTGAGTTCTGCCCTGCACAACCTCAATCCACTACTTTTCTGTGCTATGTCAAGCATCTGTGAACTTCAAACACTCATGCAAAACATAAGTCAACATAGCATGCACATATATAGGCAGATTCTTCTGTAATATCCAGGACCACTCGGCTTAAAAATCATTCCCTTTTCCCCAGTAATATTAAACATACAGTTTTGTGGGCAGGTAGGCTGCAGTATCATCTTTGCTCTTGATGATGTCATTACACTTGTCAAGCGTCTGAAAAACAGTGAATGTGTCTCCAATGCTGTAGAGTGCAGCAAGATTTTTTGCAAGCAGCTTCCGTGTGGGTGGCCCAGGGGAACTGCTGATGAGTCCTGTTAGCTGTTCTACAAGTTTCTTCTGTTTTTCCTTGACATCTGTCTGTTGACGGACAAAAAATAAATAAGAAAAGTAGTTTAATCCTCTGTGTTGCCTCTAAAACCCAGAAAAATCTACAAGAAATGGATGTAAACCTCATACCACTCCCAATTAAATATAACTCAGCAAATTGCTTGTCTCAGAGAGATATGAGACACATTCAACAACAGCAGAGACAGATGCCATTGCTCAGAATTAGCTGCTATCCTGTTTAATTTTCACTTTTAAAAAGTACTTACTAGCTGCCTACTGACTGCCCAAAATTAAACACTTAAAAGCTACAAACTAACACAGAGGCACTTCAGGCTGAATCTGAAACCATACAGTTACCATCTGGCCATTACCTGTCAGCTTTCTCTAGCAGGAAATTAGTCCAAACGCTTTTTACAAGAAAGTTTCTTTAGAAAGAAGGGGGGCAAAAAACCCATTAAATTACCTTGTTGGCAGCTACCAGAACTTTATCCAAAAATCTCAACCACTCGAAGATAAAGACTGGTCTCTTTGCTTCTGTGATTTGAGCTAATGCTTCCTCATTCAGTAACAAACTATGAGCCAGCTCCATAATGGATTAAATTCCAGTTTTATTGCAAACTTGTGTAGAAACTCTAAAATAAAAATGTAAATATTAGTATGTAGTACATCAGTGCAAAGCTTTGAAAATCAAATGAAAATATCCAGCTTGCATAGACTTATCTTAGCTAAGCAGTCCCACATAAAAGCTACTCATATATTTACAAACTGAGTGCATTCATTAGTATATCAGGGAATGGAGCTGTTAACTGTAAAAAGAGCACCTACAGGCAATTTCAGGGTACAAACTCTTAGCCAAGAAAAATATACCCAAGTCCCTGTTTAAAGAAGGTAAAGGAATCATCTCACTGTCTCCTTTTACAGGAAAAAGGATTGTGGCAAATCAAGACCCTTTAGCACACTCCTGAAGCTGGGGCATGGGGCATGAACCTGGCCCCCTTCTCAACACTCTTCAGTGGACAAGCTGAGCCTATCACAAGTAGGAATTTCCAGAGAGGTGCAGGAACAGTGCTAGGATTTGGCATCACTGACCTAAGACTTCCCAGATCCCACTAGCCTTCCTTTAAGTGTTGGACAAACGAGCTCTCTGAAATCCAGCAAGCCTTAGGTGTGACAGCCTAGAACATAAGCGAATGCAAGTCTCCCCAGCAGGAAAAATATTGCAGAGGGAACACTGGAGATCCTGCTAGTCAGCAGGGGCTGTCATCACAGCACTATCAAAAGCACACACTATCAGTGTAAGCAAACACTCTGCCAACAACTTCATCTTAGCAAAACACCTGAAAAAGCGTGTAGCTGTTCAATGCAGAGTTGNTTAACAGTAAATATAATTACTGCATGCTGTAACATGCATTCTTGTTTTAAAAAATAAAAGTAACAAAACCGAAATAAAACAAAAAAACAAAAACCCCAAAACCTGAATGCAGTGATGCTGAAACTAGGATCTCAGGCAAAACAGAGAAAGCAAAACAACTAAGGAGTATTATGTAAGACATCAGCTTTCAACAGATATCATCTTTTAACAGCTGCACTGCTCCACTGCTCCACTTGTGCTCTTAAGAGCTCACAGCTGCTTCCTCATTCACGGCCAAACCCAACAAATTCTTAAACTCAAATGAAGTGACTTAAATTGATTTTTTTTTAAACAGTCCCCAAATGAGACATTTATAAGGGTATTATGGTTCTAAATTCACCTTAATGATTTGGTGCTGATGAAATTAAAGCATCACAATGTCTTCAGTGTTAAGGTTGTTCTCTGCACTTCAGCACTTTGCATATTTTTCACTGCATATAGCTCCAGCAATAAATCAGCAAAGGTGGAAGAATCACATATGGAAGCACACACAGCCCTCCCTAACTCCTCCAAAGACATTTTCCAGCTATTTTTTTGTTTTGCTTTACATTTATAAAGGACTGAGAAGGCATTGCCCGTCAATAACTAGACATCACCTCAAAATACCTTTAAGTGAGAGCAGAAAGACGCAATGAATGATGGCACTATGATTCTTTGGCTACCATCCCACAGATCTGCACTGCTTGTCACACTCACACAGCACATAAGCACCGTAAGTACCGTAGGACAGCACAGCTCATTATTCCTTTTTCTCCCCACATAAAAGGGTTCATTTACCCCTAGCCATAAGAGTCATTAATCCCTTATGCACCTTCCCTACACTCCTGTACCTCTTCATCTAAAATGTAGGAAACACAAGCTCTAAGCAACCAAATCTGCACATACATTCAACTGTGCTGATGAAGCACAAGGGATCAGACACAAGAACAATTACACAAATGTTCAGCTAACTGAAGGTTCAGTCTAACACGGAGCTACTTACGTAGGCAATCCAAAGCTCACTTACACTGGCCAAAGGTTTGCTTAAAAACGCCTACCGAGTTCTACCGATCCTGGTAAGGACTGGGTCCTGCTGTGCGTGTTACAAGAAATAAATACACTGTGATCTCTCACAGGATGCAGAGCCAAAGCCAATCAAAGTCAACGAGCAGCCGCTGAGGAATGTTGGAGCATTACAGAGATAAGAAAACGTTCAGATGTACTAAAACTCCTTTCTATTCCTCAGCTGTTTTTCTAAGGCTAAATCAACTGTTTGTATCTTCATCACGCATGCACTTCAGTGGAGTGAGAAAGCCAAGAAACAGGCAAGTTTAGGCGAACTGACACACTTCTGAAGGACTCCATCAGGTGAAAAGGTTTTCACGCCTGGGTCCTCCTACCTGCATCGGCTACTTTAATAAGCTGTGGCAGCTCTCCCAGGGCATCTTGCCTGGTTCTGGAAACCCCTCAGGAGGTGATGCCGCGGTGCACCGCCGGCTGTAAGGGAACGATGCTTGGGCAGTGATGCTGAGGACACGATGCCAAGGGGACGATGCCCGCTGCCTTCCAAGCACCCAGTCCCGCACGCACACGCGCACATCGATTCCCGCACGCCGCGGAGCGCCGAGGCGAAGCGCGGACCCTCGGGCTCGCTCCGCCGCAGCCCCTGGGCCAGACTGGGCCGCTTACGGTCACTTACGCTCCTGCCGTGCGACGGCCGCGTCCCGCCAGCTGCGGGCTGCGCCAGGCGTGACACCGCGGCCCCCGGGGGCCGGTCACGGTCACGGACAGGCGTGGGCGCGCTGCGCCGCGCTCGCCCCCGGCCGCGGCACCATCACCGCCGGGCTCGGCCGCTTCAGCCTCTGCCGTGCCCAGGTCCGGCGGGCGTGGAGTGGCGTTGAGGGTAGACAGGAGCGGGTTTGCCTCAAGCCCGGCCCCGACGCAGCCCAGCAGCGCGGAGACACCCGCGGCAGCGCAGCAGGAAGCTGGAGAGGCGCAGGCGCCGGCAGGCGGGGGCAGTCCCGCGCAGGCGCCGCGGTCCGGCCGGGAAGGGGCCCGGGGGTGTGCGATTCCAGTGGCTGCTCCCGTGGTTGTCCCTGCTCCTGGCGCTTGGCTGCAGCTCTGCGGGGGCTCCCGGCCGTGGAGCGGCGTCGCCGTCGCCGGCGGTCGGCGGTAGCGGAGCCCAGGAAGAGGCGCTGTGGGCGTGGGGGCGGACGCGAGTGCCCCGGGCTGGCTGGGGGAGGCTCGGCCCGGCCCGGCGGATTCAGGTGTTTTCTTCCCTCGGCCCCTCCGTCCCCGGCCGCGCAGGGAGCGGCAGAGCCAAGGGCGGCGGCGGGATCCGCCCCGCAGGAGACACGCAGGGCAACAAGATGCGCTGTGACACGCACTGACGGTGTCCACAGGCGAGGGGTCGGCACAGGGCGTGCTAAGCATGGAGGGAGATGAGGAGGAAGACTACATGTCTGATTTATTTATTAAGTAAGTAGGTAGTTCTTTTTTTTCACCCCTCTTAAGTGAGTGTAAACGTGTTTAAAAAAGAAAAAAAGCGCTAATGTTTGCTGGAATTATTAACTCGCAGGCAGGATGTAAGGCCAGGCTTGCCCATGGTGAGGCGGGTGAAGGAAGCTATTCAGAAAGAAGAAAAGCAAAAAGAAGCCAATGAGAAGAACAGGCAAAAAAGCATAAAAGAAGAAGAAAAAGAGAGACGTGACTTGGTATTGAAAAGTGCATTGGGAAACGAGAATAAAGGCTTTGCTTTGCTCCAGAAAATGGGCTACAAGAGCGGCCAGGCCCTTGGCAAAAGCGGTAAGTTTGACACTCTCTGGGAGCACGTGCCTGTATTCAGCTATATCTTTATATTTTACAGACTGCAGCTGTCACTTTATTTGTTGACAGGTCAGTAAGTGCCTCTCAGAGAGAGGCATAGCATTACAGAACTGTCAATGTGCTGTGACAGAACAAAACAGGAGAGCAAATCCCTAAAACCGAAGTAAAAATAATAAAGACTATTATTGAGGGATGCAAGGGAAGAGCAGTACTTGCAGCCCAGTAAATGCACTTCCATATGTGCATGCCTACAGGAATTGCACTAAAGATATTTTGAGGGCTGTGCAAAGCTAATAGTGTTCCAAAAAACATCAACCCCTCTTGGAATTTATAGTTGGATTCTGAAAAAAAAAGGTGCACACTGGCCTGCCCTTATGAAGCCTTCACAGATGAAGTAAAATCCGTAAAACAAGGAATGAATAACTGCTGTGCCTGTTCAGTGTCTCTCGCAGACAATCGCAAATGAAATGGCCCAGACAGATTCTTTTTATTCTTCATCACTGTTGTGAGATTCTACAATGAAAATGCTACAGAAGGCTGTAATATAGCAGTCTTCATCACAGGCATGTGTTACCTGTCGTGTCAACACAGTTTTCTTTCAGTTTGGTTGTGTCCTCAGAAAAGTACATGGGAATCCAGCAGACAAGCAGAAAAAGAGAGGGAGTTCCATTACAACTGTGCACATTTGTGGTGCACTAAACGTATATTGATTGGGACATTTTCAACTTCCAAGCAAAAAAATCACAAGGAAATGTACCTATTTAATGGCAAAAGCAGCTTGCCTGCGTGAATACACTGCACAAATCATTATTTGAGATAAACTTGATTTCTTAAATTGACTTATTTTTTCTCTCACAGGAGAAGGCATTGTTGAACCTATTCCCCTGAACATAAAAACAGGTTTGTGGCACTTTCTGATTTATTTAGTTGGATATCGGAGCCTCTCAACTGCTTACATTCATCTTTTGAACTTACATAGGCAGAAGTGGGCTTGGTCACGAGGAATTAAAAAAGCGAAAAGCTGAAGAAAAACTGGAAAACTATAGACAAAAAGTCCATATGAAAAAACAAGCAAATGAACAAGCTGCAGATCAGTTCAGGTAACATCATATAACTGATATTCCAAGCAATGTCTAAACAACAATTATTTTTATGTTTGAATTTTTGTTATTCTTTTAATGTGCTACTATTTTTGAATGTTTTGAATGAAAGGGTGAGAGCTTACGTTGCAAAGTAATTGTTTCTTAGTTCTAAAGCAAAAGAAGATGAACACTGTAATGCTGAAAACGTGCTGTATCATTTAGTTTTGTAATTGTTATTAATGCAAACAATATACATACTAACTTTCTTCAAGTCATAGCAACTTTTTAAATTGGAGAAACATAAACATACCTTTTAAAATATAAAATCTACAGATACTCCTTAGCAACGTTGGTACAACGGTTTTAAAAATCAGGGTACATTTTTTAAGATTATATTGTTTTTGTTTCCTCCTGATTTACTTGTAATATATGGAGAAGGAAAGCTTAGGAAAGACTGTATCTTTTGCAGATGTTTAGTGAACCAGTTTTTTATGTCTTATGAAAACCTGATGAAGAAACAGTGTAATGTGGTTAAAAAGGTACCTTGAAGGTATAACTCCCAAGAAATACAAGTGTGTTCCTTTAGAAACAATGTCAGAACGATTTCTTAACTTCAATCTTGTCTGGGTCTGAGAGAATTAGTAGGAAGAGAATCTTAGATTTTCTGGTTTTGAAAAGCTGTGGTCTCTAATGCGTGTGTCACTGTCTGCCTGCTTATTTACCTTTGCTTGTTCTTAATAGAATAAGATTCAAAAACAAGCAAGAAGAACGTAAGATGGAAGGGGACCTGCGTAAAAGCCAGAGGGCCTGCCAGCAATTAGATATGCAAAAAGTGAGACCTGTGGGGTTTTCTGGGGGGTTGGAAGGAAGACTTACAGGTTAGAGATACAGGCTACAAGAAAAGCAATGATGCAATTCTTGGAAGTTCTCTAAAATTGTGGGGTAACTAGCCTAAAGTTTGGCAACACTTCAGTCCTTTTAAAATATTTCAAAGTATATGTTTGTACCATTAAGATAGTTGAAGGTGCACACCAGCCTCATGGTAACTTATGTGAGGACTTTTGTTTTTGTTCCTGCATTCTTGTAGTTACTTCTGAGCTGTTTGCATATCTTTCAGTAGCCACTATCAGGCCATCCTAAATATTGCTGCTGTTTGCTTCGAGTGAGGGAGCAACATCATCACACAATGATTGACGCTGGGAATAGCCTCTGGAAGTCATCTTGTCCAGTCTTCCTTCTCAAACAGAGTCACTTAAAGCAGGTTGTCTAGGACCATGTCCAGGCAGATCTTTAGTATCGTCAAGAATGGAGATCAGGATTGACAGAATCAGCAGATTCACCAAAGCAGCATTAAACAAACGAAGGAGAAAAAAACGCACACAAAACTTAAGTTCCTTAACTTACCTTCCACCTGCAAGGAATAACATGGATAAGAGCAGTGAACTACTATAAATTTTTGCTACTGGAAAACATCAAGGTGGTTTTTTTTTTATCCTCTGTTAACATGGTAGAGGTTAATACCACCTCACAAGTTCTGCTGAGATTGTTCAGTACTACTTAGTTTGCTTCAAATGAAGTCAGCTGAATTAAGCGTAGATCATCTTTATTTACTCTTCTTCCTTTAACTTTACCTGAGGTGAATTAGGAAGCACCATGTGATCTCTTGATAAAATAACTTGGGGCAGCATGTCTTCAACTGATAAACAAAGGTATCTGCTCACAGGCTTGGTGTGAGATTATGTTGCTGTGTAGCCCTGCACATCGCAAACGTAGATGAAATAGAACTAGGTGTTAGCATTAACATTGTTTAAAAAAAGAAAGTGAATAATGCTTCTTGTGGACTGCTGTACTTAACTACAGCTGTAATGATTTTAGGTTGTACTATACATGCAAGTTTTAAAGCCTTAAAACTCACTTATTAGAAATTAGTTGTATCCAGCGTCTTACAAGAAAACCTATAAAGATGAATTCTATTTAAATCCCTTATTATTTAAGGATATTGATGTTCCCAAGGAGACTTGGTTTTGGATAGAACCTGAAGAGGAAGATAAAAAGGATGAGGAAGACAAGGAAGATGAATGCACAAGCTCAGATTTAAGCGTAAGCTCTGCAACTGAATTAATGGCTTGATTTGTAATTAAATTTAGTATTTCTTGAAACAGTATGCATGTATACATACATGTATAAAGGATATATGTATGCGTGTTGTTTTCCACACTCTAGTGGAGGGCCTCTTTACAATCTCAGAGCAGTGATTTTTATAGCAGTTACATGATAAAATATAAAACATTAAACCACTGATTGCTCATCTCATGTTTTGAGGCTGATCTTTGAAAAAAGTAGCCTAGAAATTAAATTCTAAACATTTTTGTGCCCTAGCTAAGATACGCAAGGTCACAGTTATTTGCTTTTGAGTTTTAATTTTGGATGCCTCATCTTATGTCTGAGGTTGAAGTTTAGAGTCACTAATTAATTTCTGAAAATGCTTCACAGATCATTTCAGGGTCGACATTGGAAATTCACATTTTTAAGAACTACATTACACAGCTGTTGTTACCCTTATGTGTTTGATTGGCAGAGATTAGGTGTGAAAAAATCCACAAAAGATACCATATACTTGAAATCAGGTAGAGATAAGCGCTATTTGTAGCTCTCTCTGGTCAGTGCAGGTTTCTTAGCTGGAACGAAGGATGAGTAAACAACAGCCATTAACTTTCCAGAGATCATGAATTCACGTGCCCAGTTCTACAAATCTGGGAAACTTAATGTCTTACTGACCTACAGTACTGTGTAGCTTTTCCATAGCAAAAGGTTAAACACTATTTTAGCAAAACAGCAGCTCAGACTGGCTTATGTCACATGTACCCCAGATCATTGCATACCTGTACATCTCTCTAGGTATCAGAAAAGCTACACATCCTGACAGCCTATTTGAGAGAGGAGCACTTCTACTGCATTTGGTGTGGAACAACCTATGAAGGTGAGAGTGAACCAGTCTGTTGTAGGTGCTTTACTTTGCTCATGCAGCTAGACTCCAGCTGTAGAATATATTCTTTGTGTTTCTCTTACTGCATTCTTCTAAACCCACATAGCAAATTTACCTTCCAGGCTGGTGGTTTTTACACAAAGCTTTGTACATATTGTTATTGTGATTATTAGCCAGTTTTAAGGTTTACATGTAGAAAAGCCAAAACCAACCAAACAAAATAACCCACACACAACAAAACACAGCCAATCATACTGATATTTATTTGAATTTCTATTAATATTTAGTTTTGATGAAACATAATTCAGATATTAAAACAAATACCATCAAAAGCTGGCAGGTGTTTCTGAAACAATTAGAACACCATCCAGTTTCACAGCACCAAAGAGAGTAGAATTTGTATTCACTGTTTCAAAACAAATTTGAGAGTCAATAACTTGCAAACCTTGAATTCTATTTAATCTGTTCTACATGTATTGTAGAAATATTTCTAGCAACCATTTTTTCCTCCCCTGATCTGCAGTTACTCACTTTTTCTCTGCTTATCCCATAGACTCTGAAGATTTGTCTTCAAACTGTCCTGGAGACAGTGCTGCAGATCATGACTAAAGGCTGTCTAAAAGAAGGAGCCCTAGATAAGTATGTAAATTCATAGTATCTTTTAGAAGGCTTGGAGCTGTGCCATACTCAAGAATTCATGCCAAAGTATGCAGAAGAAGAGTTTGTATTTTCTGTTTGATGCTCAATTTAATAGGAATTAAAACTTGGTATTTGTAATTGAACTGACATAATTGAGAGGTAGGTTAAGTCTTTCACATCTTTGTTTATGCCCTGCCCAGCTGATAATAAAATTCAGATTTGAGTAAAGGAATAAATATTGGCTAATCACTTTATTGTATAATGTGTTAAACAGGGCTTTTTTCATCTTTACATAGATGCCTAAAGACCAGACTGGTTTTGCTTACTATCTTAAACTTGGTGGGAGAAAAAAAGCTTGTGAAACATGACAGTGATGTTATCTGAAACAATATTGTGTTGTATATGAAGGTGCATATTTTGCATAACTAAGTAGAATTAGATGATGTTGGGTTTTCATTTTTTTACATAAAAATATATATTAATAAAAATACATTTAAAAGACCTTTTATTTTCAGGGAACCGTAGTTGCTACTGTAATTAGCCATTTGTAAAAAAGTAATGCTGAAATATACAAATACTATGCAGGGAAAATACATAAAAAATACCTCATCCCTGCACCATTCAAAGCCAGGCTGAACAAGGCCTTGAGTAATGTCATCTACTGGAAGGTGTCCTTGCCCAGGGCAGGGGGGTTGAAACTGGGTGATCTTAAAGGTCCCTTCCAACCCAGACCATTCTATGATTCTATATATGTGATCCATGATAAAGAGGGAAAAAAAAATAGCTCCAGAACAGTGTAAGGCCTTACAAAAGTATGTACAATCACATTCTTATTTAGCAACAAATACTTGCACCAGAATATCAATAGTTTCCTTAAGAGTATAAAAATATTCATTTGTATTATTTCTTTTATGTAGTCACTCACTTTTAACCCATTTAACATTTCAGGAAAAAGCACACAGTACTTTACATATTACCTATTTTTTTGCTTAGAAACCTCTGCTCATTTGCCCTTACAGAGTTATGTTGGCCCCACACCAGCAAACAGTTTGACAAGATGGAGCTCAAAGACAAGGACCTGAAGGTCCATTGTGCCTGTCTTTTCACCCTGCTCCCCACACCACACACTTTGAGTTCAGGCAAGTCTGAACTCTGAAGGATATAAATGAAGAGCAGCAGAAAATATGCTGTTCCCTTTTGTGGGGCTGGCAGTGGGCACACCACAGGTATTCAGTACAGTTGCTAAGGGCTAGGCATGCCTCACCATTACAATAAGGGATTAAAACCTAGAAGCATGGGAATGTTTAAAGTGCTCTTCAGCCTGGGATTTCAAATGGTTACTACTGAGGAAACTAAAGAACCCTGCTATATTGATAGCACCTTAGGTGTTCCTTTCCAAAAAAGACAAACATCAAAAGCTAAGTTTTTCAGAAACTGAGATTTGTTCTAAATTAAATTTCTTAGAAATTGAATGTTTAACATTTAAATTCTTAAGAAATCCTTATTTTACGAGTTTATATATTTAAATTTTAGAGCACTAAACGTGCTAGGTCATCAGCAGGCATGAAGAGATAAGAAAGCTCCCCTTAAAGTACTGAAATTCAGTGAAGAATAACATGCACCTATTCCTAGTATCTTTTCTACCAAAACTAGTCTTGGTATTAATGGGAGCATTCCAGTAATTATTAACAATATCACTGAACAAATCAGAAAGCCTTGAGTCACATACCACCAGACAGCAATTCTTCCATGGAAAGCAATAGATAACCCTAAGGGATAATGGATGCAGCACATGCAGGGATTTGTCCCAAGCCAGTTAGCACTTTAACACATCAACATAATCTTCGAGGGAAAAAGGACAAAGTTCTATTACTTATTGTACAAAACAGTCCAGCTTATCCACAACCTATGTTTCTAGGTAAAAATTGCAAGTGATTTCCTGCAGAAGTACCCCATCCTGGTCTGCAGCTGGTGGACATCAATGGTGATGTGACCAAGGAAAAGACACGCCCCGAGTCTTGCTATTGCTTCTGACAGCTGTTGTCATTTCATCAGTTGTAATAAATTGATGAAACTGGATTTAAACCACAGTGAAAGGACATTGCACAAGAAAAAGGACGTAAACATGTCTGAAAGGACATTGAACAAGAAAAAGGACATAAACACATCTGAAAGGACATTTAACAAGAATAATTTTTAGATGGCTTCTTTTCATCAACGGACTTAAGAAAATCACGTAATTGAGATATAGAGATTCTTCCCAAAGGGTCTGTTGAAAGCATCTTTTTGATTATGGGTGCCTGCAAAAAAAAAATTAAATGTCAATAGATTTATTTTTTTTCTTAGTAAATACAGTAACCAAAAAAATGTATTAAAATTCTATACCTCTGACAGAAATTGGTTGGTGAAGTCCTCTGGAAGCTTACCATTTCTAACAGAATACCATACCTGAAATTAATAAAAGAGAATAGTTTTGATATGCATTCACTGGTTATGATTTACATCTCTACCTTACGACCCATATAGTTTACTGAAGTAGTTAGGAAAACATAAATCTACAGGAAATGTAAGACTTCAAAAAGTAATTGTAAACAGTTTGAAAGATTTCTCATTACATTCTTTAGAAACAGCTTTTGGGTAATAATTTTTTTTTTTCTATATGACACTGTCTCACAATGTCCTCATAGGCAAGTTCAGAAAGTGTGGGCTGGACAAATGGATAGTTAGGTGGATTGAGAACTGGCTGAAGGGCAGATCCCAGAAGGTCATACTCAGTGGCACAGTTGCCTGTCACCGGTGGTGTACTCCAAGCTTCCATAGTGAGCCCAGTATTGTTTGACTTGTACATCAATGACTTGGATGGATGAGCAGATGCTTCCTCAAGTGAGTTCACTGATGACACAAAGCTGGGAGGAGTGGCCAATGCCCCAGAGGCTGTGCAGCCCTGCAGAAGGACCTCACCAGGCTGGAGAGATGGGCAGGGAGGAACCTGCTGAAATTCCACAAAAGGAAATGCAGGATCCTGTACCTGGGGAGGAATAACCCCCTGCAGCAGCACAGGCTGGGGGCTGACCCTGCTGGGAAGCAGCTCTGTGGAGAGAGACCTGAGGGTCCTGGTGGACAACAAACCATCCATGAGCCAGCAGTGTGTCCTTGCGGCCAAGAAGGCCAATGGAATCCAGCAAGTCAAGGGAGGTGATCCTGCCCCTCTACTCAGTCCTGGTGAGGCACATCTGGAATGTGCGNCCTGTTCAGTCTCGAGAAGAGACACTGAGAGGGGCCCTCATCAATGTCTGTGTCTGAAGGGAGGTGCCAGAGGATGGAGCCAGGCTCTTGGTGGTGCCAAGCAATTGGACAAGAGGCAATGGGCACAAACTGATGCACAGGAAGTTCCACCTAAACATGAGGAAGAACTTCTTCACTGTGTGGGTGTCTGAGCACTGGAACAGATTGTCCAGAGAGGTTGTGGAGTCTCCCAACTGGAGATTAACTGGACACAAGTCCAGCTAATGTGCTCTAGGGAACCCTGCTTGAGCAGGTAGGTTGGACTAGATGATCTCCAGTGGCCCCTTCCAACTTCACCCATTCTGTGATTCTGCAAGTGGCTTTCTGGGTATACAGAGCAGTCTGCGTAATTCATTTGCTGTTAACGAGTGTAATGTCTGCCTGAAGATGACAGTCATGTTCTTGGACTTCACTGTGTATCCTGAATCATCAGCTACTCTTGTGGACCCCTATAAGCCTGGCATAGCCAGCCCTTACAACCGCTATCCAGTAAAACAACAGCTCCTGTGAACGTCAAGACTTTCCCTAGTCTTCAGCAGGACCTTTAGGCCTGTGGCCCTACCCATTGGGGATCATCAGCTGAACCAGTTACTCAGCACAGAATAATCAACTTTGCTTTTACATGCTTTCTTACAGCAGGGCTTGCCAGCACTAAACTTTAGCATGTTCCATTAAGTGAAATTCTTTCTAATCTAATGGAGCAGCTGAAGACCATGCTAGGACTTTCCATCCTCATCACTTCCTCACCCGCCTGTAGAGCACAAGATTTTTACAGTTTAAGGAAATGATGCCTTTCCAACTGTAGACAGCATGGTCTTCAACTGCATTTGCAGTCAGCTGTGAGCAGGAACAAAATATCTGAGGAAGTACTGCAAGGTGGCTGGACACAGCCAAGTTGAACAGACACACTGGTATGATTTTCTATTGCTAGCAAAAGGATCTGGCTAACAGTATTCAAAGTCTGAGTCCAACAACAATTACTTCAGACAAGATACCCAGCAGCTACATCACTGCCCTACCAATATAGGTTTGCACATAAAAAGCTCAAAAACACATAGAAGATACCTTTAAAAAAAAAAGCTTAAGTAACGTGAGGTTTCTTTGTGAAGTAATATCTTTTTCACTTAAAGCAACATGTTCCAAATCACTTGTTTTCATCTTGGAAAACTGCAAGGGTTTTGGCTTGGTGGAAACTCTTCTTGCCCCACTGTGCAATGAAGACAAGAGCATGGCAGAGACAAAACTCACCCATCCATAATTTTTATTTTATAAAATTAGAAAAATACTCCCTTCAAGTTTCTGACAAAAGAAAAAGATTTGTAAGAAACTTGACATCCTTTTTTTGCTTGATATTATCCTTTAGCATGCTCAGGCTTTAGTGTATATCTAGTAAGACATAAGTGAAATAAACTGTAATATTTCTTTACTTCAGTTACAACGTTTCAGCTGAGGTGTGAGGACTTACAGGCTCTATGGAAATGAATTAAGGAAAAAATGTAAATAGAGATAGTACTCTAGATGAAGAGATTCCTTCTACTGTGCGATCAACATGTGATACCAGAATGAAGGTAAAACAGTAACAGTGGGAGTTCTTTTTTAAAGATTACGTACCTTGGTTTTCTCATGACCAGTGATTGTCGAAAGAATTTCAAACCAAATTAATCCCAGTGCATAAATATCTACTTCCTTTCCGTATTTGGCCCCAGACTAGAAAGATTAAAACAGAACAATACAGGCATCAAATCCAACTGGAGAGCAGCACTTCTTAAAGCAAAATTAGAATTCAGCAGAAATTTTCACCCCAAGGCTACAGGACTGGCCCTACTCAATATCCTTGTTAGTTGTTAACCCTTTCTGCCGCAGACCTATTAAATAGTGACTATTATGTCACATTGAACACCCTGAAATTAAGACTTCTACAGACGTGTATAGAAAAAGCATGCCAGTATTGCCCTGTGACAAATAATGAAACAAACAGAGAAAGTCAAATTACACAATTAACAGAGGTCCTAAATTCAAATTTAAATTTATGTCTGGCAGCCTGGTTTTGCAAGAGCATTCCTTACAGCGCACAGTGTCAGACTGTATGTTCACACAGAACAAAACACTTTACCACACTTGTGGTAAAGCTTTCTCCAGAATACAGCTATCCTCACATACAGTCATGCCAGGGAACTTTAGGCAACTTGCCTTAATACTGAGATTAGGATTGAGAACATGCAATGCTGAGTCTATAGCACAGATCTAATTACAGAGACACTAATACAGCAGGGTAATTACCTGTTCTGGTGCCATATATGATTTTGTTCCTCTGTTCTCAGTCAGAGTCTCAAATGCCATAGAAGTCACAAGACCGAAGTCACCTATTTTTATTTTATCATGTGATATGAATATATTCTGAGGCTATTTTTGCATATATAAGTAAAAAGAAGAAAAAAAAAAAAGTCACCAAATGACCAAGGTTTATCATCAAGCATATTCAGTCACAGAAGTATTCCCCTTAAAATTTGATGCTTATTCAGAAAGCAGCATTAAGAAACTGAAGGTGTGCAAAAAGAAATAAGTTAAATCAAAGTTAAATCAATTTTTAAAAACACGAACTAAATTTCAAGTAGTACATTCTTCAGTAACTGCACCTTTTTCCCACTAGCTCGGTCATAACTGTATCATGCTTTAACTGCTCTTCCAATCCATTGTGCATATAACATTTTATATCCCAAAGTGCCTTTCAGTCTTCAATTCTAGCCCTGGGACTTGCTACACTTGGACTAAGCGTTTAGTCTCACATGGAACTCCACTCAAATCAGAGTTTATCCTTGGCAAAGAAGGATCATCTGTACTAAATCAAATGCAGTGTTAAGGCTTACTACAGGTATCTCAGGGTATCACTTTGGCATTTCCACTGAACTTCCCATTTATACATTTGATAGTGTCATGACTTAAGGCCAATCGGCAACTAAGTACCACACGGTGGAATGGGAGGGAGACTCAAAAGTAAACTTGTAAGATGTGTTAAAAACAGTTTAATAATTGAAACAAAAGTAAAATTTAATAATAATGGTAAATAATAATGATAATAAAAGGATTTTTAAAAACCAAACCAAAACAAGGAGAAACAAGTGATGCATAATACAATTGCTCACCACCCGCTGACAGATGCCAGATCCCCTCCCTCAGCCCAGATAAGCCCCTCTTCCATGTAACAAAATAGTCTTCAACTTAGAATAAACACTACTTAGTAACAACCAAAACGTCAGTGTGTTATCAACATCATACAATACTGAATACACAGCACTGTACCACCTACTGAAAAGAAATTAACTCTATCCTAGCCAAAACCAAAACACAAAGTCAAACAACTAAAACCAGAACTGTATATGAAGTTTTGCAAAGAGGATAAAGAAACTACACTTCTGAATGTCTTTAAAACCAAACCAAATAACCTCATGCTATCTTTTACTCAAAGAAGCTCCAGTGGACCATAAGGCCAGGATATACTTAATGGTCAACAGGAAGAGATCTTCATGTAAAGAATGCTCAGTATAGTTGTTTTGTTCAAGTCTGACCATGTCCACACATATTTAACACAGTACCCATAGCTGGCTACACTATTTAATGACTCTGCTCCTACCAGACACAAATGACTTTAGTCTCAGCTTGAACCTATCCTGCAACCTTGATTCTGAGCTATGGAGATCTCAGATGGCCAAGCACCTAAGCTGACAGCAGATCAAAGAGGAAAGGAAAGTTCCTGAATTCAAATACAGGTGGAAGAGTTAGCAATATAACCTGGTTCTGGTCAGGAGAGGGTTAATTTTTTTACAGTAATCAGTGGGGGATACGTGGCTAGGACACGGGCTTATTCTATACCACCTCATGTCATTTTCTGGGAATGGGGGAAGGATTCTCTTAGGCTCCATGGTGAACTTCCTGCATGTGAATCACTCTCTGTTTTCAGACTTTTGGTTTTAATGTTGTTACTGTTTTTGTTTATGTTTGTTTTCTTATCTCATTGCTGTTTCCAGTAAATTGTTCTTATTTCAACCCGTGATCTTTACTTTTTTTACCTCCAATTCTCCTCTCCAGCCTGCCACAGGGGAGGGGGAAGTGAGCAAGCAGTGTGTGGATTCAGTAGGAGCATTAAATTGGAGAATACCATTCCTGATCGACCACAGCCTTATTCCTACCTCAGCTGGTAGAGCATGAGACTCTTAATCTCAGGGTCAAGGGTTTGAACCCCATGTTGAGCATCAAATAAGGCCAGGGTGTGTAGGGGGTCTAGTGAGGCACCTGTGGGCTCACTGGAGCTGCCTGCTGTGAAGGGACTTCAGTCCCAGCTGTCAAGATCTCTGGTGGTGGGAGTTTGATTTCCAGAGTGGCTCCTGAGTGGTCAGGCAGGGACATTAGCTTAACCCTAGGAATGCCACCACAATGAAAAAAAAAAAAAAAGATTTTTTTCATTAAGTGAGTGACTTAAACTCTGTAAGCAACATTATAGCTTCCATCCTTCCTGAAGCCATGAAGGCTTTGTCCTTTATAATCTTTATATTGAAATAAAACCTTCTTATGACTGTGTACATCTAGAGACCAAAATTCTATCCAAAACTGTAGCATTCAAATATTTGTATGCATACATGAGACAAAAGTAACTAGAGCATGTTGTTATCAAGCACAGCATGTATTAGGATAGATAAACTATACTTTTACAATATGGCAAGAGCAAACTTTCTAGACTCAACTTTTCCAACAGGCAGTCTTGTGACCCAGTAACACACTGAAAATGCCTGTTAGCTGATGACCACTGATTCCTTGAACTATTGCATTTTGAAATTCTCCAGTCTACCTTCTGAATTTAGGATGAGGTTCAGTGAGTTGCTGAAAGAAAATTAATCACTAGGAATGTCCAAAGAAGCACACTACTAAGGTACATAACAGAGTATGCAAAGACTGTAACAACTTAACGTTTTCTGAAATTCTAGTAAGTATACTATCTTTTTTTTTTTCTTGTTTACCTATCCTACATACCTTGAGGTCTCGATGAATTAAATTTTCAGAATGAATATATTCCACTCCTTTCACTATTTGTGAAAATTTGTTTTGTGCCATTACACGATACTTTCGGTTTTCTCTATTCTTTGCAATCCATTTTTCCAATGTTCCTTGTTCACAGAATTCCATTTGGATGAAAAGACAGTAAATTTTTTTGCCTGAATTCTGGCTTCAAAAGAAAATTACATATCATATTAAAATTGACAAGATATAATTCCTCTGAAGTCATCTCTAAAAAGCCTTTTTGCTAATAATTGTTTCTGAAGTTAACCCAAAACAAAGTCTGCAAGTCCCTTGATTTTGAAAAAGATCCTAGAACAATTTGTATTAAATAAATAGGACTGCAAACCAAAGAATCCCTGCTCCATTGCTACATACTCCTGGAAAATTTCTAAAGTTTTGCTTGCTTCCTAGTTTCAGACTGAAAGTTTTCTGAGTGCCCAAGTTCCATTTTCCTCATACTTAGAGGCATGTCCTATACAGGAAGAAATAGCACTGTCCTTTGCTTCCATCTTGTCTTGTAGGAACTGCTGCAAGTCCCTGACACTTATTCTCTGTTCTGCTGAACAAACACAGCATCAGCCTTCCTATCCTGCCCTGAATGGTCATACACTTTCCAGCTCTGTACTGTCAAGAAGGCAGTGCAATGACCATCTTTGACATCAGCCTGCTAGCCACAGAAACCCTTCTGAGAGCCAGAAATCTACATGAAATATATTCACCCACCTGGCAGACTCAGACTTCCCAGAAAAGCCCATAGGGTAGGCTGAGGCTGCAGATGGTGAGGGGAAGGACAATAAAAAGTGAAGCATGTACTGTTCTTTCCTACATACACTGTGTGGTAAGTGCCCTTTAATAAAGCTGCTTGAGGCACTGAAAGAACAAGCATTAAATGGCTTGGGATTCTTTGTGGCCTTGAGGTCAGGGCACCAATTCCAGTCAGGGACCTCAGCTTTGAGGACTTTTTTTCCTGTCTTTTACCCAATAGCCGTTTAATGTAAAAATATCCATGATATTGAGGCTCCAGCATATTAATGGTTCAGTTTTGACAGACTTCTCCCCTCCCACCCCCTTTTACTCCTCATTTAATGAGCACAGTAGCAGAGAGCTATAATGCCAACCATAATTTTGTATCCATTAAAATTGTATGGCTCTAGGTAAGTATGGCAGCCTGTCTGAAGGGTATGAATTTACAGCTAGTGAGGAAAGCTTACCACAGAAGCTTGGAAAACTTAATAGTCTAACTTATGAGTAAAGCTCTCACCACTGTTTTACCAGAAGTCTCGGTGTCAAAAGGCTGCCTCTAAATTAAAGAGCATTTAATTTTGTATTTCTGTTCTAAACAATCAAAACTGTTTCAGGCATTATGGATAAAATACTAACTTAGGGAAATAATTAAATCCATGATAGCTACTGGCTGACCAGTGCTTATTATAAAAAGGAAGTTTCTGACCAGGAATTTGATAGCCATCTGTCAGACAATTTTTTAGTTTCTGTTGTTAATTCTTGCCCCAAATTTTGAGTTCTGCATTCTTACTCTCCTATATAAATTCACTAAGTTCATATATTAAGAGAGAGGAGAAATATAAAATTATATAATGTATCTTATTAATCAAGCAAAAGAAGATATAAATATACTTAATTACATACAACCTGCTGCTGGAAAATACAGTGCCTTTTCTCCTAGCAGTATGTTTGCACATGTGTGCATTTATATTTGCATAATAATTGATAACCAATTATCAGCCTTTCTTGTCTCAGCATAAAGTTCACTATGGCAAACAAGTTTGTGAATGCAAACTACTATTTTGTAGTTACCTTGAATCTGGGTACTTCATATGGTCATACCCTTTCCAGCTCCAATGATACCGCACTATGTTCTCATGCATAAGTTTTGCAAGTCCTTCTGCTTCACGCTCTACTTTCCTATCAGGAGCGGGGAAACAATTTTAAAAATGGCATTTCCCTATTACAGTGTAATACAAAGTTAAATCAAAAATATGCTATCAAATGGCAGGATACCAATAGTTTTACATTAATTTAGAAACCAAGCATAACGTTCTCCTTCATATAAATTCAAAGTTCAAAACTGAAGTTACAAATTTGGTGGATTTTCTTTCATCTCCTCAGTTTTTCAAAGTGCAAAAAATGTTCTAACCACATTAGAAATTAAAGCCCCACTCAAAAAAAGCTGAAAAAGCAGATAGCTGCAAACCCATCAGCAGAGCAGCAGTTGATACTTGGAGAATCAGCAGAAGGTTTTTAGTACAGGTCTAAGGATTGCAATACCAATAACATATATTTGCAAGAACACAAGAATCCAAAGGGTAATGTACACATTACACAGTTTAAGGACAGGTATCTCCAACAACTTATAACATTTTCAATAGATTACCTAAGTTAAGTTAACTTTTTCAACTGCTAATAAAATACTCCACTAGTACTGGTTACAGAAAATTACTTTAAAAAAAAAATTTAAGATCATCATTCTCTGCTGAGATTTATAAAAGACAAGTAACACAGCATGAGAGTGATGACTACATGGCTCATTATAAAGCATTTTCCAATTACAAAACACTAAATTTATTGCTTGGATTTTTTTCTAGTTTCCCTATCTACAGTTATTATGCATTACTGATATGGAAATTTTCCAGGTAGCCTTTCAAAAGTAACAGGGCTGCTTTCAATGTTTTAATAATCAAGTTTTCTTCAAACACATTTTGCAGTATTAGCAATCAGACCACTACTGTGTTCAGGGAAAACAGAGCTTAACACACCTACATTTTTACAGCTCCAGCAGAAATCAACGCACTACATGCAAAAATTAACAAAGTTTCAGCACCATTTTCAGCTTCACTTGGAAATAAAGAAAACAGTTTACTAGAAAGGATACACAATTAATAGTGAAAATCACTTAAATGCTCCTGGGATTGTTGAAGAGAGAAAACAAAGTACTAAAATCTTGATTAAGGTTGTCCTAAAAGGCAGAAGCAAATATACAGTACGTACTCTGTGAATTCAACTCGTTTGATTGCATAGGTTGTCTTATCACTCTTTGCTGTTGCCTTGAAAACATTCCCAAAACCACCTTCACCAATAGGCTCTATGTTTTTATAATGTTTAAGAAATCTTAAAAAAGAAAAAAAAAAGGAAAACCACCTTTAAATATACTTAATTTTTAATTTAAGGATATAAAAATAATCTTGACAGATACAGTACATCTACTGAAATATTCTACAGGGATCACTTGACAAATCTACAGATCTAAATCATAGTCTTGGAGATTAAAACAACATGGGAAACTGACCCTTGGAGGCCTATCAGGTTAATTACCCTCACATCTTCACAAGAATGACGTTTGGTTGTGAACTTCAAATGTGATTGCATATCAATTTTTACACTATATTTAAAATGTCCAGGAAAATAAAATCCGATATCAATTTTCTTTGAAAGTTCTTTTTACAGCAGTATTTTCCCCTCCTTCTACCATAAATAAACAAATCTAGATTCATACATACCATAATTGCCTTACAAATATTAATTTAAAAAAAGTCCTTCTTACGTTTTATTGACAGTGTGTGGACTTCCATTCTCTTCTCCGGTATTTGGGTCCACATCTGGCAAACTTTCATCTGAATCTGACGTGTTTTTTTGCTCTTCCTTGTTTCTTTCATTAGCAAAATTAGGTGCCAGTTTTCTTTAACAAGGATAAAAGCAAAATTTATAATGCGCCATTTTTCTAACATATTATGAGAAAAAAATGTACTTCTGAATAGTAGCATTTCTCTACTAGACATAGAAAAAATAAAGTGATTTGTAATATCATTTACATGATATAGCAATCTAGAAATAAACACATACCTTTTGGGCTTCAGGGCAGAACTTGGTGCATTTCTCTACATGGAAAACAGAAAAAAAGCCTAAATGAGCTATCCTGAATATTTTCACTGTAGTTGGTTTAAAACATGCCTGATAACGTATCTAGGACCTATAAATATGATCATACCTTATGTAAACAATGTAATAAGAACGAAGCCCTATCTTAGCTCAACATTTTTCACATATGCTATGCTTAACATTATCAATGTTTCTGTAGCAAAAAATGAGCTTAGTTTGACCCCTTTTCTTGGGCGTACTGCCATTTGTTCAACACTACATAAATTTGATCCACAGTACAGAAGGAAAGGACTAATGGCTAACAGTAAGAATGTACTGAATATTCTTAGGAAAAATGCATGTATTTTCTAATGATTAGTGGATAAAAGAACAAACTGATGTTACACTCTGACAAGGAGCAAGCCCTGTTCAGCATCTAAAATGTAATTATGAGGAAGACCATTTTCATACTATACCTGAGAAGGCGAAGGCTTTTCAAATACTGCCATGTCTTTCATTTTTTCTACCAACTTCGCAGCTGAGTCATGAAAGCAAATGCTGCTTTTATTGAAAAATAATGGACTATTTTTAGGTGACAGTAACACAATAATAAATAAACTTATTATCACAAGAACAGAAGTAGTACCAAAACATACACAGTTTTCAAAGCAAAATCTGAAAAGGCATTAGCAATCGTTACTGATTTAAACTACAAAGCATCCTGCTTGAAAGCCACTAAAATAACAACACTTAGCAATACAGTCCTTTATTTCTATTATGATATGATTCTATGATATCTAGACAACCATAAGCTATATATTCCATTAGATACTTTAAAAAGTTAAGTACAAGTTTAATTATTAAACAATAGTTTAAGTATATTTAAAAAAATAAGCTTAAATACAATAAATATAAGATATTTATTTCAAGGTAGTATAGCCACCTCTAGCACTGTGCAATTATAAAGCAATCAGACACATATAAAGAATGTTAAAGTAGTAGTGGCACTACAGTCAAACTTCTGGTTCTCAAATCACATATGAAACTTTATGTATGCTCATTTTCTTTTGCTAAACAAATTTTTCCTTTTGGTGGAAATGAAGATTCATGTAGAAGGAGAAAAGGAAAAAAATAAAAAAGGGAGAGAAGAAAGCAGAATATGGAGAACAGGAAAGTACTGAAATTGAATTATACTGAGTTCACAAGAGTGTCACAATAGGAAAATGAGTGTTAAAATGGCATGACATAATGCTAGTGAATGAGATAGGTTATTCACAGTAAAAATGCTTCTGAAAGAACTACATATAGCAAAATATAAATAAATCAGAAAGCCCTAAACTTATTATAAGCTATCCCATACAGACTCACATAAAATTGCACAAGTAGAACAAACTTTGCTCTGAAGTTTAAGGAATAAAAATCAAAACTAAATGGCTTTATACTGCAATAAAACAAACTATGATATATTTTATTTAGAATTAGAGCATGTTACCCTATAAAATTACTAAATACATTATTATCACATTAGCAGTAAACCAAACTTACTTGGAGTCAGGCTGGGTTGGCACTTGAGACAAATTGCTACATTTGCTAAACGTAGAGTTGCTATTAGATCTTTCGGTTTCCGTCTAAAAAAAAAGAAAAGCCAAGAATATTTAACAAAATCACATACACAAATCCCTAGTGCAAAAGATGCCATCCAAAGAGGGGAGAGGGAAGATTACAGGGTCCTAAGAGCAAGTTGTTAACTGCACTAAACATTCAAAGCCTCACAGAAGAAAGACATCTGCCCCATTTCCACTCAGAGAAAGGCAAAACACAGGGTCCTGTCACAGTGAGTGTACTATACAGACACATTACAAAAGTAGAGTTTGGATTTTATTCAAAACCAGGATAAGAGTCAGAGTTATGAAAAGCAAATGTCTTCATTGGTTACTGCATGTGCAATTGCCTGTATGGAAAATGAGATATATGTGGGCTTTGATATATGTAATCAGCAGAACTGAAAATCTGAGTCAGTACAAATTGACATTCAACGTCTTCAGCATGAAAACACTGCAAAACTTGTATAACTAAATTGGGGTTGAATAACAAAAACTTATCCCAAATACTTAGTAGAGGTTCTTCCCCTTCAGCCCCCACCCATGTCATAAGAGCATAAAAGTAACATTAAAAGCAACACCTACGATGAATATAGACCATCACCTCACAAAAAGTAAACAAACTTTTTTTTTTAATATTTCCTGGTTTTCCATCATGGTATCATGGAAACAAAAACATAGAGTTTATGTTTCAATAAGAGCCAACAAATAAACCCCTTTCTTTTAAATACAGGAGTACTGGACCTTTACTACTTTTTGCCAGTTACGTTTTGCTTGTTACACAGACATCACTGAGAATTAATAAAAATTAAAACCAAACCAAAACAACCCACACCAAATTTAGACTAATTGGTATACAAGTTCTGGTTGAGGTAGTAAATTTCAGACTTTGACGAAAATGAAAAGATCTCTGGACTTGCAACATAGGAAAACATTAAGAAAGGCTCCTAGAGCTGTAATAGGCCATTAATTACAAAGTTGACTTAAAAACAATTTTAAAAGCATTGGAAATTCACAGTAACAGCTAAATAATATTAAAAGTACTTAAAAGTAAAAAAGATTTCTTCCTTCCCACATACTGCCATCCTTTACTTTAAACTACACTCCATTTAAGTTAGTTCATATGTTTTGTGAATTTCAGAAATGGATTTGGGTCGCTATTGGAATTCTGATAATTTTTTGCACATGTGGAAATAACAGTTGCCAACACGAAGACAACTCTTCTGCTCTCCAGAGCATGGTGTCAGCAACAGGTTCACTAGACTCTGCCTTGGATCACTACAGAAGGCAAATGCTGTTGATTTTGACTCCTGCTTTTGCCTCTCACATTTCACAATTGATTTTTGACCCAACACAAGACAGTAAAGAAGTTCATAACCAGCTCAAGAACACTTCACAGAGCAGATAATTGGTATATGAGTCAGAATTTAGAAATTTTTAATACGTGTGCCTCCTTGAATAACAACATATCAGACCTATTCTGAAACACAGAGAGATTTTTGTTTACTCCAGAATTGAATATAGAAACACAACAGAAATTCTTCTAACAGTAGCCCAACCAACATACTAAAATATGGATTGTTTCCCTCTTTAATAGAATCCATAGGATATGCTTTTAAATACAATGAGGAAATTGGTTTAAAGACTTAAACTTTTGTTGAGGCTTAATATAGCACATACTGTCAGAGAGCCTTCCTTATTTATCTTCTCAAATGCTTCTTTTGCAGCAGCTTGTTTTGCAGCAGCTAGAGAAGATCCAGTGCCCTTTCCATACAAATGACCACTAATTGTACAGCTAATAGAATACCTGCAAAATACAACAGGGAATCAAGTTGTATACCATATGACAAGTCTTAATTTAATGATTTTTAAGTACTGCAATCAACTGATATTATAGAATGGAAATCTGAAATATACATCTTCAGGACAGTGTTTCCAATATACATTTAATCTAATTAATAATGGTAGATAACTAATTTGTTGTGCCTTCAAGATAACCCACTTTCAGAGCCTGGTACAATCATGGAAAAGATTATACTGGGAGGCATTGATAAACACCTGGAGGACAACGCAGTCATCGGTCACAGCCAGCATGGCTTCATGAGGGGAAAGTCCTGATTTCCTTCTATGACAGGGTACCCCACCTAGCTGATCTAGGAAAGCCAGGTGATGTAACCTTTTTGGACTTTGGAAAAGCTTTTGATACCATCTCTCACAGGGTCCTTCAAGACAAAATGTCCAGCATACCGCTGGATAACCATGTTTACATGATGAATGAGCAACTGGCTCACGAGTCAGGCGCAAAGGGTTACAGGGAATGGGGTGACATCAGACTGGGGACCTGTCAGCGGTGGGGTTCTGCAGGGCTCCATTCTCAGCCTAGTGCTCTTCAACATCTTAACTAACAACTTGCACACAAGACTCAAAGGATAGCAAGTAAGTCTGCTGACAAGACTAAACTGGGAGGAACTCGAGGGCAGAAAAGCTCTGCAGAGACCAACACACTAAAATTAGGAGATAGACAATCACCAACCACATGAAATTTAACAAGGGCAACTACCAGATTCTGCAGCTGGGATGGGACAACACAGGTTGTGTGTATAGACTTGGGAACAGGAGGCTGGAAAGCAGCACCACAGAAAGTGACCTGGGGGTCCTGGCAAGTTGAACATGAGCCAGCAGTGCCCTGGCAGCCGGGAGGGAAAACTCTGTCGGGGGGTGCATCAGGCACAGCATCACCAGCCGGGCAA
>VZRN01004652.1:253063-314058 GCA_013397935.1 Dasyornis broadbenti | reverse complement strand
CGGGGGCCGCTCCCGGGAGCGCGCCGCGCGCCCCCGCAGCGCCCTGACCCGCGCCCCCGCGTCCCTTGCAGGTGATAAGCGCCCTGCAGTCCAAGCACCACTACGGGGAGGGAGAGGCCCGCGCCGTCTGCGATAAGGTCCAGGCCAAGCTCCTCAAGGAGTGCCACGATCCCGCCAAGATGTGCATCACCGACCTGCGGATTTCGCACTGGGAGGAGGCGATCCAGGAGACCATCGGGGGCGAGGCGAACCGCGACCTGGCGGCCGAGTGCTATTACCTGTGGAAGACGACGCGGCTGCAGCACCTGACGCTGGCCGAGGACACGCGGGCCATGCTGACCGAGCTGCGGAAAGGCCTCCGCCTCCTGCTCCTCACCAACGGCGACAGGCAGACGCAGAGGGAGAAGATCGAGGCGTGTGCCTGCCAGCCCTACTTCGATGCCATCGTTGTGGGGGGAGAGCAGAAAGAGGAGAAACCGGCACCATCCATATTTCATTACTGTTGCGATCTCCTGGGGGTGCAGCCCGCAGAGTGTGTGATGGTCGGTGACTCTCTAGATACAGATATTCAAGGTGGCCTGAATGCTGGCTTGAAAGCAACGGTCTGGTTAAACAAAGCAATGACCACCCCGGTAGATACCTCCCCTGTACCTCATTATATTATTTCTTCTGTACTGGATCTTCCAGCAGTTTTACACAAGATGGAGCACAACATTAATGCAAAGTTAGGAACTGACCATATGGCTAGTAGCAATGAAGCACATTGATGATGGTTCCAGCATGCAGAGACCTGCTGAGCTGTTAGGTGACACACGCTCTTTTGAAAAATCTGACCCTAGGAGTTTGAACTCATCTATGGTATGCTTTTTTAGACAGCAGAGGGATGAATAAGAGCACAGTTGTCAGTGAAAACAGGATAGAAACACAGTTATATTAATTTAAATTATGTGAGTGCAGTTAATTTAAAACAACTGCCTCTGTCTGGAAATTATTTTGACAGACTGTGGCAAAAGTCTATCTGTCTCTGACCTAAGTTGCCAGTCTCTTGTTTTTTTAGTGGAAAAGAAAGTTTGAATGTTCTGAGCTTTCACATGCTTTGCTGACTTGTAAGTTTAGCAGAAGCTTCAGTTCCAACCTTGTGTGCAGTGTGTAAGAGAAGATGAGAAAGAGAGTGTGGCACAATCTGGTAGATTGACGATCTGCAGTTTATCTCAGGAACTGGAGTGAATCGTTTTATTTCTCAGACTATTAGAAATGCTCTACCTTTGATCTTTTTTACAAGTTCTAGAATTTTTTTCAGACTTTGCAGTGATGTTTCTTTTATGGAACCTGTATCTCTTGCCAAAAGTACTTAAATGTACATCCAAAATTTGCTTTCTTATCGGGGACCATTTCTCAGAGGGACTTGATGGATAAACTTTTACTTTATATTATTTTGCTGCTTATGTAGATATGCAGTATACTGGTGATTCAGATTATGATTTTTGTTGAAATGGATAAAACAGGGATCTTTTCAATGATGTTACTGTACTGTCAAACTCTTCAAAAGCTAATATTATTGTTCTGTCTGATTTTATTAGTGAATTTTGATCAGACCTTTTGGAGAAACTGTTCTTGGTCTTGCTCAGGTGTATGACTGCTCAGATTCAACTGTAGGATCAGTGCCTTTTTTGACTGTTTTAATGGCACTGCTATATAATCCCTCCTTACTCCAGTTTCCACTTGTGATTTATTCTGGAGAAAATACGAACTAGTGGTCTGTAAATGGCTTTCATGACTCTCCTCTAGGAAACTGGAAAATGATGTCATATGTATTACAGTACTGTATACAACTTTATAAGGTATATGTGATATTTCTACTACATGTGGGAGATGACTCTCTAAAACAGATCTCTTTCCCAGATCATTATATTTATTTTTTCTGTGCCTCATATTCTTACTATATAATCGGGAAGTATTCTCATATTAAATGAAAATGTGAACACTTGTTGGAAAATCTGTAGTTTTCAACCCTATTTGCTATATATACACTGGGATGAGTATCATATATGAAAAACCAAATTTCATCTTTTAGAATAATTCCATGACAAATCTTCTAGAACAGGGATATTAGGCTGCTGGCAGAAGAATGTCTGGCATGTAGGCAGCAATAAAAAGTACAGAAACCTACCATGAAACGGTCATGTAGAAGACATTCTATGTATGAGAAACATTCATGTCAAATTAAACAAAGGAACTTAGCTTAATGCAGTTAAGTCTTGCACAGAATGACAGAGTCAGTTTAGAGGAGGTTATTACTGGTTTGGGTTATATTATTTGACAAGGAATTTAGGTTGGATCAAAATATGTTGCTCCTACATTGAGGAGGGAGGTTAAAAGAAGAGAAATTTTAATTTGGAACCCCTTTTCACCCAATTGTCCCTTAAAAAAGGTAAAGCAGTCCAGGTTCCTCATCTTACCTAGCCAAGACTGTTGAGACATCAGGATGAAGGAAGAGTACAGAGGCAGACCCCACCTATTCCTTTGAGGAAATGGGCATATGCTGGAAACAATCCAATTACAGTGGTATAGTAACACGAGCCAGTGGGGCTGACTTGTCACACCTTCAGAAGGAAGAGGCCTAAGTTAAGATTTTATTTTGCATTTGCAGAGCATGAAAACAGTCAGTGGTTTAGCTGATGAGCAAAGCATTTCTACTAACATTTCTTACAACCAATGATTGAGAGAAGAATAATAAAGATCCTTGAGCCTGTGAGGGATACTGTGCAAAAACAGAAATGTGTCCAAAAGTTTAGAGGGATCCCTGAAGTAATCTAACCATACCATCTGATACAAAAGCAACAACTTTACTTACAACAGCATCTCAAAGGAGCTGCTGGGTAACTGACTCTGCCTTGTTTACAAAGCAGCAGGGTAGTGGAACTTAGATCAGAATGAGGTTTCTGATACAGCTGATATTTAAAATAACAAACAGTAATAATTCGCAAGTCTGTCTGTGGGCTTGAAGGATATATATATTTATATATATACACCAGGTTACCATTTTTTAATCTAAGTTGGGGCTCATATTCTCTTGCCACTGCATCATTCTGAAGTGGCAGGCTGAGCCTGCTTACTGTATAAAGGGTCTCTTGTTTTAGAAGAGATTACTCTTTGTTTTGCACATGGCCGGCCATTTCTTTACATCTCTGACTCTATGGAAAACCATGGTAGCTGCACACTCAGGTGACAGTGTGGTCTGTAGATACCACACCTGAGTATATTTTTCTATTTCTGAGGCCTTTTACCATGCTGGATGTAGCTACTGGTGTCCAAGATAGGGAAACACTGTTACGATGCTTTTATAAAACAAGAAGAAACAACAGAAGACTTTTCTCTAGAGCCCTTCTTAGAAGCAGTTACCCAGTAAGGTGGATTAGGTATCTGGAGTATTTCTAAATACTCAAGATGTTTTTCTTGGATAGAGCTCTTGCAGAAAGGGTAATGAAAACTAATTACATCTAGTAAATTGGAAACATAAATGTAGTGATAGGATGATTTCACATCAGAAGCAGGAACAAATAAATAAAACAGTCTATTAACAGTTCCTGTTAAGTTCTGGTTTTGCTTAGTGTTATGCTCTATTAGCTGTTATCTAGTTTAAACTATATTGCCAAAACATGCTAAATAAACAGAAGAAAAAGAAATTCCATTTCTATTTTTTAAAACCCCTTTTTTCAAGATAAATATTACCTCCTGAGGTTAATCTACAGTAACTTTGATTTTATTGAAATGAACTGAAACAATAGTTTAATACCAACTGTATTTTAATTCTTGATTTAAAATAACTGGTGTACTAGTCTAATAAAAGTATTTTGTTTATAAAACAGATGTTTGAACACTGTATTGCTGTGGATAAGTACGTTTGAGACCTGGTTTACAACAAAAGGCAAGCGTTCTGTTTGTTTTTTAAAATAGTACAGAATTAAGATCCAAAATCCAGGACCTCATGTTCAGATGTAGTGACTGGGTGTACTTTCTGTAATTTCAAACAGAGGCTGGAACATAATTGTGTATTTATGAAGATTCATGGCCAGAGTGTATGTTGAATTGCCAGCTGTAGTTCAGTGGTAACAGAGCCTGTCTTGCCAAGCTGAATGCCAGCTCAGATAAGCCTAAGTGTCCTGATGCCCTGGCATTGGCTGCTGCAACAGTATTAGAACAGACTGCAAAGCAGAGAAGATTAATAGATACAGAAATCTCAATCCAAAGGACCCATTCTGGCAGGTTATGGGTGCACAAAGCCATATCTGAGCTATTGCTACACTGTGAGACTTTGGAGAGGGGAGAGCAGGAGGTTGCTCACCTTGTGGCTTTTTTGACTGCAGAAAAGGAAGTTACTTCCTTACAGTTTTCTGTTGGGTAATGGAAAAAATAGTTCATTTTCTGGACCTGTAGCGATAGATGGAAAGAGGTAGAAAGGTGCTTAAAGTCACTGCAGATGAGGATAGGACATTAAACTGAGTAAAGGGGAGCTCAGCCTTTATCATGGGCACTTGGCCATGCCAGCAAGCTGTCTGAGGCGTCACACACCTGCACAGCATAGCCCTTCTGTTCTTGCGGAGAAAGCTTTTTATATGTAAGGCATTAAGGTGGACAGTGACAGCTGCAGAAATAAGGGTGTTTTCTTACACACTTGAAAAGCTTTAGCAAAAAGTTAGGGATCTTAGAAGCTGATCTGAATGTTTTATACAGGAAATAAGCATGTTTCATTAGAGTACTAAACTAATGCAAAGAGGTGAGAAGTTTGGATTAAGGTTAAGGTTTTCCTACTCCCTGCAGCTTAAGGTTTTCATATTTCCTGAAATACAGACAACAGACAGTTGCTGTGCCCCAGCTAACCAGAACCAGTTCAGTTTGTGTTTTCCTCTGAAGCTTCTCTTACATGGCAACACCAGTATTAGGGCTTTAAACTAAATTGAAGTAGTCTGATCCATCACAATAACTTCTCATAAGTAGTGATTTGTTTTTCAACTTTGGCTCTACAATGTGCCAGGTTATCGTGAGGCCTTTAAAAACCAATTTTAAATCCTACCTTAATTCTATACTAACAAAACTCATCATCATCCGGAAATTGTCTGAACATGTTGAGAAGTACAACAAAGAGAAAGGCAATGTATCTCTGCTGTACATAGTGTATACTGTCCCTTTGTGCACAGCTTTTGCCATCAGCCTTGCAGTGGGATTGTCTCCATTATACCCCGCTTTCTAGATCACGCTGTGCACATACAAGAGACACAACAATGCAGAGATGATGTCAGCTGTGCCTAAAGCTAAAACTGCAACTTTTTGCCTATGTTGCAAGGGACCTATAACAGAGAATCACGTTGCCTGCTCCATATAGCATATTTTGACCTTTTATTTCGTCTACTAAAAACAAGGTTGCATGAGAGCCTCCTGCTGAACAGCCCTCAAATGCCAGAAAAATAATGTACTTAAAAAAAAAAAGAAATTAAACTATGGTGCTAAAATATGAAATTGCAGTTCTTCAAAAGTGCAAACCATGTTTCCTAAGTCAACACTTCCCCAAGGACCAGATGATAACATCTCATAGAGTCTGGTTTACCATAGGAAAAATGTTGCCATTTACATCTGTGGACCTTCACAAGTTCAAGTCAGATTTGCATGCTCATTTCTGTGAGATCATCTGCCATTGACTTCTGCCTTCCACTTCTGCTCCCTCATCTAATTGATCTTCATCATCTGTTTTGTCAGCTGCATTTCCATATCTTTCTGAATCACAACAATATGTAGCATTTGGGATGAAGTTGGCAGAGGACTGCAATAAAAACCACTGGAAGACAGCCATGTTGCAAGATCATGTTAAGTACCAGCTTCACAGCAGCTGTGTGCTGCAAGCATGTGCTGCTTTTAAATGATCTTTCCTTCAAAGAAACTTACATTCATATCACACAGACTAGGCAATTTTTTCATCAAAACAAAAAGTAAAAATGTTGGGGTGAAAAGTAAAAAAAAACCCCCTATAAACAAAATCCTGTCTTAGACACCTGCAAATATTAAGGTTTATATGACAAGTTTCAAATACCCTAAGATACTTTTCCTCAAGTTTTAAAATCAGTGCTGATGGTTAGTGTTAAGAAGTGTATGTTGGAAGGAAGACAAAAGACTACTCATCATTTCAGCAGTTTCCCAGTGTCTGTTCAGTCTGTCACTGGCCTTCAAAGTTTTTCTGTCAAATTTATACACAAAAAACTTTGTGACACTGAGAAAATTCAACTTATTTATATTTTGGGAATAAGATTACTAGGCAACATGGGAAAAACAAGAAATGTTAACTTCAACTTCATTTTAATGCACATTTTATTCAAAGTATTTAATCGATGAATGCACATTTTTGTTAAGTGCTTTTTTTGTGTTTTGTCCTGGAAATGTTTCTTTTGCTGCACCATCAATATTTCAAAAATCACAGAACCACAGAACCAGTTAGGTTGGGAGATCATCAAGTCCAGCCTGTGACCAAACACCACCTTGTCAACTAGACCATGGCACTGAGTGCCACATCCAGTCTTTCCTTAAACACCTCCAGGGATGGTGACTCCAGCTCATGCAATAAAGTACAGGGTCAGTGAGGAACGGAGTCGTATCAGAGTTTATATGACTGTGGTAATCTAAGATCTATGCTTTAGATCAAGGAGTTAGGGTTTTTTTCTACTTTTCACTGATTTTAGGAAGTCACTTCGAATAGTTACGGCTTTTTTTTTTTTTTTTCCACCCCCAGAAATAAGGATGGAAGGCATGAAGATCAAGTAGAAAGCATTTTAATTTATTATGCTTTCCAGTAAAAATCCATCCTGGTGAGCATCAGATGCGCAAATTTTTATTTGATTGTTTTGCTGCTGAGTCTGCTCAGTGGTACTGCATTCAGGCAGATGTGGAAAGACTAGTTTCCTGAGGCAGTGACCAGTGTAACAAAAAGGTCCAACTGGAAGTGGAACCATGACATGTCAAAACACATCAACTGCTCAAATGTCTGTTTTATTAGTTCTTCTGTTATGCAAGTATTAGGAGTCTCAGTAAATCCTTCTCTTTTATTCTTTTCATTAATTAGGCCAAGGAGTATCCTCAGAATTACTGTGCTGTTTTCATCTGCACTCTGATGTGTTGAAGGTCTGTCTGTTTGATGAAGTCAGGCTTAACAGTTTTTATTTGTGCCATTGGTGGGGTGGTCTTTGCTGTTAATGATGTGCCCTGTTAAATAGCACTGGGGTTAGGATTTATCAGGAAGTCTGCAGTGGATGGACTGACAGCCTTTGTTTTCCAAACTGTTGATGCCTTCCATTGTGTTTTGTTTCAGACATTTAAATGAGAAGGGTCCTGAATGTTCTAAGTATTTTTTCCCTTTCAGGAAGAAACTGCACAAATTACACAAACAGCTTGTTTATTTTCCTCAGTAAATGTAACTGGGTTAAAATACTATCCTGCTTCCATCCCTCTCATCTGAAAGTACTTTAAAAGGTGTCTAAAAACTTGATGTCTAAGCTACTTTGATATATTTGTTTTCTTTATCCTGATGCTTTGTGACACATTATACCTTTGTTTTAAAAAATGCTACTGCTGCAGCCAGAGATTCATCTTACTATTGTATTATTACAGTTTTACACTGTATTTCTATGTTGTCTCTCAAAATGAAAACAAGACCCTACTTTAGACACACTTTACTCTGAGATAAATCTATCTTGTTAACAATTTCTATTTGTTTTATTTTGCATACTGTGCTTGTTTAATAGTGCTCTGTCCATGTAAATGACTTTCCATTTGGTTTTCTCTTTTCTTTGGAGCAGCAGTGTTTGTACATACTTGCAGGGTGAGTAGCATGCAAGAGATGTAGGCAAAACACAGAGAAAAATCCCTTTGACTTTAGGATTAGCATTTCCCACATTTTACAATCCTTGGTAGTTTTTAGGTTGACTTAACAGCTTAAGTTCTGTTCTTACCTTACATACCAGTGAATGATGAGCAAACAAGATGCTTTTGAATACTGTGTAATGATTTTCTAGTACTCTGCCAAGAAGAATTGTAATTGGCCTGGATTCTCCATTTGACACTGTCTCTCACAACATGCTCATAGGCAGACTCAGGAAGGGTAGACTGGATGAGTAGACATGAGGTGGATTGAGAACTGGCTGAATGGCAGATGCCAAACAGTTGTGATTGGTGACACAGGGTCTAATTGGACACCTGTCAGTAGTGGTGTCCTCTAAATATTTAACTTGTTCACCTATTACTTGGATGAAGGGGCAGAGTAAGTTCAGCAAGTTCACTGATGACACAAAGCTGAGAGGAGTGGCCAATGCCCCAGAGGCTGTGCAGCCCTGCAGAAGGACTGTGACAGGTTGGAGAGATGGGTAGGAGGAGCTTGCTGAAAATCCACAAAAGGAAATGCAGGGTCTTGCACCTGGGGAGGAATAACCCCCTGCACAGGCCGGGGGCTGACCTGCTGGGAAGCAGCTCTGCAGAGAAGGACCGGGGGGGCCTGGTGGACAGCAAGCCATCCATGAGCCAAGTGTGTGTCCTTGTGGCCAAGAAGGCCGATGGAATCCTGGGGTGCATTAGGAAGGGCATTGCCAGCAGGTCAAGGGAGGTGATCCTGCCCCTCTGCTCAGCCCTGGTGAGGCACATCTGGAATGTGCTGTGCCCAGTTCTGGGCTCCTCATGAAACATGGAACTCCGGGAGTGGCTCCAGCAGAAGGTAACAAAGATGATTAAAGCACTGGAGCATCTCTCTTACGAGGAAAGGCTGAGGGAACTGGGCCTGTTCAGTCTTGAGAAGAGACACTGAGAGGGGCCCTCATCAATGTGTGTGAGTGTCTGAAGGGAGGTGCCTTGGCATGGGAGAATGGAGCCAGGTTCTGCTTGGTGCTGCCAAGCAACTGGACAAGAGGCAATGGGCACAAATTGATGCACAGGAAGTTCCACCTGAATACGAGGAACAGTTTTTCAGGTATCAGCAGGTTCATGCTGGCATAAAACATTTTATGGATATTCAAAAATAGGCCCCACTATTTTCCTATTTCAATTTTCTCTTAAGAAGGACCAGTGCTGCATTTGGGGTTGTATATACTTGCTCTGTAATGGGGCTTTCTTAAGAAAATGGCTTTTTCTTTCTGTATTGCTGAGTGCTAAAGTGATGTCCTCTTGGAGTCAATAATGCCAATAAGCTACTGTTTGAACATTAAAAAATTCAAATGCATTTTCAGATCCTTTTTTTTTTTTTTTATTTTTAATTTAGGAGTGAAGAAAGAGAAAACGATAGGACCGTTTCCTGATTATGAGGAGTCAGTGTCTGGAGTACGGTTGAAAAGAAACTCCTATCATTTGGGTCTTTAAAAGTACACCCTCCTGATTATACTCAGAGTTGCTCATCTAATTTTCTTAAAATATTTTCAGCTTTTTTTTTAATGTAAATTTCCAATATAAATTTTAAAAGAAATCAGTCACAAGGATAATGCAATTCGTAGTCTGCTGGAGACTTCATTCTCCTTTTCAGTGTTTTGCCAGCAGGTGGCATAAGAGGTTTATTGGATATAGCTACAACCATCGTTTTTTGATGTTGTTTTGTTGTTGGCGATGGTTGTTTGTTTATTTGTTTGTTTCCATTCTCCTTAATTTTTTTCTCCAGCACTATTTTAAAAACTAAACATACCTGGTCTGCATAAATTAGGTCAGATCAGTCTTCTTTTCACTTCACACTACTCTCCAGACATAAATTATGATGAGACCCCATTTTGCTGGGCATTGTAAACATACATGGAAAAATAGTCTTGCTTAGAAGAGGTTTTGATATAGGTGGATAAATATTATCTTTATTTTAGGTATCAGGATCTCTGGTGTATTTTGCAAACTACACAACAGTCAGTTGAAAATTAACATCATGGTCAGAATCAGCAACAAGTTTATAACATCATGGTGCCAAACAAAATTCCGCTTTCTAAACTACTGGTGCACTTGTGCTTGAGCTGAATTTGATTTAAATCATGAAGGTATTGGATTTCTTTAAGGGAAAAGGAAGTTCTTCCCCTGCAGCTAGTGCTGCAGTAGCACCTGTATGATTTCAAAAGTTCCCTGATGAGCTCCTTTTCCTGTAAATAGACAACACAGTAGCACTTTATTTCTATGACTTCATGTAAAGGATTACTATACTATAAGCTGTTATCTTCTACTACATTGTATTTTTCTCACTCTGTGGACTTCTTGACTGCACCCCCAGACCAGCAATTCAGGCTGTGGTTCTACAGCCAGCACCCCTGTTCCTGTTCAGGCACCTGAAGCAGTGGGCTGATTTTCTTTCACGTGCCCAGTGACATGGCCTTTAGTATCTGCCCCTGGCTACTGTCATGGATTTTGACACACAGAGATGGCTCTAGGTCGCTGCCTGAGGAAGCCTGCCATATGGGCAGAATTTCTGCTGCATGGCTCCTCGAGGCTCAGCAGATGGCAGCTGGGGATCAGTTTCTCAGCAGATCCAGCCCACGGTCTGCAACAGCCCAGGGCAAGTACCCATCACAGGCTGCTTCCTTCCCAGCCATCACACTGGTCGTAGGAGCACAGAAAACTGACCAACACCTGCAGTGGGCTTCTGCATCTCAGAAACTTGCACCACATGGTGTAATGTGTCTTATACAGCATACACTTGGCTCCAATAGATGCCTGGTGTGTAGACAGGACGGGTGCCCAATATGCTGCTGAGCCATCTGCAGCTCCAGGGCTGCCAGACCACCGGCAGCACGTCTGGACCTGCTGCTACTGCTCCAGGCAACCACAGCAGGGAAATGTATAGAAATCCCCAGGTGTTGTCATCCTAAGATGACAAACAGAACATGCTAAGAGAATAAAGGGTGTTCCCACTGTGAGGTACAGAAATAGTGCTGTCTCCATCTTAGCAGAAATGGCAACAACTCAGCAAACCAGAGTGACTGGCCAATAGTCACACAGCAAGCTCAGGGTTGGAACAGGGCTCACAACCAGATATGTCTGGCCCTGGTTAGTGGCCTTGGCCACTGAACATGAGGCAAAGCCTCCCCTGAAGCTCTCCAAGGCCAAGGACAGCAGCACGGTGGCAGGGTCTATCCATAAAATGCAAATAAACAGTGCAGCGTTGGAGTGGCTCAAAATGTTCACTTGCACTCAGCAACTCTTCTTGCCCCTGACAGCATGGCTGTACAGAAATATTCCCACAGGGAAGCACCTCTGACAAGTACTTGTGAATTTGAGTACACATTCAAAAGCCCACATTTCTGCATTGCCTGTGTGTCTTCTCCTGAAAGCACCTGGAATATTTTGGGGCTTCCTCAACAGACTTAGTATTAGAGGAGGTATTTTCCAATGTTAAATAATATTATCAGATGTTTGCACAGAGAAAACAGATGTTTGCTCTTACACCATCCCCAGGATCTTTCCCTGATGCTCAGAAGGCAGGATGCTATCTTGTCTAAGTGACTGCCTGTTTGACACACATACCAGCTGTGGGGAATACAATGATCTTAAAAGATCTTTGTGCCTTACTCAGGCCAGAATGACATGAAGTATCAAAACTTTGATGCTAAAAGACTGGAAGAGGTAGTATAAATGGTCAATGCAGCTGTGTCATACAACTAACTAGGAACTTCATGCCTCATGCTGTATTTGTCACCCTCCTTTTCCTTTTCCAGCCCATCCAGCTCCTTTCTCATCTCACCCACTTTTCAAGATGTGTTTGTTAAGCTCACTTGGGTGACCAGTCTTGCTACATGTTTCTCCAGTGCCTAGCATCAAATCAGCCCAGAAGGTTGGCCAGTGTATCATGCCTGAAGTAAGCACAGCTAGAAATTCTTTTGTTCTAACAAATAATATTTCTTCATTGTGCAATGAAAAGGAGACCTCCTAAAAGCTTCAGTGCTTTTCCTTGCATGGAGACAGCAAATTTAGAAGGTAGAAAGGCCAAAATCCAACATGCTTGCAGATTGCCACGGGTCATACCAGAGAAATAGCTGGTATTTGTCGAATCCTTACTTGCTGTATTTTGGCTCAGACTCCCGTTGTGCTTCCGCTGCAGTGCATAGAGAACTCTGTTAAGAGCAAAGTGTGTATGACTAAGGTAAGCGGTGAAAAAGTCTGACCTGCTGCTCATGAAGTAACTGCTGTCACATGTCCTTGACAAACGTTTTAGCTGCTGTTTTACCTCATTGTAGCGAAACCAGGGGTGATGTCCTCTCCTACAGATAAAAGTCAGTGGGAATTCCCTTTGAGCAAAAGTAGCAGCTGTTATCCGCAAGAGGCTGAGGGATCATGTTTACCTGGAATTTCCCAGGACAAAACCCATAGCTGCTGGCAGGTATTTGTCAGCATGTGGCAGTCTGGCATGCAGAAGAACACAGTGTGTAGAGTAGTGAATGCTTTAGCCTGAACACTGCTGAGAAGAAAGTGGAGAAATCCTGAGCACTGACAGCCAGGATCTCTGTAGGTGAGCACAAGGCAAGTGGGAATTACATCAATATCAGGAAGAGGGGTGTCCTATCTGTTAATTGTGGAATTTATTCCCACAGCATGTTGTGATTTCCAAAATATAAAAGGTCTCTGAAAGGCTAAACCAGTTTCTGGAGGGCACATCCAAAAGAATATGCTGAACAGAATAGGCTGGATACAGTTTATGACACTTTTCAAGCTTGTCCATATTCCTCTGGATGGCATCCTATTCTTCGGGAGTGTCAACCACACCATTCAGCTTGGTGTAATCTGCAAATTTGCTGATGGTGCACTCAATCCTTTCATCTATGTCATTGATGAGGATATTAAACAATGCTGGTCCCAGCACAGACCCCTGAGGAACACCGCTTGTCACCGAACTCCATCAGGGCACTGAGCCATTGACCATTGCCCTATGAATGCAACAATCCAATACATTTGTCATCCACTGAACCAGTCCACTCATCAAACTCATCTCTCTCCAATTTAGAGAGAAGGATGTTTTGGATGACCACGTCAAAGGCCTTAGAGAAGCCCAGATAGGTGACCTATGTAGTAAACAAGGTACTGATGATGACTGGAGCCAGAAATTAGAATTTTTGTTAATATTCCTTCAAAATAATATATTTGTATAAATGTGACATTACCGAACTTAACAATTTCTGATGTGAACTTTTTGCTGGGAAGAAGTTCTGAGTCAAGTTATGCACTGTACAAGTGTCAGTTGAAAATCAGCTCTCACAAAGCAAGGGAAGACCCTGTGGGCCTACTAAGATTTCAACAGGTACAAACACTATCAGTCTACTCTCAGATTTAAACTTAGATTTGTACCTTAGTACAAACTCTGTACTCTATTCTAAGCAGAGTCTCAGTGACTCACATATGTGATAAATATAAGCACACACAATTTTCAGAATGGGTCAGGTTGGAAGGGACCACAGTGGCTCATCTGGTCCAACCTCCCTGCTCCCATACGGCCACCACAGAGCACATGGCACAGGATTTCATCCGAATGATTCTGGACTATCTCCAGTCAAGGAGACTCCACAACCTATCTGGGCAACCTGTTCCAGTGCCTGATCGTGCACTCAGTAAAGAAGTTCTTCCTCATGTTTAGGTGGAACTTCCTGTGCATCAGTTTCTGCGCGTTGCCTCTTGTCCAGTTGCTTGGCACCCCTGAGCAGAGCCTGGCTCCATCCTCTTGGCACCTTTCAGACACTCACACACATTGATGAGGGCCCCTCTCAGTGTCTCTTCTCAAGACTGAACAGGCCCAGCTCCCTCAGCCTTTCCTCATAAGAGAGATGCTCCAGTGCCTTAATCATCTTTGTTACCCTCCTCTGGACTTGTTCCAGGAGTTCCATGTGTCTCTTGTCCTGAGGAGCCCAGAACTGGGCACAGCACATTCCAGATGTGCCTCACCAGGGCTGAGTAGACGGGCAGGATCACCTCCCTTGACCTGCTGGCAATGCCCTTCCTAATGCAGCTCAGGGTACCATCGGCCTTCTTGGCCACCAAATGCAGACGAGCCCCTGACCCTGTTCATTGATACAGCTCTGGTAATTTTAATTTATTTTTGAAACATTGACACTGACCTTTTTATGCCTCCCATTCTCCTCCAGTGTCTGCAAATATTTTTCCACTGAAATTTTCCAACAACTTCTTCCTAGATTGGCTGGCCAGTTTTCCTAGATTGTATATTTTTTAGGGCTAAATTGGATCAGAAATTTTCTGTATCATTTTTTCAGACAAACAAACACAGACTAACAAAAAAAGGCATATGAATTAAATTTGTCATTATAATATCTGCTGATCATTTAGCAAGCCATTCTTTATCTTAATAGGCATTGCTACATAATATATATTATGTATATATAATATACATAATATCGCTACATAATATATTGAGCATAAACAACAGAATTATAATTGTTATTAATAAATGGAGTAACTATTATTTCTAGCATCAATTCTTGGCAGGAATATTTATCTGTCTCTGTTTGGAATAAGACTATATGTCAGAAGTTCTCTGGAAATATTTACACTTTCACTTATATTTTATTTTTCATTATTGTTTGCTGTAGCCATCTCAAAATTAGTTTCTGCAGACCTCTGTAAAAGTGTACTAGTCCAATTTCATGTTACTTGAGACACAATGATTCAGCAGTAATGGCTTGAAGAGCTTTTTTGCATACATAAAAATCAGTTTCTTGCTGCTGCCAAGCTAAACAAACTGTGGCCTCTTTCCAGAGAAAAAGAAAGAAACTCCTTATTTGAACCCAAGATGATGTTGTAAGTTTATCTTAATGAGGTGGTTATAGTCTTCAGCATTCGTTTTTTAATTATTTGGAGGAATCCTCTTGGACCCAGTGAAATGGCCTAGTAGGATATTAATCTGGGCTAGAAAAATCCAATTATCAGAAACAAGGGGGCAGCTTTTCTAAACAACATCCATTACATTCTGCAGGATCCCAGTTTTAATTAAAAGAAACAAAGCTCTGGTGTTCTGGGTACAAAGAAGAACTCCAAACTTTCCAGTCTGGTTCAGGGTCAGCTGCCAGTTCTGTCTTCCCTTGGCTTTATCTATATTCAAAGTCACACCAATTTAACTCCCAAGCAGTTTTTAATCACAGTTAATGAAATAGATGCTAACTGCTGGAGAAATGCACTTAATTTGATTTAAATAAGGTTTATAGCAGCCTAGTTAATTGAGATTATTACCACCTTCAACTGGTGTATGTAACTTTTAAAACTGAATTTAGAAGTGTCTTCAGATTATATGACTAAATTTAAATTATACAGCATTATTCTTAAGGTAAATCTTCTCTATGTTATGGCCCCCCACTTTTGGGAGAGGATTTAAGCAGCCAGAATCCCCATGGAAAGACCAAAAAAAGAACTCCACAAATCACCAGCTTGGTGCTGGGGATCATTAGGGCCTAGGTTTGCACTGAGAGCTGCCCCTTGCACTGTAAAACCATAGCCTGACAGGAATTTAATGTGCTGTTAATACACTCAGGATGAGCTTCAGTGAGTAACAAATAAAAGAGATGCAAAGTGTATGAAAAGGACTGGATGAAATACTAAATGAAACCAGTGTACCGTGACAACATAGCTGCGAAAACAGTTGTTTTCAAAGACTGACAGGCATTTCTGGTTTTTACACCATAATAAAAAAGAATATATGTGCACATTCAATTATACCTGGCCCTAAGGAGATATGGTTCCTACCCAAAGGAGCAGGAGTTCTAAATAAACGTTCTAAATTGCAGAAGGAAAAAATCACCGATTTATAAAAGAATAGTTCAAAGTGATGGGCTGCCCTAATGGTGATAGGATACCTTATTCTGATGGGTACATTCTTCTGCTAAAATGGAAAAATAACTTCCTTATCTCATATGTAAGCAAATCTCATATTTTGAGATTTTTAACTAAATTACTTATTCTCTCACAGCATGTTGATAATGTATCATCAAACTCTGCTAAGCACATCCACCCACAAGCAAAGAGAGATCTTTTTAATTAGGATATCTGATTAAAATTAATGCTGTGGGTCATGAAAACCTAATCTGTTTTTTTTTTAAAATATAATCTGATATGATTAACAATATTTTTGCCCTTGCCTGTTCAACCACAAAAAAATCTCATTTTGCCTGTATTTGGGATTCCCCCTTTAACAGCAACTCCACACACTCCTTCAGATAACCCATTGGCACTGAAGCCAAGGCACTATTCATTATTTTAAGATAGGACAGCAGATAGGACAAAAATCCTACAGCAATACTGAATACAGATAATTGCAGTAAAAGAAGCTGCACAAATGAACAGCTGAGGAGCTTCATTTAGCAAAGTTAGTGTGTCCAGAGACTTCAGCAGCACCACTGCCAGGGGCTAGCAGCATCACCGCTCCATAGCCCAGGTCACAGGTGAAGAAGCTCCTATTTTATTTTGGGGCACTAATCACCTAAATGTCTACATGGCATATGTTTTCACTTGCTGCTGGGCTTCAGACTAGGAAAAACCCTCCCATTCCATTGGTGACAAAGCCCAAAAATCTTTCTCTGAAAACCAGCAATAGTGCATATTAGCTAACTTTATTAATTAGTAGCTCCTAAAAGACATCCTTCAGTCTCAGCTCTCACCAGGGTGAAAAGAGCACACTTCTTCCTGTGTCTCTCACCCCACACCATGAGGAGGGTGGCCAGAGCATCATGTCCCAAGATGAGATGCAGCTTTACAGGACTCCCAGTTCCTCCAAAGTAACTGAAAGCTGCATTTATGGTTCCTCTTTCCCTAGGGTAATAAACTTTGACTTGATTAGGAAGTGTAAATGTCACAGGTAAGATCCAAGTTGGTGACAGCTGGAGTAGGCCCACATAAGGCAGGGAAGAAGCTCTGCTGGTGTACATCTGCCGAGCATCTGACCAAGCTTCCATGGCAGGGATGTCTCTTCGGGTTCTTTTACTCTGTTTCACCTTTTCTCTCTCCTTCATTCCTCATTTCTCCTTCTTTCCTTCTTTCTTGATTTCCTTCGTTATTCTCTTCTTTCCTTCATTCCTGCTTTCCTTCCTTCTTTCCTTCTTTCTCTCTTTTTGTCTCTCTCTCCTCCCTTATTTCTCTCCTTCTCTACTTCTCTCTCTTCATTTTAATCTCTCTCTTCCTCACTTCCTCTCTTTCCTCTTTTCTCTCTGTCTTTCCTCTCTTGCTCTCTTTCTTTCTCTCTACACAACTGATATTTGGGTGTTTTCTGACTTCTGCAATGGCCCTGCAGGAATCACCACTGCAAATCAGAAGAACAGTCTACCCAGTCCACTCCCCTTTCCCGACAGCTGTCAACACCAGGTGTTGTTGAGGACAAGGAAGGAGGCACGCTCAGCAGTTCCCACCACGCTGCGGAGCGCTCAGTTGTGAACGAGTGAAGAGAGAGGACACAGACCCCTTGTACACAGATTATTTCAGCTCTCTGGAATACTTAGTTTTATTAGGTAAGTACCTGACTTGATTTTGGATTTTACTAATTCTCTCTGTTAATTCTATTATTAGAGTTCTCTGCCAAACTGAGATGCATTTTAGTATTTCCTGTATATATGCACTGTGACAATAATGACCAAATGAATATTTTAAATTACCTTCATGTCATTATTCTTTTAGGAAAAGATGCTGAACTGATCTCTAAACCACATTTGACTGTATAAAGATGCTAAACTGACCTCTAAACTATACTTGACAGCATGTATCTGTTGTATTTCATCTTGCATAGACCTTCTCTTCAAACCTTAAGCAATATTGTCATCTCAACTTCCCTTTCATTTGAAAGGCTCTTAATTACCTCACTATTATTCTTTTCTGCCATTTGTCTTATATTCTAATTGAGATCCTCATTATTCAACTACCTATTCCCAGTCCTTTTTCTTGATTTTTTTAGTTCTATTTTTTAAAACTCCACCAAAAAAAAATATCCTCTGAAATAACTAATTACATGAAAGTGAGGGTAATGCTGAGACTATTACACTCTGGAGCAATTTCTGTAGCTTGAACAAGTTAGCATTTTCTGAGAATACACTTTGAAGGAGCTACATTTCATGGGAAAATGGAAAGAACTTAATTACATTGGAGTACAATGCTATGTTGCCACCCTTACCATCATATTTAATAGCACAAAAGTGTTTTTTAATAGTTTTAGTCTTAGAAATTGTTGAAGTGTTACATCACCCTTAGATACAAGCAATATTTTTAACTGCTTGTTTATAAAAAATTGCAATCTTAAGTCTAACAGCTTGGAAAAGATTTGAGAATGCTGATTATATCTGGGAAATGGTTTGGAAAATTTGTTTTCCAAAGAAAACTCTGAAGCTGAGTTTGACTATATTATTTTAAATTTAATGTTTTTATTATAGTCTAATTATAAATTAATTAGATTATTTTTAAAAAGAGATGTCAAACGAACACTTTCCATTTGTTGTGAAGGAAACTGTGCTTGCATTTTTCCTGTCTAGTGAAAGAATTTAGAAGCCATTAATTCACACATTTCTAGTCTTTTTTTTTTCCAGTCTAATACGCACTTAATTTAAGAAAAACTACATTAAGGCAACAAAAAGCAAGTGAGTTATTCCTACACTATGGATTTCAGATGATTCTGAAGGATATGGAAAGTGGTATCCACTTAGTGCTTTTAGATAAAAGCATGCTGACAAAATAGTTCTTCTCTTTCACTTCCCTAATATTTTTATTGGGTGTCAGTGGCCTTTAATAAGAAAAAAAATACTTAAGAAGCACGAACTCCCCCCAAAACACCTATTTTGACGAAGGGAGAAGCTTTCATGTCAGCATTATCACCAGAGTGCTTTTTGCTCTCCTCAGGCCCTCATGTCATCCCCAATAATAGGAAAGCTCACCACCACGGCAAGGGATAATGGAAGACCACCATGGCCACTTGAAGAGTTAGACTGAGCAATCTCCTGAGAAAAGGACAACCTGTGTTTGAACCTTTTCATCCTAGGAAAGGAGCATGATTTTTCACTGTTTTGATGATGATGATGATGATGATGATGATGATGATTATTATTATTACTATTATTTCATTCCCATTATACCCATGCTTAGCTGTGCAGCAGAGAAAGAGCCCACAGCAGGAGAGCCAATGAAGGAGAAGAGGCACAGTCTCTCCTCCATCTCCCTGCCAGTCGTGGTGACCTGCACCCCAGGGCACACATGCCACAGTGTTCAGGGTGGTGTCTGCTCCTGAGCTGCACTCAAATTTCAGAGACACCTAAAACCTTCCCCCCAAAAGGCCTTTGTTTAGGAGACAGGGATGAAGGTTCCTTAGCTGCAGGAACACCCAAGCAATAAGGCTGGCTAATGCACAGGCTGTATATTTAATTTCCCATGGGAGTGTTGCTGCTTAAGGGAGCATTGTACAGGCAGATACAGCAGAGGTATTGCCAAGGCTTATTTCATTTAATTGTGGTGCCTCATTACTGACAAACATCCATTCCAGTCCATGAAAGGTGCAGGCTATTTTATAGAGGACCTTGTGGCTCCCATTTAATTTCTTCTGAGTTTGATCTTGCTAGGTATTTGAACTAGATGCCATCAGGCAGCAACAAATGCTTATTATAATATCGTGAAGGAGGAAGGTCAAGCAGGAGGTGGGAAATTTCAGAAACAGCACCTTCTGAAACATGAACTAAACAGGAAAACTGAAACAGTAAGGAGTGTGAGGTGTAGGTGTATCTCTCTATATATGTGTGCATACAGACATGACCTATATATATGGACAGATTCCACAATTAAACATAATTTATTTTTACAGCTTGCTACATCAGAGCTGGGTTTTCCTAAAGCACTTTGTCTTTGCAAGACCACTCTACGTTCACAGTGGTCTTATTCTTCAAGAACTTCTTTTCACAAAGGAAGCACTGGGTGAAACATAAAATCAGGGGTAGGAGAACTCTTCCAAGGAGTCACAGGCCTTAGTCACTGCATAGTCCCTGGCAGGGAACAGTTGTGGTGGATTATTTACTGCCATGCTTGTTTCTGATCACTGATGAATGATTATGCAGTTCACAGTGTCATTTTTCAAAACCATTTGGGGATAATTCTACTGTAATTTTACTTACTTTATCCTTCCCTATGATCCTTGTGCGGTAATGAAAATTCCAGGTTTGTGAATATCAGCTTGGCCCCAGCCATGCTCAAATACTGTGCTCGTGCTCCCAAGACCACAACAGTGCTCCAGCTGAACTGACCAAAGCTCCTGAGGATTACAAACCCTGGTCTGCCACATGTTAGATTTCCTGCTTCTTCTGCTTAACATGATGGAAGTGAAAAAAAAAAGGAAGCACCGCAGGACAGGGAAAAAATAAAACCACAGGTATGGTCAACCTGTATCTTACAGGTGATATGAGAAGGCCTTCTGTCAGATGTATTATTAGTAGAGAGAAGAATAATTATTGGAAGAAGTGTTTTGGATTTAGCAAAGTGTAATTAAAAGCACGAGGCTGCAGTAGTAGCAGCAATGCCATGAGTCTCCCTAGCAAATTGCCTGTGTGTGCACACAGTGAGCTAATGAAGTATCCATTTGTTCTATCACTGTCAGCAGAGGCGGGCAATGGAGGAGTACTCTGGGGAATACGATTAAACTGAGTGGGGTGAAGAGGTTATGTAAAACAAGTAAGGATTTCAGGGGACTATTTGGTATGTCACATGAGTCTTACCAAAAGCTGTAGGTGAGCAGGTTTGAGTATATATATGGCAAGGTAGGTTAGAACTAGCTGTAAGTGATTAAACAGGATGTTTTACAGACCTAGCAGGACATGCCCAGAGAGGCTGGAAGAGAGAGCAGGAAGCAGCCAGAAGCCAGGAGTAGGCAGTGGTCACAGTGACGTGCATGAGTGCTACTGAGCTGTGCCCTGCTTGGGTGCACGCAGGCACAGACACTGCAGAGGGACCATCACAGTGTCTGAGGGAGCCTGGGATGCCTAGGAAAACAAGTGACTGATCCAGACGAGCTATCAGGGCAGCAGGAATGAGTAGGACCTCACTGGTGTCAGTGAGCACAGCTGAGACTGGGGAGAGAAGGAAACAAGGAAGCCCCCTGTACTACAAAGTCCCCTGCAGCCTTTCCATTACAGCTGATTCTCACTTGGCTATGTGAGAAATCCATGTGGCCTGTGTTGAGAGAATGAGGAAGCTATTTTCCACATTTGGATTTCAGACCTGGCATACAGGACATTGTCCTGGTCTCTGTATCAGTAGCATGGAGATGTGAGAAAAATGTCTGCTCCCAACAGGTTTTGCTCAATACACAGAGGAGCTCTGCAATCCCTGGCACTGCTCTTTTGCAGGTGTTTCATGGCATGTACCTCACACCGCAGCACCTCAGGGATTATCCCACAACGGGTGTAAAACACCCGCTTATCCAATGGCAGCTGATGCCTTTCTTCTCACACACCTTTTATGTCCTGGCAGGCCACCTAATGCCACATCTTCTGGCTCTCTCCAGTTACAAGGTGGGCATCCAGCTGACAGAGAGAGCTCACCTTTTGTGTGTCATTGTGTGAGGCAGCAAAGTCTGAAGCAAAAAAGGGCAAGTTTCTCATGTGGGAACAGAGCGATGTAGGGATTAAGCGAGGTGTTGAGGTTAAAACCATGTCAGCACTCAGAATAGGACTCCAGATTTGGCTAGAACTCAGGAAAAACAAAAGAGAATTTATGCTCTGCAGAAGAAAGGGTAGGCAACTGAGGAGGACTACAAGGATGTTGGGAGATTATGCAGGAAGAAAATAAGAAGCACCAAAACTGAACTAGAATTTAATCTGGCTACTGCTATAAAAGACAATAAAACATGTTTCTATAAATATATCAGCAACAAAAGGAGGGCTAAGGAGAATCTCCATCTTTTACAGGATGAGGGGGGAAACATAGTGACAAAGGATGAGGAAAGAGCTGAGGTACTTAATGCCTTTTTTCCTCAATATTCAATAGTGAGGACTACCTAATGTCCAAAGGAATTGGAATACGGTGATGAGGAGCAGAATGAAGCCCCCATAATTCAAGGGGAAATGGTCAGTCACCTGCTACACCACTCAGAAATGCAAAAGTCTATGGGGTCAGATGGGATCCACTCAAGGGTATTTAGGGAGCTGGCAGAATTGCTCGCGAAGGCACTTTCCATCGTCCACCAGCAGTCTTGTCTTATCAGGGAGGTCCCAGTTGACTGGAAGTTAGCAAATGTGATGCCCATGAACAATAAGGAGGGTCTGGGGAACTACAGATCTGTCAGTCTGACCTCAGTGCCTGGGAGGGTTATGGAGCAGAACAACTTGAGTACAGATACAGGACAACCAGGGCATTAGGCCCAGCCAGCATGTATTTATGAAAGGTGGTCCTGACCAACCAGATCTCCTTTAATTACAGGGTGACCCACTTAGTGGGTGAGGGAAAGGCTGTGGATGTATTTACCTGGACTTTAGTAAAGTATTTGACACCATCTCCCACAACATTCTCCTGGAGAAACTGGCTGCTCTTGGCTTGGGTGGGTGCACTCTTCACTGGGTGAAAAACTGTCTGGACGACTGGGCCCAGGGAGCAGTGTGGAATGGAGTTATACCCAGCTGGTGGCCCATCACAAGCAGTGCTCCCCAGGGCTCAGTGTTGGGGCCGGTCCGGTTTAATAACTTTATCAACAACCTGGACAAGGAAATCTAGGGAAGCCACAGTCACTTTCCAGAGAACAACAGTTTTTGGCAGTGGAGGATGAATTGTATCTCAGCCACCCCAGGGTACAGAGTGCAGCTCAAGATGAGAGCCTTTCCATTTATCCTGGAGAAGCAGAGGTACAAAGGGCACTGGGAGGAGTTGGGGCTCCTCTCAAACAGCACTGGAGAGCAAACCTACAGCAGACACCCACATGGGTCTTTCACCCTGGCAGCTTGTGCACCCTTTTCCTGAAAGTCAGAAGCAGATGTACTTGCCTCACCCTTCTCCTGGCTTGCTGGCAAGTTTTGGGTGGGCTCTGCCCTGGCAAATCCATTGCTCACAGTCTGCAGAAAGCTTTCAACTCCATAAACATGATGCCCTGCTCTCTGAGTCATTAGCACCACCAGCTTTAGCAGCTGAGTAAGTCATTAGTTTCTTCCAGAAATATCATTTTCCCTTGGTAGCTTTCCAGGCTAATGTTGCCAAAGCCTTCCTGGATGGTACAGGTAATACCCTTTCTCTTTTATGTTCATTTTAAGTTCCCAGGACAAGTCAGCAGGACCAAATCTTGCTCAGATTTTATTTCCTCCCTCAAAGCCTAGCTTTAATCCTCAGAAAAAACAAAGCTGTTGTCCAATTTACAGCATATTTTCTCATCTCTAAACAGCTGGAACATCAAGTTCTTCTGCAAAACTCACACCATCACAAACCAGTGACACATAAGTAGATAACAGTTCCAGCTTACAGCAAACAGGCACCTAGAGCACAAAACCACTTTTCCCTCTACAGCGTTTGTCCTCTTCACTGATTGGGCAGGTTTTAAGAATCCCAGTCCTTTTTAAAAAGTCACACATAGAAATATGTGAAAGGACCTGCAAAACACAGTGCTGTGTTAAGATGGCACATTCTTAGTGGTCTTAAAACATTAACACAATTTTTTAATGACTGTCCCCAAACAATTCTTCAGCTTGTCTTGACCCTAGATAAGACAGGCACAGTGGGAGAACTTGATTCACTTTCTTGCTATATTTTTAATCAGTATTTGACAATTTGACTTCATAAACCCTTTCCATTCACTCATCACAATCCTCCCCCTCTCTACTTCTTCCTATTAACACTGTCTTGTAAAAACTCAGGGCTGACCTTGGCTTTTGAAACCAAAGGCAGGGCTCTCATGATCAGGCATTCACCAATAGATAAGGGGGAAAAAAATACTGAATATCAGTGTTCAAATACTACTTCTAAGGAAACATTTCTGTTTCCCAATTAAAAGAGACCATGGCCACATGTGGGTCAAACCTGGCTTCCACTACAGTTGGTGGGAATTAATTTTCCCAAATGTCTTCATTGGTCCCGGTTCTGCAATAATTGGACTTTGTTTCAGTTTTGTGAGTATAAGGATTTACCCCAAGTGACTTGCAAGACATTGGAAAATAATCTCACGTAGCATAAAAAGCTGGAAATGAATGCATTCTGAGTACTGTTCTTCACATGAAATTTCATCCCAAATACCAGTCTAAACCTGCCATTACAGTTTGTTACATAAATGACATTAAAGAGTGTGAGCATTAATGGGAAAGTTACAGTCGCATTAAAGCACAGTGCTTACAGTCACATTCACTTTCTCACCAAAAGAACCTAAAGCATGTTTTAAACAGACATATCACTGTTTCCTCACATCATATATTTAATTAGAACAGATAAATCAAATTACTTCCTTTGCCTGTACAGCATAAAATCCTTGTGTAATTACGGAAGAGAAGGCCATCCTGCAGGCCATTTTGTAGCATTATAAGTGTGCTGATTCACCTGATCCTGAGCCAAGCTCCACTTTAATCTTCCGAGTCTTGTTTTAGTTTGAGGAACAGCCAAACACACCCAGCTGGGCAGTAGAGATTAGGTTTCCCACTATTCAGTAAAACAGACAAATAAAGTAGTTACTTTTCTGACATAGATTTGGGGGGTTTTGATAGTAAACTGTTGTAATCCATAAGATCCATAAGGATGTAATGACAAAAGAGAAGAGGGGAGGGGGCAGGGGAGATTGATAGGCAATTTCTATTATGCATTTTATTAGTTAAGAGGCACAGAAATTTTCTTTGGGTCAGGAAACACTGTTGGTTTAGTTGCTACACAGTGTCCCTACTGCCCTCAGTATAAAGTGATCCTGGTCTACAGTAGTACAAATAATAATAGTAGCAGAAATAGAGACAATGATGATGATTGTGATGACAAGAATAACTTTCAGCTGTGACTGCAAACAATGTCCCAACAAGTACAATGACCAACAGACTTGCTGCTGGTTCCAAATGTCCATCACAAATCCAGACAGAAGAGCTGCAGAGACTAGGTGATGATACAGCTGGCTTTCTGGAACAGCATGAGCTGTGGACTTTCATTCAGCAGCTGAGATTTTTTATTTCCATCTGTGCTTGAGCAATGGTGTGCCCCTGGCAGAAACATCCAGCTTTGGCATGGGGACTCCAAGTGCTGGAGACTTTCTCAACTCCTTCCATTTCAGCAGCTAATTGTGCCCAGTGTTAAACCTGGTGGGCTTCAACTTTGAGAAACTAAATTTTCTCCTGCCTTTATCTGTTGAAGAGCCCCACAGTTTCAGGTATCCTCCCCTCCCCTTCACTTACACACTCAGACTCTGATTGAATTCCCTCTCCCCTTTCTCTGCAATTAGTTAAATGTACTGTGCCCATCAGCCACCCCCAAATCACTGCTCTCTCTCAGCTCTTTACAGCTGGCCCCAGTCCAGTGGCAGGCACTGATGGCAAGGGCATCTGTCATGGCTTGCTCTCCTCTCCCATCCCGCACTCCTGGTGCTGGGGTGCTCAGCATTCTGTGCTCCCCAAACACGTCCCCTTGTGCAAGGCACCCTTGACATGAATACCCTTTGGTAAAAGCCTCCCGAGCACCCACAGAAGTGATACAGACCCCTTGGTCCAGGCTTTCTCACTACTTGGTTGATCCTATCACAACAAAGGAGCCACACTATGCCTTTTTCCCTCTGGCCTTCCTTAGCTGTTAATTCCTATTCCTCTGATTTTTGTGCCATCTACAGTTATGTCCTCAGTCAGCCAGAATCCTCTGTTTCTTGCATATCACTGGTGAATTCCAGACAGGCTTTTCATGTGACTCATTCCCCATGAAACACATTTCACCAAAATCTCCTGTGGATTTGCAATTTCCCATTAACACTTTGTGATTCCTTCAGGCCTTCAGTTAAATCAGCAGATGACTTCTTGACCACTGTCTTTTAGGCAGTGACTGCAACAGGAAAAGAGTCAATCCCCCAGGGGCTAGGTCTGCCTCTGATTTCTTAAGAGCATGTTTGCTTTATTGAAAAACATTTTTCCCCGTTTAATCAGAAATTGAATCTTGGAATCCAGTCTTTGCTTGGAAATTTTCTTCAGCGGAAGATGATGTACATGTAAGTGCCATGGGGTCAGCAAGTTTCCACTGCACTTGGGTGAACCAGCCTCATGGATGTCTTTGCTGTGTGTTCTACAAAGAAATTTTGGGTGGCCTGGGGAAGGTCAGGTACAACAGGGAGTTGCTTTAGAGTGAAGCCCCACCAGACTTTGCAGGCAGTCTTTATCTATTTTCTATAACTCTTACATCCAAAAACTGTCCCAAGTCCTCAAATGATCAGTCCTATGGTTTTGCTTCTTATTTTAGTGAAGTTCAGGCCAATTTTTTTTTCTTGGTCAGACACAAGCCTCAGCCCAAAGAGAAAAGCAGACAGACCTGTGAAACTCAGAAGGAAATCCTGGCTGTACAAAAAAAATCAGAAGTATCAGAAAAAGTAATCAAAAAGAAAATGCTTATATTTATGGATGACATTACCTTTTGCTGCCTAAAGGAAGGGACAGACTAGAAATTACTAGAGTTCATTAAATCTTCTGATTATCCTGCATATTCAGTGGTGAACACTGAAGAATTGCATTATCAACTTATGCCAGGAGACTGGATATCTTCCAGGCTCACTCACAGGACCAAGGTGAGCCCTGACTTTCTAGCCAGTGTAGTCACTCTCCAGGAGACCTTTTAGAAGTCCAGAGAAGGAAGCGAATTGGAGCTTCCCTGGGAGATAGAACTGAACATCATGCAGTTTCAGGCTTGGCAGCTGGTGAAGGCTCCCTTTGCTTCTGCTGAAGGCTGGCTAACCACACAATTGCACTACAGCATGGGCACGGAGGATGCAGAGTACAAGGCGTTACTACAAAGCCAACGTGAGGGCATTTGGCAACAGTGCCATAACAGGCACACAAAAGAAGGCTACACCAAAACAGAAATTCTCTGCAGCACACAGATAGATGCCACAGAGCTAGAGGTCACTCAACCTTGGGAGCAAGTGGGCAGTGAATGGTGAATGAATATGCAAACATCACATTTCTCCAGGTTTCTGGCCTGAAGACCTGCAGTCAGTATCCTCATTTCCTCAATGAACAGCTTTCTCCTCTGCCCATGACCTTACATTTGAGATATAAGTTGCCACCACTTCATGAATCAAAAGCAAACATCACAGACAGGAACACATCCTGTAACGCCTGGTTGTTGAAGAGATAAAGGAACCACTTTCTTTGCCAGTATCCCATGCATGTCGGAACTTAGTAATAAAATGTTTTGATCTGCCAGCCTGCTATGTTGACATACTGAAACAAAAAGTGCTTCCACTCAGCCAAAACCACATATCTTGGCAATCTGCAGCCTGAAAGACAACAAAGACGTAGTCTAAAAACTTGGCAACTGTCCTGGCACGCTACACCTTGGGATTAGCGAGTCAGTCACGCTATGCTGGCTCTGGTTTTACCATAATGCAGTAACACAATGGGAAATTCTGGAGTGTTGGTCCTCAACACATCATCCCTGCTGGCCGTCAGAAGCTGCTTCAGAAGCAAGGTAAATCCCTGAGCTAGGAAGTCATGCTCCTTCCCATAATCCCCTCCTGGTGACAGAAAGGTGTTTAATGGAGGAACATACATACTGCTTACTGCACTTCCCTTTCTCTTATTTGCCTGTTCTTTATCTCGAGTGTTTTCTAAGACCTGAACCGTTGCCCAATGAATATAAGACTTGCATATCTTTTTTTAAGCACTACCAAACACATTACGAGATCAGATACCAGATTCAGCAGGGATCCTGGAAGCAAGTTACCATAGGTCTCTATGCTTGGTGAAAAGACACTGCATTGTCATGTTTCCAATAGGATACTAGGCTGGAGGAGAGCAAAGAAGAGAAAATGAGAACAGCTTTGGACTATTAGGAAGGACTTGAGCAACTTCCAGACAGGAGGCATTAATCTAATATAATGTCTTGTGGATGGACTGCGATACCCAAATTAGGAAGCCGTTGTGCTAATTGCATAGAAAGGGAGCTAGTCAACCCCTCGGTTACTTCTATTAACTCTAACACAATGCTGAAAACACCAGAGACACGTTAATCTCTGCCACTTTAGCATCTGGCCTTACTCTGCAGAATGATGTCTGTGAAAACATTAAATCAGTGTTTGAGGACTTAAGAAAATATAAAGAATCTACTGTAAAAGTCTTACAACACAATGAATTTCACATCTTTGGGCTAAAACCAATGCATAAATGGTGTGCCATTGAAATGATGCTGTTAGATGCAAAAATCAGTTGTTTCGCTAGAGATGCAAAAAGAAAAGAAGAATTTACAGGAAAATCAGGTAAGTAAACATGATGTATACCAGACAAAATAATAGAAACATTCTGAAGATCACATCTAGTAGGCATATGGATAAATATAGTATACTGATGAAAAGCTGTAGGGTTTCTGCAAAGTGAAGTCATAATGTCACAAAACTCCTAGAGTTATCTGAAGGCAACAAACATGCAAACAAATCAGATCTCACTCATATTCTCTAGCTGGGTTTCTAAAAACCCCCATTTCTAAAAGCCCCCATTTCTAAAAGCCCCCATTTAAAGTGGGTCACTCACAGGAGACCCTTAAAGAAATTAAACTAATCTAGAAAATGAGAGAAAGAGAGACTTTTCAGGTGGAAAAAGGCTTTTAGAAGTTAAGGATTAATAGTGGGAATAATGTGGTGGTTGTAAAGATACACATCTTCTTACTGTCTTTTCTCCCACACCCAAAGCATACTCACACCTTCCTCCCCTCCCCTCGAAAACTGGGATCAGTCAGCCACAATTTTGTTTTTTATTTTTCCTTTTGAAAAACAAGATTCTGTTTGTAACTTGAGAATATAGTACTGCAGATATTTTCCCTTTCCAGTGTCAATCAAGGGAAACACTGGCACCACTGAAGAAGGGAAGCAGCGAGAGTGCCCATTCTGTTGCTAGAAGATCAGACACTGTGCCTGTATTTGGCAAGGACTTGGCAAACAGTAAATCAGTGATCTACACTCAATACCAGCAAGAGTTCTTGAACAAGCAACTATAAAATCAGTTTGCAATTACTTAGAAGACATCAGCAAAACTGAAAATAATCAGCATGATCTGAAGAACAGTCTCTAACTTGGTGGATAAGCTGGAAGCATTAGATCCAGATATTTCTTGATTTCAGTAAGATTTTTAGTAGCATCACAGGATACTCACAAAAGCAATTTAATGGACATTGGCATAAATATAATGTACCCAGCTGGTTGGAAATACACTTTGAAGGAGCACACCTCAGGAATTTGGTGTCTATCTTTATATGTGCTCCTGCGAGGGCCTTTCCTGAGCAAAGTTGTAATCAACATTGCAGTGAACAGCTGAGAGGACAGAGAAGCGCAGGCTGAAATGTGACACAACATGCTGGAAGGTTTTTGAACCATCAAGGACTAGAATGCAAACTAAATGTGAGGAACCAAAAAGAGCAAAACCCAAACAAGGGTGACATTCAGAAATGATAGTGCATGGTGCAATACTTGAGAAAGAAAAATCAAGCATGCAAGTAAGTACTTAGTCAAAAAAGAAGGCTGGGGTTTGAGGCTGATTCTAAGCAGAATGTGAAGTAATAATTTAATGCTGTTAATTCATCTCAGCTGTACTAATGGCAGCATCCTACATATCTCACAGGAGACAATGACAGCTTTCTTCTCTTTCCCAGAAAAGACCTCAAATGCCACATTGTGTTTGGTTAAAAGATGTGGAGAAACTGGAGAGAGAGAGTGGATTACAAAACGTTGAAGTATTGATTATGAGAGAAGATTGTTCTTGCTTATCCCAGGCACAGGGAGGGTTGGGGAAGGCGATTAGATAGCAATCTTCTGATTGATTGCTCTAAAGGTTATTCAAGAAAGGACTGTGATAAACTTGTCTCCACAATTACTCAGAGAAAAATTAAAGGAAATTATATCCATTTGCAGCAAAGAAGATTTAATTTATTTAATTTTTAGAATTTTAGATTTAATTTAAATTTAACTGAATTTAACTGGGAAAACCCCAACCTGTTTTGACTGGAGTCCTGAAATACCAGAATAGATGCATTAGGCTTGTTGAAAGCTTGCAGAAACCCAATGGAAAAACCCTTTTAGGTAATGCCTAAATGCAGCTCCTCCTTTCTTGATGAAAGGGCTTGACATAGACCTTCTCTAAGGGCTCTTCCAAACACCATCTTCCGAGTCTGCAATTTCATTTTTAAGTAGTGAATCTTTGAAGTTACAGATATATATAAATTCATCAGGTTTTATTCACACTGAGATTTAGTCAACGTTATACTCAGTAATAGCTGGCCTACATGTTTCATGCTTCACTGATTTGTGTATGACTGTTATGATATCTGCTGTTCTCAGCTCAGCCAAAGAACATGCTGACCTTGTATACTTTACCAATAATTTTTCTACCATCCACTAATAAATGAGGAAACAAGTATGAAAGGTGGATGATTCCACAGTATCTGCTGTCCATGCTGTGATACTGCCTACAGGCTATAACTGAAAATCCACCAAATGAGTACAGCCCATGTGAATCACTGTTACAAGGCGTTCAGTATATTTACAGCTCCATGAACCCCTATGAAATCTCATCTTGGTTGCCAAGAACATGTCTTTAAAATTTAAAGATTTTTTTTTTTTTAACCGCTGAGGGAAAACAATAGTCTGACAAAATTTAATTAATACATGTGAAGTTTTGCTCAATATTTTGTGACAACTGGTAAGAAACCTGTTGATATACTGTATGGCATCTTTATAGAAAAGAATATGCTGAATACAAACAGGAAACACATGTCTTCTAAGTGAAAAGATAAATTCTAATCTCAGTCATTACATGCTAACTTTTTCTTTTCCCTCACATTAATCTCTTCGGTTTTTAATTTTCTCTTTTAAGCAACACTATTTTTATTACTGACTGCTACCGAATATTTTGTGAAAGTCAGGGTTGGTTTTTTCCCCAAAAGTAAATGTGAAATTCTCATTTAGTGAAGATATAACCTTAGAGTATAAAAGAAAGCTTCTAAGGTTTTTAGAACATTTACCTATCTGAATGACCAGCTGTACACAGGCTGTGTGTCTACTACTACCAGCAGTGTTTATTCACCCAACTCAGACTTCCTGGTTTTCTTCACAGGCTAGGCTCTGTAGAATAGGCACAGAGGTACTACCTGTAGCATCTCTGCTTGTCCTGTGTCATGTCTCATAAAAAATGGAACATCACCTCATTCACACGCCCTAAACATTGGCCACAGTTAGGAGGCGGCATCCAAAGAAAAAAATGCTGCTCTCACATGAGCACACAGTAATAGAAAGAAGAAAAAACCTAAGATTGAAGGAAAACATTTTAAAGTATATTTCAGATAAAAACTGAAATGCATGCTAGAATTAGAGGATGCAAAAACAATAGAAAGGGCACAAAACTAGAGTGCTAATGATGAGAAAAGGACCAGTAATGTATAGTAAATTCTTTCACTGCTCACCTGGTTGTCCCAGGGCAGGAATTTTTCACCAGAGAATAGTGCTAGTAACATCAGTCAGGCCTGGCCTAACACCTCTTTGATTTCATGTGCTTTAGGAGACAGCAGTAGCAATTTTCAGCTGACTGCTATGGAGACATTGCTATTTTCCATGCAGACGCATTTAGATGTGAAATCTACGAGTTTAGGTGGAACAGATCTGAAACTCAATGGTTTTTCATGGTGTAAAATCTTCTATCTAATTTTGGCTACACTTGCCGTTTGGAGATTTTGTATTAAACCCAGCATGTAAACCAGAGCAACATTAGTGAGTGTGAACCTGAGAGAACCATCCAAGCAGCAAGGGTTGTCATGAAAATCCAGACAATCACATTTTGAGCAGCCCCGCTTTATTTCGGCAATTTTTGGCTAAAGAGATCAGGCTTCTTTCTCTTGAAAATGTCTGAAATTAATTTAATATGTAAGACATTCTGCCTCTGAATAGAACATATTTCAAGATACTCATAATGTGGAATTTTGTTATGTGTCCTACAGCCCCAAAGAAGGCACTCAAAAATGGAAAAAGATGAGCAGAAGTGGCTTTGACCTGTCCTTATACCCTTTGGTTGCAGTGTTGCTCCAGCAGTCCAAGTAAATCCTCACAGGCACTGCAAGCTGCCCTAGATCTTGCAAAGAGCAGCGTTTCTGGACAGGAGTGCCTCCACATGATTTTACCACCTCCCAAAGCCAGTCCAGTTTCTGGCACGCTTCCCATGGTGATGTTTGGGACAGTTTATTAGACAACTGCTCCTTGCCATCTTAATTCCCGACCTGAAGTGTTCTCCCTCTTCATTTTCAAAGCCAGAAGATCCATTTCATAAATATCTGTCCCTCTTACCCAGGGTACAAACATATCCTTCAGTTTCTGGGTAATACAACTGTGAAGGGGATTATTTTGGTCCAGTATACATAACTGTATTGCAAAATTATATTCATATCCTGTCAGATGATTGCAGTAAAAAAGGTGTTGTCTTTTGGACAGCCAACAATGTCAGAGATGTATCCACGTGACAGTCTGATTATGCCTCTAATAGTGGACCAAGTTTTCAGTCGTGGGCTTTCTTCTATTTAAACTTACAATCTTCATGAAAGATACTGGAAAACAATTTTAACACCTGTACTAATTACCTCTGAGAACTGAGAAACAGTATAATGGGAGCAGAGATAAGCAATGGAAGAAAGTAAATCAATAGGCTTACCCTGTTAGGCAACTTTAAATATTTACATTTGTGGGATTAATGCCTAATTGACAGGACTAAAAAAGTATTGGCTTTCTATTCCAATTTCTATTCATATACATGGTTCATGACATGAAGAAATCTGGGAATATGTGATGCTGGAACAGATGTGAAAAATGAGGACTGGTGCAAAGGTACAAGCTGAATATGAAATTACAAATCAAGCTGCCACAGTGGGAGGCACCTCATAGCAGCGCAGAAGATGGAAATTCCTGTGTTTTGCTGAGCTAACAGCATAGGCTGTAGCCTGGGCAGAAGGGCAGCAACAGTTAAATTCTGCAGTGATTGCAAGTTTATAGGCCTACTTAGTCTGTTTAAATGTAGTAATATTACTGAATATATTACATTATTATGCCTCAGCCAGGTGATTGTTAACTCTAATCCTGTAATGGAAACTTTTCTTAACCTGGAAACACCTTACACAAGATGAACAGCCTCAGCTGCTCCCTTTTCAGCTAGAAAAGCCTCACCAAAGCCTGATGATGCAGCTTTTGACTTGTCCTGGCAGTGTGTCATACAGTACAAAATTTGCAAAGTATACTTTTGCAAACTTTTGCAAACAAATTCATTCAAATACTCATAAACTAATGATAATGATATTGTCATCTAAACTTAATTTTCAGGGGTAAATCTTTAAGCCATTGGTTGGGGTTGGATGGGTAAGAGAAGATCAATTCATGGACTCCTGCTGGCAGTGCAGAAGAGAGGTGAGGAGAAAAGACACTGCTCTCCTCATCCACCCACTGTGTCTGCACTTGTTCTTTGTAAAGCTTTGAAAAGCTTTTTACAATGAATGGTGCCAGTGACATGATTAGTAAGAAATCTGTGCCTTGGATGGATGCAGAATTGAAGCAAAAAAAGATGAGAAGGAGTTAAAGAAACAGCAAAAGGGACTTCAGTGGTTGTACTTATTTTTCTTGGATAGTCTTCGGACTGTTCACCTTGTCTCTCATAAATTATTTGGGTGAACTGGTGACTCAATGGTGTTTATTATTTTGATTACCATCAAACCAGGCTGATGAAATTTACTGAATAATAAATCTGTAGACAGATGTACTCTGCATAATGTCATGCACAACTGTAAATTTTGGAGAATAACAAGATTTTACTGACCACATTTAATTGGGCACAGAACAGAAGGGCTCAGGAATTTATAGCCAATGTTTTCATCCATTAAAAACAAGAGATTTTTCTGATTTGTAAATCATTGCCTTAATTAAATCCAAATCATATCAGCAAAAGCACCTTGGAGTCATTATTGTTTCTAGAGCTTGACCTCTTTGAGGGGTGTCCACAAGTGGGAAGAGCAGAAGTTGGGAGGAGCACAGAACAAAGTACACTGTGAATAATTAAAAGATATGGAGAACTGAGTGTGTTGGATAAAACCCACTGGTTCCTGTTTTCTTCCAGCTGGTGACCAGTCTAGGAAGCATATTAGAAGCACGGAAAATAAGGATTCCACATCAGCACCAAATGGGTCATAAAATACAAGTGAAACTGCCAAAGGCACTTAGGGAAACAGGCAGCTGTTTTCCTGCACCCAGTTACAGGGAGAGGTTGCTCTATGTGGCCATCTCTATGCTGTACCCAGATTTGACAAAATATAAAGGCTCTTGAGAGGAATCAATTTTGAACTAGCCATTAGCAGAATTAATTTTGTTTCTCCCCTTCAACTAATGGCATCAGCCCTGCTTCTGTGAGAGGGGAAAAAAAAACAGCAGTAACAATGCACAGCTATGAGTGGCAATCCCAGGCTGCAAAGCCTTCTTCAGGGGGCTGGCAGAAAGAGAACCTGCAGATGTTTCATAAGAATAGTCTGTGACAGGTGACCCCATACTCCAAGTTTCTTTAACTTTTTTAAACTTCCAATAAAAATCCCTCAGACAATGGTATTTTCTATACAGACAGATACTGTTCTCTCTGTGCAGTGTTTAAAGTATAATACCAGTTACAGGCCCATTTGAATGCTCATAGTAAGTGGCTTCATTATTCATCCTTTTGTCAGCTTCTTGCTGATAAATATGTGATAGAAATAACTACTGATACTTGCAGTGTGGCAAAATGGGAAAGTAAATACTTAAGAAAACAGTGATTCTGACTGCAGGCAGCCTTTTCAGAAATAACATATTCTATGATTTTGAATCAACATGCCCTGGTTAACAAGACTGCCTTCACTAGCTGAAAGCATTGTGTCATTAGTGGAGTTACATAATGTCAATAACCTTAAATATAAAGACTTGAACCCTTTGCTTTATTCAATGCTCTGCAAGACACCAAGCATGGGGCTAGACTCTACTCTTGGCAAAGGACTGGCAAAAGCACTGTGTTTCTCAGAGACACTTTTAATCCCAGCAGGCAGAGCTCAAGCAATACTGCAGGGGATTGCTTCCCAGCTTTCTTTGGTATTGGCCTTTCCAACAGTCACGCTTCGTTGGGTCTTGCTGGGCGTCCTCAGCAGCAGAGATGCCCGGCATCATTATGCACCAAAAAATAACAAAGAGAGCTCAGATGGCTTCAAAGGACGTGGGATCTGTGGCCCAGGCTGAGGGGGGCTGACAAAGAGCGAGGAAAAGTCAGGCTTCAGTAACTTTTAATGACAGCTCTTGTTAGGATTGAAAAAACAGCTCAGCCATCGTGCTGTGATTCAGTCTGAAGGGGTGCCCATCACCCTTGTGCTGCAGGTTGCAGCACCACGAAGGAGGTTGTTACCCTCAAAATTAATCATGTGGAGCCACAGCAAGAAGCATGCAATGCCAAGATGCAAAAGTCACTGCTGCCTCCCAGACTGGAAACTGACTGCTGCCACATTTGCCATCCCATCTTTTTGCAGGATCTTGTCTCACCTATCAAACTACATTTTTGTTCAAGTGAGAAAAAGTAAGTTGTTTCAGCAAAGTCTGTCTTTGTCTCCTTTCCCAGGCCCCCGATCAGCCCCTGGAGTGACTGGTGCAGAGGGACACTTACAAATAGTAAAGGCTAGAAAAAATATAAATTACCGTCCTTCATTTGTCCCACTTCTTAGTATTTATTTGGCTAGCAGAAAGGAAGATTTAACATTTTAGAAAGCTCTTATCATCCTTTCCTGCTTTTTCTGGAAATAAAAACTATTGAAGCAAAAATCAGCGGTCAGGATTTGTAGGAGTCAATGGATTCCCAAGCTTTTGAAACTCTCCAGAAATGCCATACACTTGACCTTTTTCCTCATCAGTCCCACATGAGCCCTTGGATATCTTTTTGGTTTTAAGAACATTTTGTCTGCCAACATCACAGACAAAATATGTCCAAGTCTTAGTACGTTGGCCACATTTTCTGTGATCCTCTACTGAGGATAAACTCTTTTCATCACTCACCTCTCAGTAACTTTCCTGTGGCAAGAATGGACTACTTTCTCAATAGATGAATGAGACAAAGTGAAAAACCAGCTGTTGCTGCTTCTTTTCTTCTGAGAAAGAAATAATATTTATTCGCTATGATTTGTGCTACAATAGGTCCTGCAAGCCCCAGTGGAGACACAAGCCCTGGAATGGTATGGGCTATACATGAGATATGGCTACATATCCTGAAAGTTTACAGTCTAAAATAAGAAGACAAACAACTCTGATGTTATTGCAGACAAAGAAAATTACATATAATGAAATTAAACAGTCCCGGTGGGAGAAAGATTTGCTTGGGTCTGTGGATAAGATTGGCAGAAATTCATCCCGAGAGTAACATTATAAAATACGAGCTTAGAACAACATCAATTACCATACATTTAATAATTTAAATGATGTATATTTCATTTGTGCCTCAATTAACATCAGACTAGCCCATCTATTTCAGTGCTTGGGTATCTTCTCTACTGGCTGGATTTCTGCCATACTACTGATAGAGTAATGTTTTATCATCAATTCCTGTTCCTCAGGAATTTTCATTCTGTAAAACAGCTCTTTGTATCAGTTATCTTGAACTCACAATACCTTCCCATCAAGAATTCCGTGATATTATATGACTGTTATTTTAACATCATTTGTGTATTCAGTTCCACAGAATTATGAAATGTAATTATGAGAAGGGGTTTAGTGAATTTATGTGTAAGACATTTCACAGTCATTAGCAACATCAGCAAAGCCCTGTTGGACCAACACAGGAAGGCAGAGAGAAATATTCCTATTTTTCTGGTGCTCTGGAGTGTTTTTACCATTTGTTGATTCTGGACATTTTTTTTCAAGCGAAATCTAGTTCCAGGAGCATGGGAAATCGCCCCACATTTATATTCATACACTGTGGAGGACAAAAACCTGATCCTCCACAATAAATCATTTTCCATTTCATTTCACTATGCAATCGCATGACAGCACACTGGGGAAAAGGGAAATGTAATGGTATTGCAGCTGCATATGGGCACATCAACAGGAGGACAAACCCAAGATAATACTGAGTTCAGAAGTTCAGATCCAGCATGGGGTTATAAAAACTGAATTACAACCTTTGCTGGACTCGAATCCTTGGAGCAACTATTCCCCTGCCACACACACACAGTGTCTTATGTCCTACAGCAGCATAACTGAGGTGCTTAGAAATGACAGCCTTCAAGTGTATTTCTGCCCTTTCCTTGCTATCCTCAGTAATTTCTCAGAAGACCCATGACCCTGTTCTTTCTCTGATAATTATGGGAGTTGTAAAACACACAGCACACCAGATTTGGAATACTTTTAAATGCTATTTTTTAGCATAATGGTAATGTCGTGGCAATAGCACAATGCATGCACACATAGCAATAGGGTTTTTTTTGGTAGAAATAAAAAAGTCTACAAAGCAAACATACTTCTCAGTGTATATAAAAACCTATTGGATTTTAATGCCTCAGAGTGTGAAAAATCAACATTTAACCCAAGGTTCTCATCATGTTTGGATGCAAGCATCACTCCTAAACCAAAATGGCTACCAGGCAGGCTGGAAGAGTGGGAAGGAGAGAAATGCTGTGGACAATGTGCAGGGTCCAGCTCCTCCTGTAAACTCATGCTCCTTCACTGGCTGGCAGACTGTCCCAAAAGCATCACCTCAGCCAGGGTAAGGCGTTGTAATGGTTTTCACACTGCTAAAGGTATTTGTAGGAAATGGAGCTCCCTGGGATCTCATGCCCACCAGCTCCTTCACCCACGCTCCACAGTTCAGAGCAAGCAGAGCCACAATGGGAATCTTCCCTGATTTTTGTTTTAATCACTGATCCTGAGTTTCTTTGCTGTTTTAATTCAGAACAGAGCCTACAGCAGGAAGAAGGTGTGGGGAGAGGACTAGGGTCATCTATGTATCTCCTGGGAGGGCTCCTGCCCACCAGAGCTGAAACCACAGAGATTTTTGTGGGACTTCAGAAAAGGAACAGACCTGTAGGGAAAGGCAAAGGGAGACACTGAAGTAATCTAGCAAAATGCTGGGTTTGTTGCTGTGACTTGCTGCTGGGCTGCTTCTGACGGTGATCTAAGGAAACTGCCAGACAGTCAGAGAATGTGTACTGAAGAGGTTTATTGACTTGTTTGGCCGAAAAAAGATCTATTTGGTGCTTTATTCAGCAGGTTTCTAATTTGTTTCCATTTGCTATTTGTCTAACAAGATATTCTATCTCTCTCTCTCTCTCTCCCTATCTATCCATCTATCTTTTCCATCTGAGAACCTAAAATTAGGTTTTTAAATCTGAATATAAGGTTGCCAAACATTGCAATAGGATTTGGCAACACTTGGGCTATTACTGAATTCCTCGTTGCAGGCAGTGTCTCACTGCAATGTGACCATATATTTTTAACACAATGGATTTCATTGCAACAATGAACTCCATCCCAATCCAGGGAAATGAGCTGAATGCAATATCCACCACGCCTCTGTCTCACAGGAAATATCCATCACAATTTGGCCAAAAGCACTGCAACAGTTGCATGTCATCGCAATTTAGCAAAAACAATCAAACAAAAGAGCTACTGAAATAAAGTCACTGAAATATGCTTCCTTCAATACACCTTACATAATATTTCTTCTCCCAAATTTATGTTTCTTTTCTCATCTTCAGGAATCACTAGAACTACAACTTCCCTCTTTTAACCTATGGTCATTTCTCATTCTTTTGGCTGGCCCACCACAGTCTCATGCCACTCCAGCACCATTTCACTACAAGCAAAAACTATGTACCAAATTGTACTATGTATTTATTATTTCTTCATGCCTAGATTTTTCTAAAACACTTCTACTCTTAGACAGTCATCTAAAACAAAGAAAAAAAAAAAAAAAAGGCACTTTGAAAACTTATTTGTTTCCAGAAGGGAAGGAAATAGGTTTTGCTACTTTTTCATTTACAGGATCTCCTTAGGAGCTCACACAGATATGTTTTGTTGTGGGCTTAATGCATGGCCCGTGATTTCTACGCAAAGGACCCTGAAACAAACAAAAATCATAATCTTTTCCCCCCATCTATCTCAAACAATATCAGAGAGTAGAAAAGAACACTCATTTGTCTTTTTTAAAATTATATTTTAATTACTCATGTCATGCCTCAGCAAAATGGCAAGCCTTTTGTTAAAATGGGGCTTAATTGCATTACGAAGCCTTCATGGGACCCTCGCACATAAAGCGCTTTTCTTCAGACTTTCAAGACCTAAATTTGCAGTTGGCTCCTGACCAGCGCACTCGAGCAGATAGGCACGTAGGTAGCGGGCAGACCCCGTGTTGATGAAGTAATCATAATTGACTGCCTCGCATGTGCTATTCCACAAATGTGCCCGCAAACAAAAATTGCATCTGCATGTTGGTTTTCATTTTGAATTCATTCAGGGAAAAAAAAAAAATACTAACCAAAAAAAAACCCAGCCCTTAGTATGTCAGAAAGCATGGAGACACCTTCACGGACTGTTGGCTACGCCTCAGCAAAGCTTTACAACAATCTGTTAGACAAAAAAGAGGCTGATGCAGATACCTTAATAAGCATCCCATCTGTGAGGTCATCGGGATATTTCAAACAACTTTCAGCTCTCATTAGTTTAGTGGATTCCACAAGCATGTCCTTATCTTTTGTAACTTTTGCAGCCAAACTTCCTGGGAAAACCTCTGAGCTGGGTGACATTCTTACCCATGGGTCAGTCTGCAGTAATGAGCCACCAATTTATGTGTCCTTTGCACTCGCAGGCAGTATATGTTTATATTAGCCTTTATGTGGTGAATTTTTTCCTTTAACCATGTAATTCTCTGGGTTCTACCATGCAAATCTCATTATTTTTAATAGGCTGCAATTAGGATATCCAAGCTGTTGATCGCAGTCATTTGCAACACTGACAGGCATTTTCCAAGAATAAATGTTGGTGTTTTTATTTTACTGTATTTGTGATGGAATGTGTAACAGAGATTATGCTTGAAAAGTAATAGTGACTAGTGGAGCTGCAGGCTCATGGGAATCCTTACCAGCTCTCTGGTTTTGTACCTTCAATTAACACAGGAGGTGTAGCATAGTCTATTGCCTCACATAAAACAGGCTATGCATGACGTTGCACAGAAATGAGATTTACAATTTTTCAAGTCTGCTAGGCCTGAATGAGTAAATGGGTATTTATTACAATTTCTTACAGTTTTATGCACTTGAAAGGGATAAAGCAGGTTCATCAGCACTTGCCCACATGTTAGGTCTTTATTGCACTAATGAGTACCCCTTTAAAGAGGATGTTGTAATGCTATTTTCTTTTCTAAGAACTCCTGTGTCTGTATTCAGAATTTGTTGGACGGAACCATTCTGCTACTAAAGGTACAAGAGGGCAATATCTACAGTCCTTATTCAGATCTTTCTTCGGCTGCTGCTCTTTTCAGAGTTTTGCATGAAGGACATGAGTGGAAAAGGAGAACTGGTGAAACACTGATAGCAGATGGATGCAGTACGAAGAAGGAAGAAGAGATGCCACGGAATGTTTGTCTGAAGGACCACAAAAGGTAAAACCAAAACTATTGAATAGGATGCAAAAAGCAAGGGCAGCCCAAGGAGTGAGCCACAGTGTGTGCATGTGCATGGTTGAAGGGGTGTCTGCCCAAGGCAGGATAAATGGACAAGTATGATTTTGGGAAAAAAGTGAAAAATGGAGCCTAAGCAGAAGATATTGCAGTATTTCAGGAGTGGAACACAGTCAACATCCAGACTAAAGTTTTGGTGGGAATGCTAAAGGAGCAGTAAAATAGCAAAGAGATTACAAAAAAATGCCTGAATGGGAGCAGTGCAAATGGGGAGTAAATCCTGAAAGATTACCATTATCTGAAAATCCCAAGGGTGAGCAGGGCAATGGTGGAGGTTAGGAAGGACAGAGTGGGATGGGAGAAACTGATTTCACATCTGGAGGTACAAAGCTGTATTCTGATCACATTTTTTATTCCAGCTATCTTCATTTTGGTCTGTAAAGTGAAAAAAAGGTTTATTCCCTCTTTTATTAACCTTCCTTTTCCAGCACCAAGTGTTGGCTCACTTGAGGCACACAACAGCTCCCTTTTCAAAGCAAACAGAAAATATTTATGAGGCACAAAATTACTTGAGTAAAGTAAAGTCTCCATTCCAGACTTTCTCAGCTACCTCCTGCCTGAACAGCTTCCTCTGCCTTCCCATAGATTCCAACCAAAATTAATAAACCCTGGAAAAAGTCTGTTAGGAAGCATCATAACCTGGAAGAGCCTTGAGTTTGGATGTAATGGGATCTGTGGGTTTGATAACAATTCCTCTCATTTCCTTCTTGATGTCTGTCTAACATGCTAGTTTTATTCTGCCTTGACTATTTACAGTTTACAGTGAACACCAGCAATATCTTTTCTGTTGGTACTTCTCATAACCACCCTTTCACACAGAAATTTCTCTGGAACCGCAGTAATGATTGCTCTCCCAAGCAGGCTGACTTCTAGGTTTCTCCCTTTACTCTTCTTGTACTCCTTAACAAGTCTTATGAAATATGACCTTTAACCTGAACAATCGTCACATGTTTAGTGATATTTAGTTTTGTTTTCCTGAAACTTTTCATTTTTACAACTTGCGTGCTCGTATGGAATCAGTGTGGTTTTCCTTTCATTGTTCTATAAAGTAGAGTAGCTCACATTTGAAAAGGAAATTTCAACCACATTAAAATTCTTTTCCTGTCTCAGAGAAGAATGTTTCTGTGGGTTAAACACTATGTTTTCCTGACGCAAACTTGATGCAATTCAGAACAGACAAGTAAAATGCACTGTTGGACCACAGAAAAAGTGAAGTGAGGAAGAGAGGCTACATAGCCAGTCCTTGGCAATGAGAACTGAATGCAAATAGTAGCCAACGCATTTCAAAAAACTTCTGCAAATATATATATAAAGATATATATACAAACAGTATTTGCATGGGGGATTGAAGATTTTTGTGTGTTTTATGATCCTGAAGCAGCACACAAAAACCATTCATCAAACACAATGCTTTTGCTGTGGATGTCCTTGGAAGATGTCACCTTCCCCATAATTTGTATTACAGGATATTAACTTTTGGAACTGACAGCAGTACAGACATCTAGAAGGAGACAAAATTTAACCCAAATGTTTTAGTCAGGTCTTGGTCTTCTCTCTTAAAAAGTCTTCACAGGAAGCCCCTTCATAGGACTTGCAGTAAAAGTAGAGGGTAATGTTTCAGGCAGCTAAGATAGCAATATTTCTTTTGGTTATTTGAACTGATATATCTCAGACTGATGATTCAGAGCATCATGATAACCGTTCTGCAGAACCAGGTTAAACACTAAATTTAGTATACTAAATTGTACTAATTTAGTGCTTTCAGCAATAGTTTAATGACAGATTGTCAATAATCAGTTCTCTCATCCTGATTATTTGGGAAGAAATGAATCTGTAAGACGTCCTTTTTCTCTGTTTCCTGGAAGGTCCCAGAGGTGCAATAAAGGCAGCTTTGCTTCTAGGAGCCTGGCATAGCCTTGCACGCTGCCATCTCCGTCTGCAAGGGCACACAAACACTGCCTGGTTCTAGTCCCACAAAGCACTGACCTCAAGTTGCAGATATGTGCTTAGTGATATAAAGACTTACACAAATGTAAAAAAACATAAAACAAGTAAGATTATCAGGAAGAACAACAATTGCTGTCAGAAACCTGACTTTATTCTCTGGAAGATAAACAAAAGCAGCATTTATGGGTAATTATTAGCTGTCCTGTGTCCTTCATAGATTAATTACTCTATTATACAGTATTTTTGGAGGGTAGATGTAGTCTAGAGTTCAATGCAGTAGCTTAAACATGGGTGTTTAGAGATATCTAAACCATGCCCTGGATCTCTTTTCTCTCAGGTGCCACCCAGAAGTTTATATGTTTCCTGTAGATTCTATGCCATTTTGTATGTCTTGTACACACATCCACACGTATGAGAACTTAACGATTCAAGAACGGACTAGCAGATTCCTAGAGCATCTAACAGGCACAGTCTGCAGAGCAATATCCCACTGGCCCAGAGGCCTGCTCATCATCAGGCAATGAAAGTCATCACAATATGAAGAGAGAATTCCTTCAGCAGATTGTAGTCTAGATTTGTCAGTAAGCAACAGGAGAGTGGAGAGGATGCTCCAGGCAATTTGGTCACTGTAAGCTCTGCCACAAGGGTTAGAAGGGACCCTGCCCTGGGTGTCTCTCTATTTGCAAACAGGGAACCGCGCACAGCGCATGAAGTGATGGAGAACCTGCCTCGCTCTGGATACACCTCCATAGTTTCTTAACCCCAGAAGCTTCTTTCCTCCTTTAGGAGCTCATCAAAGGAAGGACATACCACACCAGGCCTGAAGTGGTAGCATGCAATCTACTACGTAGTGATTGAATGGTCTTACCCTGTGGTACCATAGGAGGTGCAAAGGACTTATTTTTCCCAGCAAGCCTGTACATTTCAGCGCTGGATCGTAGTGTGGCCATGACCTATCATTTCTGGCAAGCTGACCTATCCCAGTGATGTGTGTGCCCACACAGAGCTAATGGAAACCTTGTGCATTCCAAAATGCCAGCATCAAAACAAGATAAATTTCCAATAAATTGCCATCAGACAAATTTTAATCTTCCAGAGCTAAGCAATCCCTTCTGCTGAAGGCTCCAGATGGGATAAAAAGAATGCAAATAGCAGTCTAATCAGTGTGACAGAAAGGGAAGATGTGGGAGCAGAGCCTTGTTTTCTACTATTTGAAACCCAGCCAACGAGTCATTTAATCTGCAGCAACATGTATAGTACCAGTAGCTTGTAAATGAGATGATTAATATAAATTTTAAAACTTTTTTTTAAGATGTGTAGTTGAAGATAGTGTCCTGTAGGCAGGTAGAACACCACCTCTGGCAACATCCAAATAGTCTGAAAGAATCAAGCATCAAATTTCTTTCAGCAGCCTGTGTAAGTACTTAGCCAATTTCAACAGATACAATCTCATTAATAGCATTTCTTGCACTTTCTTTCACGTTGTTTTCAATTGGATCTTTTTAAGGTTTTGTTTTGGAAATCAATTGGTATAGAGAGAGATTTTAAAATTAGATCCCCTGTTTTCTCAAATATTTACATTTTTCTCCATATCTGAATAGGCTTGTATTGCAATAACTCTCTGCTTTCCAAGCTGGAAAAGTGCTTCATGCTTAACCAGTAGATGCTGATAGGTTTTTTTCCTGCTCTGTATTTGCAAATGAATCAGCCATAAAGAGAGATAACAGGGCAAAAAAAAACCCCTGCAGAAAAGCAGCCATATAAGATTCACTCTTTCAGCTTGTATCCTCCATTTCCCTTTAGTTGACATCTACATTTAGTAGATATTTCAAATATACCAAAATAAGAGACTCAAAAAGTGCATGTGGGTGCTCACTCTGCCCAGGCTGGAGCAGTCTCTGCCATGCACAGTTTGGCACCAAGGTGAAAGAGGAATGGCGACATAAGGAATTTATGAGGGCTGTGCAAGATCCTCATTGTCTTGTGTGAATATTCTCTCTTTCCAGATCAACTTAAAATCCCATTTGGAGAAGCTTCAAGGGTTGCCAATTGCTTCTAGCATTAATCCACATTTCTACAAATTCAAATGATAAATTGATATCTCTCTGTTATATTAAATAAAATTCAATAAAGTTTTTTTTTTCAAAAGAGTAAAACATTTTTTAAATAAATGGAACTGTAGCTTTCATTATCTTTCTTAATTGTTCAAATCCCCCAGTCCTCTTCACTCCCATGCAGCAAATATCCTGCTTTTAAAACATTTGTTCCAGCACCTACTGCACTGACTTTATTAAGGTGATTCCATTTCTCCTGTGGTTGAAATTGCAGTGGTGATTTTGGTGTACAGTTCACTGACAATGACACAGGAAAAAGAGCCAAAGAGGAAGCCAAGTGTGGATGAGACTTCTGCAAATATTTCTGTACAGATGGATGCACACACAGAAGTGATCTCACTGAAGTGAATGGGATGAAACACCAACTCAGAGAATATAAGTAAGCGCTTACAGTAAGGCACAGAATTAAGCTTCCACAGCCAACAGATATATTTGATATAATAGTGGAGGTAAAAGCACAGACAAACCCTGGGGGCAACTAATGAAAAGACATGCTCTTCAGATTTTCTTGCTGAAAGAACGGTTAAATGATTCATATTAGTGCTACGGCCAAGCACCCCGTAGGACGAAGAATATGGACGCAGTGTTGGCTGTGGAACAGCTACCCTTACGAAGAGCGCGAGATGGGTCCGCCCCGAAGAAAGGCAGCGCCCTGGTAAACCAGTTTTAAACTAATTCATGTGAAGTGGCACAAAACCAAAGTCTCCCTGCACCAGTGAACCTGTTTCAGGACCGCCTCAAATTCACTACAGCAGGTTTAATTTGCATGCGAAAGACCACATTCAATGAGCTTGCTGCCAATTAAGATTATTTATAGAGAACATGATGTTTAATTTCAAACCTCACAGTTTCAAGGAAGAGAGGGCAGGCCCTGAATGAATGCAGATAAGAGACTCCCAACAGCGTTGGCATGTGGCAACATTTGGCTGCAGACAGACATCCCGGAGTGATGTGGCTGTGTAGGGACAAGATGTCTCCGCCCTCCCTTGTCTGAGCTGCCACCTCCTGGCTTGTGAGAGCCCTCCTGTCCCTTGCAGTCCAAATGAGCTCAACTAGTGCCAGCAAAACAAAGTAATTTTAACTGAGAGTCCTGGAATAAGGAAAGAGGGAAATTTAGCAGGAGGTGGAGGCTGCAGCCAACACTCCAAGATGCAGATGGGCCACAAGCCACATCTGGGGATACTCCACAACAGTGAACTTTGCTCCTGAAGACCATAAAACCTTGCCTACAGCATGCTTTCTATATAAAACCTTGCTTTTCACGCAGGTATTTAATATTTTAGAAGATATTTTAAAGTATTTTTGAAAGTATCCCTTTCCTGGTCGGTTTACAGCAAAGCCAGGACAGGTTGCATACACTCTGAAGTCACTGAGCAGCCAGTTGAGAGCACCCCAGGCTCAGAAGCTGCCAAAGGGAAAGAGCTGATGGCAGGTTTTAACAGGCTCCCTCCAATGGAGATTTTTAAAAAGCACAGCAATAAAAATGTAATGTGCTAACCTGAGGTAAGCTTGAGAATGAGCTTCTGAGGAAAACTTGTTGATTTTCAGAGGCACAGCCCATTCCTTATCCCAACCTATCTGGCCTGGCAGCTACCGAGCCTGTTGGCACAGTGCTTATCCAGTCCTTAACTACAAATCTTATCCATCAAATTAAAATTCATTAAAAAAGACTAGGTGGGCTATTGCTAGAGATCCTCTGTGGCAATGATACTGTACCCTGTAAAATAGGTACACATTATGCTGGATCCTGCCAACTACACTGCATTATGCTGAATGGGATGTCAGGTATTGCTCATTATTACTTGTGGAGAAAAAAAAGGGAGTTTCCAGCAACAACAGCATCACTGCTAATGTCACAGTTTAATAACATCTCAGCTACAATGGCACACAAAGCTCTTGCTGTCTGTGTGTTTAGGAGAGATGAATTCCATCTGAGACAAGTAGGGAAGGACGACAAAGATGGTAAGAGAAATGGAATCCCTGATGCAAGAAAAAATTGAAGGAATTTATCCTGACAAAATTAAAACTGAGATATCATATTGCTGCAATTTAATACCCAGGGGCAAGTGCAGGAGAAGATCCAACCAAGCTGACTGTCAGAAGGGGAATGCTCTGGTGCAGCCTGCATGTAGCAGCAGTGAAAGCAAACAACCTAAGCAGCAGTCAAGAGATGATAACTTTCTCATGGTCAAGTTGCAAATTACTGATCTGTAGTCTATTACACTGAAAGGAGAATGATGTAGCATTCTGCATTAATGTTGCATTAATAGAGTTCCATATTTCTTAATCCATCAGGCAGAAAAGTATTGCTTTCTGCTGTATACATTTTGAATTTTTTTGTTGTTAAAATTATTTAAAATATTCATTAACCAATACCAATAGATTTAGAGAAGGGTAAAACACAATTATATGTGAAGCCAATACTCGTGAATCATCCATCAAAAAGAAGAAGATGCATTTTCTGGGAGTAGCAAATAAAGCGATATGAGAATTCCTGGTAGTGCTTTTTAAGTGTATATCCACAACTGTTCATGACCCAAATGCCTTGCCAAGAAGAGTGCAAAGGTGATTAGCCCAGCAACAGCGACCAAAAGATGAGAATTACTGTACCATTCCTATGATCAAGTTTCAAATTAGAGATCAAAACCAGGACATACATACAGAGGAAAGTATGGATTCCAGGCTGATGGGATTTATCTTGTCAGGACTGATTAACAATTGCAAAACTGTCAACCCAAGAATGAAAAAACCTGAGTTGGACCTGCGCCACAATAACGATTTGAGTTTTATGATATTTTTAAGTACATAACAGAATTTTAAAAGTGCATTTGACTCCTGGTTTGATAGTCCAGGTTTTTTCAGAAACCAATAAAGTCCTGAAATTTACTAAAAGCAAAATGGAAGTGAAGAAACCAGCATTCACACATCATCAGGATGCAGAAAAAATATTATGGTACTGTGGAACTCAATGAAAGAGTGTCAATGCTGCATTGACTCAATTAAACAAAATGCTCATCTCTCAACTATTTTAAAAAAAATGTAGACAAATGGCTTTCTCAGAACAATTCAGTTTTCTAGTTATTAGATGTTTTACTCCTCAGTAAGGTAAGTTTGGTGGGAGATCTCTTTGATTTATAAAACACTTTCTTTGTTGCAAAATTCCATGTATAAACAAACAAATTTATTGCAGCTTAGGCTGCAGTTGTTCCTATTATGCTGTCAGCTCTGATTAACTTCACTATAATCTGGTACATCAGTTTATTATAACAGGCAGACACGGGTTTCTTCTCATGAGAACGAAGTAATGGATATGGGAAATGAAGACCTTTGGTTTTAATGCTGTAATCTGTTCTAATGCAGCGAAAACCAACAAGGAGAGCAATGATGGATCCACAAACCTTGTGGATGTGTCAAGGTTTAACCCCAGCTGGCAATTAAGTATCACACAGTTGCTGGCTCACTTCCCCCACCCCAGTGGGATGGGCAGCAGAATCAGAAAAAAAAAACAAAACAAAACAAAACAAAAAACGATTTATGGGCTAAGAACAGTTTAATAATTGAAATCAAGTAAAATATACTAGTACTAGTAATAACAGTAATTGAAAGGGAGATAACAAAAAGAGAGAAAGAATAAGACTCAAAACCCCAAGCAATGCACAATACAATTACTCACCAGCTTCTGACTGATGCCCAGCCCTTTCCTAAGCAGCCATCAACCCAGTTCCAGGTACCACATCCAGTTTATATAATGGGCATGACATTCTCTGGTATGGAATATCCCTTTTGCCAGGTCAGCTGTCCTGACCATACCCTCTCCCAGCTTCATGAGCACATTCTCACTGGCAGAGTAAGGGAAACTGAAAAGTCCTTGAGTTAGAGTAAGCACTGCTTAGTAACAATTAAAACATCACTTTGTTACCAAGATAATTTTCATCCCAAACTGAAACCATAGCACTGTACCAGGTACCAGGAAGAAAATTATCTCAGCCAAAACCAGGACAGGATGTTGCCTACCTAGACCGTGGTAAAGAATTTGACATCATTTCCCACAGCCTTCTCCTGGAGAAAACTGGCTGCTCTTGGCTTAGACAGGTGCACTGTTTGCTGGGTGAAAAACTGGCCAGATGCCCAGGGCCAGGGGGTGGTGGGGAATAGTTACATCCAGATGGAGGCCAGTCACAAGTGGTGCTCCCCTAGGGCTCAGTGTTGGGGCCAGTCCTGTTTAATAACCTTACCAACAACCTGGACAAGAGAAATGAGTGCACTCTCACTCAGTTTGCAGGCAACACTAAGCTGGACAGGAGTGTTGATCTGCTGGATGTCAGGAAGGATCTGCTGAGGGATCAGGACAGGCTGGATCTATTGGGTGGCACCAACTGTATGAGCTTCAATTTGGCCAAGTGCTGGAAAGCTCCCTGGTGGAGAAGGATCTGGGGGTGCTGGTCAACAGCCACTGACCATGATCCAGTGTGCGCCCAGGGAGCCAAGAAGGCCAATGGCATCCTGGCCTGGATCAGCAATAGCGTGGCCAGCAGGACCAGGGGAGTGACTGTCCTGTACTTGACACTGGTGGGGCCACACCTTGAGTGCTGTGTCCAGCTCTGGGCCCCTCACTACACAAAGGACATTGAGGTGCTGGAGTGTGTCCAGAGAAGGGCAATGGAGCTGGTGAGGGGTCTGGAGCACAAGTCCTGTAAGGAGCAGCTGAGGGAGCTGGGTGTGTTTAGCCTGAAGAAAAGGAGGCTCAGGGGAGACTTTGTCACTCTCTACAACTGCCTGAAAGGAGGCTGTAGTGAGATGGAGCTTGATCTCTTCTCCCAAGTAACAAAAGATAGGACAAGAGGAAATGGCCTCAAGTTGCTCCAGGGCAGGTTTAGATTGGATATGAGAAGAATTTCTTCACAGAAAGGGCTGTCAATCACTGGAATAGGCTGTCCAGGCAAGTGGTTGAGTCACCATCCCTGGAGGTATTTAGAAGATGTGTAGATGTGGCACTTAGGCACACGGTTTAGTGGTGGACTTGGCAGTGCTGGGTTAAAGGCTGAACTTGAAAATATTAGAGACTTTTCTAACCTAAACAATTCTATAATGCTATGATTTTATGATTTTGTTGCTGACCTAAAAGGACTGTCATTCTTCTCATTGAGAAAATCCCTTATTATGAGACCTTATCCAGTATAAGTTTAATTGGTTCTGCACCTCTCACTGTAATGCTGAGGTGCTGCCTTCCAACCCACACCGCCCAGGCAGGCAGCATGGAAAGTTTAGTTTAATAATTTTCTCTTGCTGTTTAAAGAGATTAAGTAGATTCCATTTTTGCCAAATACTTTACACGAAATAAATCATTCGAGAGCCTGGATAGTTATGCTGAAAGAATTAATTACTGCGTGACAACACCTGTCATCACTTTTCCATTGAATCAAAAAACTTAACAAAGACAACTATAGTTGAATAAGTTAGTCTCTTATTTACAAAGCAAAAAGTAACTGTGCTCCTTAAAAACTTCAAAAAAATTGTTTGATGGCTAGTGTTAAAAAGAAATAAAACAATTTTAAGAATAAATGAGATAGTCTGAAATGCCTCACTGAGGCTTGCTAAGCACTTTTCCCCACACGACAAAGCAAGCTTTCTCTTCCTTTCTCGCTCATGGATGTAGTTTTCACAATGTAGACAACACAGATGATACAGCTGTGGGTCTACATCCCTTGACTCTTCCCTCTTGTCTTACCACATGGGCATGAGGCAACAGCCAGGTCCTTTGTCTCCTACAAGAACTTCACCTTACCTGTAGATGCCTTCTTAACTTCCTGACACAATCTTGCATTTAAAAGAGACATGTCCATAGGAAATAAAAATTTCTGGAAATGTACAGACAGTGACCATGCAATCACTCAGAGGGAGAAAAACCATGCTGGCTGACATCTTTCCAGGAACAAAATAACATATCAATAAGTCTCCTCTTCTGCAGATAACAAAGGAGATTGGTGATTCTTAGGGTTGTCCTGTGCAGGGCCAGGAGTTGGACTTTGATGATCCTAATGGGTCTCTTCCAATTCAGAATATTCTATAATTCTCTGATCCAGCAAGTAAAAGAATCCTCCTTTTTGAAGGAGGAGCACTTAGATCTGGAGGTGAACAACTAGCGTACCAATCATGACCAGGCACAAAAATCCTATTCTGTTCAAACTTACTTGATGTTATAAGCATTCAGGACTTGCTCCAATAAATCCCCCAAGCAAATATTTCCTACTGGGAAACAGGCTCTCCCACCTGTCAAAAATCCTGAAGAAAAAGGAGAGGCTGAATTTTCCCTAGGAGATGACAGTGAAAACCCAAAGATTGGAAAAGACTTCTGAATTTCCCGCTACTCACAGAAGTACTCAGCCCTCTTCGCAGTCTTGCTGACTCCTGAGTCTAGCTGTTATTTCTTGGCAATGTGTCTTGAGCTCCAGCTGTACATTACATGAAATGCATTTCCTTTAATCTATTTGGAATTTGCTCATATTTCATCTCCCTTGCTCATGGGTTGTGAGAAAGGTAATAAAAGCAACACATCTAACTGCTCTAAATGCTTTACCATGTTGTCTGATTTTACACATTCCCCTTTGCTTATGCCATCCCAAATGAAAAAGTGGCAATCTTTTCATTCTCTATAGAAGATTGGATTCATTGAAGGAGGCAGGAGCAGCCTCCTTCTACTCTTCATTGTGCTAGAAGGGGAAACTGGGAAAGCTTTACTACCTCTGTAGTCAGAAGGGGACTGACACGTCATGCCTGGTGAGGAGTATCTGAAGACACAGAGATCAAATTGCTGGACCAAGCATGTTCCAGAGAAAGCCAGGGGGTTTTATGCATCGGCCTGAGGCATCCTTAGAAAACTGTTTGCTTACAGACTTCTTGGTTGTCAGGTTGAGAAAGGCAATGAGTAAATTAGACTATCAGGTGCTTTCCTGGGTGACTCTGTCTCTGTGCTGTCAGTCACTAACAAAAGCAGCTCCCACCTCACATGTCAATAGATGAAATATGAGTAATTCATTCAGTCACCTTAAGACACTTCTAAATCCAGTGCTGCCTTCTTTCCTTTCAAGTTAGAAACTTTATTCCTCTTCTAAAGCATTGCTGACGGCAAATGTTGCAGAATTGTGCAAATCATTATCTTTCAAACACGTTTCTTTAGTTATTGTTAGATTGCAACATTACCATTTCAAATCCACCTAAGAAATGTATTTCCTAAAAAGAATAGTGATTACACTGGCCCAAGGAGAATACAAGCTTTGATCCAGTGAAAGCAGAGACTCAGATTTCAAATGTCATTGTTTAATATTTTTCACAGCAAAATTTAATTTCCAATATTGCAGATACGAAGTGACTGAAGAACTGAAGACTGCCATGGGTCATACTACACGGGATAAAACTCGCTGTAAGTGAGAATCCTCATCTCAAAAAGTTTTGCAGGAAAGTGGACCCGAATGTCTCATTCATACAATGCACATAATTTTTAGAGAGGCACAAATTACAAAACTGAAATACTTGGATTCTCCACAGATCAGGCTACTTTATCTTTCCTCCGAGAGCTGCTCCATCCCTTTGAGCAACATCAGTGAGTTGGAGAGGTCTCTTGTATTGTTTTATAATGCAAAAACCAAATGCTTTATCTGAAACTAGAAACAATTCAGATACTTCTGAAGACGTAATAAGAGAGTAAGGGCAGAAATAGATAGTTTTCTCATTAAGCAATATAGATGCACTGAACATGTCTAGATCTGGATCCCTATTGACTTTATCACACTAAGTAGTCAAAAAGATTGAGAGCAGGAGTTCTGGCAGCAACTCTCTCCCTAGTATCTGTGTCGGAGTTTGTTGCTGTTCCAGCAAGAAGCAAGTTGTATCAACTGTAAAAAATAGGAGCAGGGATTGACTAGTCTGAGGCCACGAGGAGAAAAGACAGGGCTGGCTGCAACAGATTACAGATAAACCACCTGCTTTGGAAACCCAAGCCAATGGCCAAGACCTGAGTGTGCATATTCATGGCATCCAAAATATGCAGACTAAATATCTTAGAAAAGGCTCAAATGATCTTAGGAAGCAGCGTTCTGCTGCATGGCTGAGAGGCACTCCCACTGCACAAGGCCTTATGCAGCACCAACTTGTGCTGGCACACCAAGGTGGGCATCCCCACGGGGTGCCCTGTCTGTCCCCAGGCCAGCCCTTTCTGGCACTGAGCTCTGCTGCAGCCCCCACCACACCACTGGGAGGGGACAAGGTTCAGAGGAGACCTGCCATCCGCAGTCCTCCAGGGATCCAGCTGGGTCTGATGCTGCCACTGGGAAGAGCCATGCCTAAAGACTTGACTGACAGTCAGAGATTTCTCATTGGAGAGAAGAAGAAAAAGGAAGACCAGCAATGTTGCAGTGCTACAGATTAAAGAGTTTATAAACAGACGCTGCAAATGCTGTCACATAAACAACAAAACTGGCAAAATATCACTTTGGTTTTGCTCAGTAATTTTTTTTTATCAAAAACTTGTGTGCTATCAATGTTCTCTCCTGAGCACAGAACAAAAGAGAAGAACACCAGGAAAGAAGGAGCGCTAAAGAATGATTAATGTAGCAATGCCCTGTAGCTCTGTAGTGAAAAGCTGCACTGTGAAACAATATATATACATAAAAAGTAGGTGCAGTATCAGGCCCTGTGAGGCTCCATAATACATAAAATAGCCAGAAAACAAATTTATCAAGAGACTGACATGAAAGTCAAGAGAAATATGCTCTGAAAACTATTTCATAAAATTCAAGACTTTAGTACCCACAAGAGCACTGCTTCACTCCTGGCCAAGGGATGTAAACTACTCACCATGCTGTGATCAGTGAAACTACTGAACCTGCCGCTGTGGATTAGGGCCTTGTGGCTGAATTGTCTATTAAAGGATGAGCTTGTGATCAAATCTGCCCTTCAGCAGACTTCTGATGATACATCTCTCTTCTGTTCAGTTTGACTGAAGTTCATAGGAATGTCCAGGACCCTGGGGATCTCAACTCCTCTAGTGCAGAGGCCAGTGGGTTCCAAAGCTGTTTATAGGTCATTAAGACACACACATATGTGCAGACAGCAAGTATTGCACTTGCCTTGCCTCCCCAGGAAACTAGCTTAAAGCAGCTTCTCATCTGCTTTTTAAAGGAAAGCATCCAAGAGAAATGTGGAAAAATACTTTGCAGAACTGCTGCCTACTTCTTTTAAATAATTGCTGCATTAAGAGAAGTTGGAATAGCCTCAGAGATCAACACATAGTTCAGATTTCATGAATAGCTAAGCTTGAAAAGCCAGGAAGGAAAACAGTCCAAAAAGGCTGTAGGTGGTCAAGCACATCTGCTAAGCCACTTGAATGGGATCAGATTGTGAAAAAAACAACAAAGAAAAACAAAGTGAGAGACCAGTGCTGCGATGTCAATAGAACATAGAATCTTCCCCTTCTGCACCATTTTCTGACAAAAATATCCCAGGCCCTAGAGAAAGACATCTGTCCTGGAGCCAGGCACTGTAACTGAAGTGACATAGAGAGAGATATGGTTTTACACCTTCTAGGCACATATTTCATGTATGTGCTTTCAGTGTAAAAAAAAAAAAACAAATAGCAAACAGACTTAGCTGGCAAGAGCCATTTCCAGCCTGTTTAACTTCATGAAACTGTTTCAATAAGCACAAAGAAAAAGAATATAAAAAGAAGCTAATACTTTAATAATCTTAACAATCTTTGGTATTCAGTCCTTTGATGACCCAAAAGGAAAATAAATGTATCAAACTGGGCATGTGACTGATGGTAACGTTTGTCACTTTTCCTCTGGTAAACTTGTACAATTTGTTATGTTTGTGCTTTACGGCTTAGATAAAAACAGACCAGCATCCTGAAATACAGGATTTATAAATGTCACAATACAAGCAAATTTGCTCCCGCACGATCAGATTATTTATCTTATTAACAACTGTCTGATTACCAAAGCTCTACATACTCGCACTTATAAACCACATTATCAGCTTCATTTAACTTCAGTTGAATTCATGCCCTAACAAGTATTTATCAAGATAATATGAATGACATCACATATTTGGCCATAAGGTGTTTTACAAGTCATACCTGGCTAGACAGTGTTTATTCCTCAAACTCTTCTGTAATTACAGATATTGCTTAAGTATCTCATGTGTGTGCTAGTGCTCTGAAATGCTCCATGTAAACACACCTTGGAAAACTGACTTACCACCTGTGGGGAAGATGATATCATACTTCCTAGGTGGTATTACCATAAACCCTCAGTTCACATTTGCTTGTAATATGAGACACGGGAAACACATGCTGCATGTAGCTAGAAGAAAAAAAATGACACATCTCACTTTTTAATCATTTCAACTTTCCACAGCATAGCCAAATATTTTGTGGTGTTTTTTTAGTGTAATGTTCTTTGCTAATAATTCTTGTCTTCATTCTCACTCGCAATCCTTGGAAGCTGCTGCTCTCATTGCAGTGTATGCCTCTCATGCTAGAAGATACTAGCTTGGTCATAAAAGAAAATTTTAGTGAAAATCAAGGAATCAGCCACATATACCATGGAAAAACTGGTCTGCTGTCACAGAGGTTTAGCCTGAATCCTCCCAACTGCCTCGAAGAAGGTCCAAGTCAAAAGAAATGTTATTGCATATGCTAAGCCAGTGGGTTGTGAGGAACACATGAAGAACTTTATTGGGATACAGAAAAGCCTTGTAACTTTCACTAAATCTCCCAACAATCCCACACTTCATGTGGTTAATAGGGAAATGTCTGATAACTGAGTGCAGTAATTAAATGAGTCCTCCACATCTGCTATGAGCAGAGACATTTACCATGGACGTGGAGCTACAGCACTTCTAGCAGCTTCAGAGAGGGAATTTATCCTAGTAGGAATTGATTTCGGCATTAGAGTCTTTCACATCTGCCCAGTTTACAAAACTGCCCTCTTTCTGCTTTCTGTCCCAAACAGCACAGCTGTTTTGGATGACAAAAGATATGCCACTGAAATACCTGAGACAGTTTCTGAAGAAGTTAAATAGACAGATACTGAAGGTAAGAAATGTAAGATAGTTTTGATTAAGAAGATGATCCTACCATATACTCTACCCAAATAAACACTGCTGTATTTTTTCAAGCATCAAAATAGTTGGAAGATGAGAAGGAGAATTCAGGAATAAATTAAATGTTTTCCAAGAAGATGATAAAAATAGCTCCTGCTAAAGTAGAAATAGCTGCTCCTGGGGACACATAAACCTCTGAGTCATTCCCATGAAAACAGGGAACACTTTTAATTATCACAACACTGTTAGGATAATAAAACTAATAAAAACAATGAAAATCAAAGGGAGCTACACATCCACATATTTAACTCTTATAACTTCTTCACACTGAATTTATTCAACTTTTTTCATTACCTCACAAGATCTTGCTTCAGGACATATAATATTGAAAAGAAACTCCTTCCTGCTTGGAAAAGAAAGCCACAAGCTCCTGGAGTGTCCCAAGATTTTTCTTAAAAATATAAAATATTTTTGTTCTACTCATTTGCACGTTTTTGAATACTCTGTTCTGTTTTAGAGCAAGAGTAACACAGGGGAAAAGCAAGGTGCCTGGAAAAAAAATGAACAAGAATCACCATAACTCTGGGAGCTATAACTTGCAAGGAGACTGGTGGGCTCTATCTAAAGAAAACTAAGGGGAGACACCATGTCAAATTCCAAATACATACAAGACTGCAGACAGAAGAACTTATTCACTGGATCCTTAATGAATAAAAAGGTGATGTGTCTGAACTGCAAGAAGGAAACCTGAAGCATGACATTTGGCAAAGGGCAACAAAGCCCCAGATGTACTGTCAAAGGACAGAGTGGGATCTCCAGAGGGAAGGGTTTTCAGGAGAGCTCAGACACACATCTGTTGGAAGCATTACAGGCATATTTGATCTGTGTTTGGCAGCAACAGGGTGGTCTGTGTTATCCTTGGAGATTCTCCTCAGCCCTCCATGGCTCCAGCTCTGTAATTCTTCTTCTTGGCAATTTCCAGCTGTAGTTCTCAGCTGCTTGACCTCCTAGGCTACTCACTCCACCTTGTGCATGGGCACACAAAGCCAAGGAACAGGGGGTCCCTGTGGGGAGCTCTGTGTCCTCTGGATGCACACACACGCATTGCTGGTACTGTGAGCCATGCACCTGCAGCCAAGGTGGGCCTCCAGGTCTCGGCAGGTGAACCATGCACAGGTTTCCGCTCCCATGAGCCAGGACATGACCACATCCACAGCAGAGTTGGAGTCGTTTGTCCCAGGTGACACCTGACAGGTGTAACAAAAGACGCTCTCCCTGACCACGTGTGGAGTTGACTTTTTTTTGCCACAATTCTTTTCCTGCCACGTTTGCTGTTTTGCATCTGTGTTTTGTTGACAGATTTCCCGAAAGAGTTTATAACAGGTGCCAAGAAAATGTTTCAAGTAGGGTGAGCCAGTATTATCATCCAGCCTCAGCCCTTGGCGTTAAGATGGAAGTGAGTGTGGTGCCTAGCTCATATTAATACAGATCTGGCTTGTCAAAATAAGGTTTGGGAAACAGCAGAAGCAGGTGCATATATTTATTCCTCCTGGTACAGAAGCTGTTGGGATTTTTTCTCTCACATTGTCTTAGTAAGATGGAAAATATCTGTCCAATGTTATCCATCAGTGGGAGCACTTAGCAAGGTTATACCTGAGCATAAAAAGATACCAGGTGTAACAGGTAATGCCAGACAAAAGTATGCAAAAGTAACATGAGTCTATAGATAAAGTGCAGGACAAGATGCAATTAAATTTTATTTTATTGCCAAGCAAGTAAAAAATGTCAGGGATGGCCTCTGGAAAGTCCCTAATCATGTTGTTTCAGTGCTTTGCTCTCTAAAATGGAATTTTAATAATTAAGCACCTCACAAGTGTGCTGTACTGCTGTGCTTAGGAATGATTGCAAAAGGCTCTGTGATTAGCTGACAAAAAAATGTTGTTCACATCGTTATCTCTATGATCTGTGTACATTTATGCAAATAAATCTGTGTCCCTAGGTGATTTATTTCAGATGCTGGCTGGAATTTAGATGTAAATAACTCCTTACACTTAAATTGTTCTTCTATAGTTAGTACAATGGATTGACAGAGTTACTTATACTTATTACAAACTGGTTTGCTGTATAATCTGACAGTTGCCTAATCTTAAATCAAGACCAAATAGGGAAGAGCCCACTCAAAATTCATCCTGTAATATGTAACAAGGATGCTGCAGAGCAAAATATGTTGAGGGGAACATTAAAACCACAGGAAACAACTCAACTCTTTTTAAAATGTCCAATGTTGTCTTAATGAATGGAGTCCATGTAAAAAACTATTTCAGCTGACCTTGATGGAAGAGTAGGAATTATGCTCCATACAGAACAAATCAGGCAACAACTCAGTAATACAACTCCACAAGGCAAGCATACTTGGAATATAAATCTAAAATACCTGGGCTATGTAAAACTGCCACAAACTTGCTCTGTAGGTTCAGATTAGTCCAAACTATTCTAAAGATACGTGGTCACCTATACAGAGTTAATGCCAGACTAGATAGGATTTCTTTTCATATTGCTCTTATGAGTATCACATCTCCTTACACAGCTGGCATAAAGGGTAAAAACTGTGACAGAACAAGTTTATCCTGCCAGATGATCTGATAGCACACTGAGGCACACATGAGCATGCATCCATGGATCCTACAGCTCAGCATGCTGGGAGACAACTGGCCAGAGAGAAGGGTGCATGCTGTGCTACTTTGGCTTCCAACAATTAAAAGCTTGAAGGAGAGTTAAATGAAGGGGTTGTAGTTGTTAATGTTACCAGAAGGGAGGACTGCTCATCAATGTGAACATTAAAAATCATAGTAAAATCATCTAACAAGACAGTCAACTAATAGGATTGAAAAGCACTCAGATACGAGTGACATTACCAGGCCAAAGAAGAGTCAGCTTCAGAACCCTGCAAGAGAAAAGGTGTCTGGGCTAGCACAGAGCACGCAGCTCCCTGGCTGCTTCCACCTGCAGCGTTTGGTGAAAGTGCATTAAAGTGCACAGAAGTGCACCAGGGCCACTGTCATCCCTGCTCTGCAAAGACACCACAGGCCTCAACAATCCTGAAATGAGCCACAGTCAAACTCATTCACACCAATCAAAACAAGGTAGAACCATGCATATGACAACAACAGCAGAAAAACATTTTTCTAACTTGCCAAAACTTCCAACGGGGAGCCTTTTCCAGTGCTGTCTTGGTACCAAGTTTTTCTTACATTTAAATCTTGTGTGGTGATCATGAAAGTTTTGACCAGACATCCATTAGAGCTAGGAAAAAAAATTTTGGTCCTCATTACATTTTAAGACATCCACCTAAATACTGAAGTCCTCCTTATCAGCCTAAGCAAGCCAAAGGGTTTCCGTCTCTTAAACACTTGCTGCTCTGCTCTTATCTCCCTCCAGCATGTCCACGTCTCTTGAATGTAGTGCTTTCATTAATTGAATTTGACAAAGTTCCCTGAAGCTTGTGCAGCGGCTGCTTCCTCAGGCAAGGCTGCTGCTCAGGGACATAAATATTGAAACTACTGACTATTAGATGGACACCATGGAACAATACCATTTGTATCTAGTTCTCTGCACTGCTATTACTTCATCTTGTTGGTGTCCAGCCTTCTCGGGAGCATAGCCAGATCACTCGGGATACTAAGCCTGTTTCCCGTGTTTGCAGTCTGCTGAAGCCTTTCTCTCTAACTTGAATCAATGTGAAAATAATGACTTAAACCAAATGGCCTATCATTTCTCTTAATTGGAATAACTTAAAAGAAAATGTTATGCTGCTTAAGTCAATGGGATAATTCAGAAAATACTGACTTTGTCAAGATTTTTCAAAACCTGCTGCCATGCTAAAATGTTTAATATAAGATTGGCATGATCACTTTTTCACAGGCACTATACAAACAGCGATGCTGTTCACGTGCTGCAACCAGTCCTTAGTCACATCTCCTGAACTATCCATACGTCCCTCCTCTCTCTCTCCTGGCTGATGCACTCTTTTGGGAGTGACTTCCCACTTACCTCCACTGCAGTAAGTGCCATGGAGGCAGAGCTCTGCCCACTTTGGGAACTGCAGCAGACTGTTAACTGTTTCCCTATTTTACACTTGTATTGCTTCAGACTTGGCATCCAATGATTTCTGTGATCCCTATCCAACTGAAGATGACAGTAACTGTTTTGTCCTCCTGATCTGATGTCAGGTTTCCTATCTGGGAATTTAGTATTTTCTGAAGACAGAAGATATGCTAGAGCAGCCATGGCTTTGCAACATGATCATTGCAAATGTTGAGTATTAGGCATATATCCTGAGCTAATCTCAATCACTCTACTTTCATCTACTTTTTATCTTCAGTAGGACTTTCTCTTGCATGTACAAGTGAAATGAAGGCTTGATGCTTCTTTACAGCTTCTTGATACCTGCCTCCTCACACTTCTCTTCTGTCAACATAACCCAGGATTTCTTTAATGAAGGAAAAGGAAAATATTTTACTATGCTTGTCACATGCTCTTTCACAGCCTGTATGCTGGTGGGTTTTCTTGCCCAGGGGAAAGGGAAAGGTCAAGGCACAGAAATACCCGAGTCTTCTTCAGCTTTTGCTCCAGGATACAGTTTATTATCCAAACATCAAATTCATAAAGTAACACAAAGCAAAGCTATTCCCTCATCCAAAGCCAGCTGCAGGGGCTCCCAGGCTTTCCATGCCAGAAAAAGGGCACACATCTTCATCTAAACCCCTGATGAATCAAGTGACAAGCAGGCAGCCTGTAACCCTTTCCTGACCATTTAACCCTGTCACAACAGGGTTTGCTGTTGTGAATGATTTGTTCCAGGGCTGGAGCAGAGAGTTTCACACTCTTTCAAGTTTCTAAGTGCAAAATACTTCAAGAGTGGTTTGGGGGGTTTTTTTGCAATATTTTT
>VZRN01004652.1:169096-253055 GCA_013397935.1 Dasyornis broadbenti | reverse complement strand
GTGGGTGGGGGGTGGATGAGGGAAGGGCAAGGGCTGGTTTTGGTTTTGGGGTTTTTTTTTGTGCATCAGTGCTTACAGCAACATTAGATAATTTTGCTATACTTATTAAAAAATCAGTCTGTGGACTGCAATATGTGTTGGGGTTTATTTGTTTTGTTGTATTTTGTTTAGTTTTTTTTTAATCAAAACCTTTCTTCCTCAGAACAAGTCTGTACAGACATTTACGTTTTTATAAATATACTGACCACAGAAAGACCAACTGTGTGTTTAAGAGTTCACAGCTTCTGCAAAGTTGCTGTTAGAAGTGAGTTTTCTACACTCATGTGAAGTATCAAGACAAATGGGGAAGAATTACCATGCAGATATGCAAAATTGTTATTTTTTTAGATTTTTAGAACTGAAAAACAAGGTAAATGGTAAACTAATAAGGAAAAAAGCATTTTTAAACGAAAACCAGTTCCTCAAAAGGGCAGATAAGCTGGAGGGTTGAAAACAAGAAGCAAAAAAATAGCAGAGGAGAACAGGGAAAATCAAATGGATTTATTTTGCAGGCGGATTTGGATAAATGCCTTTTGCAAGTGGACCATGGTTGTCTGATGACTGTGGGCTTGTGAAGGTGGAAAGCAGAGTTTCATTATTTGACTTAAAAACATGAGTAAAAACTCAGTCCCTCAATTGCTGTCTTACAAATGTAAACATCATTTCCCTGGCTGTACAAGGTCTATCTTAAGCTAGAGAACAGTAGAACAGATACTGGGCAGATCCACACACAATGATCACTCCCAGTTTTAGGGGGAAGCTGAGGCAAAAAAAAAAAAAAAAAGATTAACTGTGCTTATTGTCCAGAAATGCAAACTTACACAGAGGTATTGTAACAATAAGTCCATGTTGTTTTCTGTTATTTTAACAACCATTTTACGATGCCCTCATTTGTAAGAGTAGCGCTTGACTTTCTGTACCTTGTCCCACTGTTTCTGAGAGAAGTGTGAGTAGCAAGACCTGTCCCTTAAATCCCATAAAGCTTTATTTAAGTCATGTTGCTTTCAACTCCCTGGAGATAAGAGGTTGAGCTGAGAATGAACTGGATCCTTTCCCTTTCCTGAACCTCCCAATGAAATGTGTAATTAATTCCTCTGGTGCAGCCTTTAACACTAGGTTAAGACCCATACCAGTAATAAAGCCACTGAAGTTTAAGACCTCAAGATTAATTTGCCTGGCAGATAAAGACACTTCCTTTCTGCTTGAAGACCTAGCTAATTTGATATGAAATCACTGAAGAGAAATTTTTAGCAAACATCACTAGGCTTTCCCTGTGGATACTTTAAAGAGTGAGCAAGTCAGTGTGTGGGCTGAGCACTGGACCCCACATCTCCTTGCTGTAACTACGTGTCTTCTGCTGCAACTATGCGATCCATGAGGGATGAATATTCTTTATATCTAGTTGAGTGAGTCTAGGTCAAATGAAACCTCTCCATTCTGTCTGGGGGCTGAATCCCATGCCACAAAAAGTGGATCTCCACACCACCACAGTAGAGCCTCATCCCTGCACACTCTGCACTGACTCTGCTGCCATGAATTATCTCGTTTGTAGCTTCCTCCCCCACTTCCAATCTTCTACCTGCCGTGCAAGAGTATGTATAAACAGGCAGGTGTAAATATCCTACCTGCCTTTTTTGCCTGATTTTCATAGAGTTGTCATGATCAGTTGCAGGTGCAGCTATGAACAAACTACAGCCTGGATAATGTGAATATACTTTCCTTGCCTGAAGAAAGTGCAAGTCTTGGTCTCTACACAAAATTGCAATAGAGGCCTTTACATAAATGGATTAATTAGGAACCAAATCAGGTTCTGTCACTTTAAGACTTTCCTCCACCCTCCATCACCTCCATCCATCAGTTGCCTGCAGCATGTATATTGAGGAATCGCGTGCAAACCTTACCATAACCCAAGGCTTAACATAAACTATGCTCTTTCAGGTCATTGGCAAATAACAGGTATATCCGGTTGTGCCTTTGTACTTGCCTGCACGCAAATTAAAAGCGCATGTAAAGTTACAATAATCAAAGTCAGTCAGGGGGAAGGGGAGGAGAGCAGGGGGATAATAACCGGGGGATCAGGTTATTTATCTTCTCAGGGAAGCCACTGAGAGAAGCCTCCTTGCATGCCATTTACACCTCAAAAGAAAGATAGGGGCAAATCTGGCTCTTGGCCAAAGACATCCCCTAGAGCACCCAAAGCTGTGCCTAATCCTGTCTTTTCCCTGAGTCTGGTAAAGACCCTGTTACCTCAACTGCTGCTACCTCTTCCCCATGGTGCTGCACAGCATTTTGAGCTTCCTTCTTGGCTGCAGAGTGAGTGTTTCTGTAGGAGACAGCAACAGCCAAGATAGACTTCAGGCTTTCTTCACTGGAAGAATGTTCTTCTTGTGATTTCAGCTACTGTTGTTTTCACCATCTCCAGTCCAATGTTGCTTCATCCTATTCCCTGACAGTGCTTCAACCCCTATTCCCTGACAGTGCCAGACACTCTTACTGCAGGGCGACCCCAGATCTGCCCTGCCAGCCCAGGGCAGGCACAAGCTCCCACACTGCTCTTCCTTCTAGAAGAAGCCAGCAAGCCTTTGTGCAGTCACCCTGAGCCTAGGTGTGGGTTGCTTGGGAAAGGGAAGAATTTATGGCGATTTTTTTTCTGTCTTTCTCCTTTGGCGTGCCATGAGATTAACAGACATTAGCAAATGCCTCTTCCCAGAGTGCTGTGACAAGATGAAACCTGCCCTGACTGGCACCTGCAGTCTGTTTCTCTTATGGTCTTTGATCTACCATTGCTGAAGGTTAGGACACCTGAATGGCTCAGAAACAGACACTTCCTTGAGTTTGCTTCCAAATGCTAGGAGCATGTATGTGTGAAGACCGCTTTCTCTCCCTGAAAAATAATAATAATAATTTTACTAAACATTATTATTATTTGTCTTACAGAAGAAGTCAACCGTCTTGATCAAGATTGCAGCCCTTACATAGAATACTGTAACATTCTCCTAAACTCAATTTTCCATCACTGACCACAGATACCACAAAGGGAGTTTCCCTTATTCCACTGGTTTGAATATACATTCTCCAAATTGTTCTTCAAACTAAAAAATGTGCAAACAAATAACTCCCACTTCCCATACCCCAGGGAAGAGCATAAATAATTCTATAGGCTAGGGTATTACTTGCATACATCCCAGTCCCCAGTACTTGAGTCATTTCATTTACTGCTGAAATGCAGTTACCGCTGGAGGCAAATACACCAAACCCTTGCACAACAGAGCAGAGGAAGCCAAGAATGCCCTGCTACAGAGGGACATGCCAATGTTTCATCAGCTGAACTTCATCAGCCAAATCACAGAAGGTCCGGGTTCAGATTAATGCATTTTCACCTGACAGGATACTTCAGTGAAGCCAATGTAGCATAACCACTGTTTCTGGTGGATGATCTATCACTCTGCAGTTTTTTCACAAATACTGTTCAGCATTTTACTAACTTGCAGGAATGGAAGGGAGAAAGAGGGGGTGAGCGTGTTTCCTGACATATTTGAGCAGGGCTATCTAAAGGGTGACATTTACAAGCAACTCCTTGACTGACATGAAATTTATTTATTAGGTCCGTAACATGAATCTCATTTGGGAAATCCCAGCTAAAGGCCTGTCTCTTCATGATTAAAAGCTAGGGAAAGTCCTCATGATGGACAAATTATTGCACTCCTGTTTAGTTCAGCTGCCACCTCAACAATCAATTTGTGACCAGTGCCACCTCCACTCCCAGAGTTCCTGAAAACCAGAAAGCAGAAGTACTAAGGATAGCAATTTTTTTAAACACTGAAAACTTCCCATTAAAAAATACCAATCTTCTGGACAAGGAATTACTCCAGACCCTATGGAATCCATACCTAATAGTACAAGAAAGTTTGATATATCCATGTGAATGTGCAGGTAAGCAAAGCAGGCTTTGCAAAAGTCAGAGCAGAAGCCCAAAAAAGAGACACACTGACAGGGCCATGAAAACAGCTGCATGAGCACATCTAGCCATATATATATGCACACTATACAAGACCCCTGGCATCACTTTCTGAAGTACTTTTGGAGGTTTGCAGCCCATTCCAAGAACCAGGAGCAAGATGGGAAGTATCATAATAGGGAACAAAGTAATAATCCCTCCTATGTGCAGCTCCCTTACCTAGATCAGACATGCATTCCCCACTACATAGCCAGGCTTATTCTCTGAAGGAAGGAGAATTCTGAAATTCAACTTGGATTGCTCAAGAGAGGACTAGATTCAAATTGTGTTGCCTGTTTTAATATTTTGACTAGTTGTTCTGCTGTCAAGCAGCAAAGAATGGTACGCGCACAACACAAACTGAAGAACCCAAATTACCAATATTTATATAATGGGGAATTACTGATTGGGAAGTGGTGAGCTGAACATTTATAGGTTGGGATAATTAATGGCTAGAACACTCTGGGCACAAGATAGGAAAACCCATATTCTCATCAAAGAACTGCAAGTTTCTTCATTCCATGTGCAAGTGCTTCACTCATCCTCTCCCTCTGGGCCAAAGGGTCAACTCCCTGCAAGTGTCTACTTGCACAGAGGTCCCTTAGCTGGAAAATCTAAGTCCTCCTTTATTTAGAACTTTACCCAGCTTTAATAATCTGGTCCAAAATTTTCTATCCCCCCAAAAGTCCATATTTTATAATGTAATCTTTAGAAATGTTCAGTCCAAAACCAGTTGAACGTATTCATGAGAATGAGGAAAATAAGCATTCATATTAAAGTATGAAGGGGCATTTTCTTTGAAAGGTTTTGCAGCATCCAACTCTAATGCAGGGACTTGACATTTGTCCGGGTAATGTCTTTTCTCCCAGATTTGTGCCTTTTGCTCTTCCCTTGACAATTCACTTAAATTAGGACAAATATCCAAACTCTGAAAAACTGTATTTTGCACATCAACAATAAAGACTTTGTAGAACTTCACAGGCAAATCTTCGAAACCTTCACTCCTATAGAATATGCTTCTGCCTGTGAGGGAATCAGACTTTGCTTTTAGCTGTAGCCCAGGACTGTTTTGAACTCACATCTGTTAATACTCTGAGCATACAAGTGCACTGGCATTTTCTTAAATGACAAATACTAAAATCTTAGAGTTAGTAAAGCAATTACACTACAAAATTTATATCACTACTACTAATACAACACCCAACAAAGTCTGGAAGGCAAAGGAGAAATATAGTACTGCTTGTTAACATGATGATAATATTGGTCCTAAGCAATGTTATCGTTTTAAAGCTTTGAAGTGACCTAGCACATCATACAGATTATAAGATTTCTATATTTCAGTATAAAGGTGGATATTGGCAACACAGAGCTCTTGGTTCTGCAAACCTCAAAACCAATGAGGATGCAGAGCCACCAGATGTCCCTGGGAGCCCTGCTTTGCTGAAACAGAAGAGTGAGCAGGCACAACAGTTTGCCCACACATCACATGTGAGGACGGATACAATAATGCACACCATGAGCAGTGTCTAAACTTTCCTAAATGTCATTTAATCCATCTACTTCAGAGTACTTGTTGCAGAGCACTTTAAGAGAATTTGTACAGCATCAGTAAAAGGGCACACAGAAAACACCACAGACGAGGGCCCAACAGTGTGTAAATTAGATTTTACTCTTTTGGCTTGTAGCAGAAGGCAGTTTTAAAAGGCTTCTCAAAGGTATCCCCAAAGATACCATCTCTGTGTTCTCCTCTCAAGAAAGACTAAGGTATATGGTTTCATCTAATACTGTCAAGAAAAGGCAGCAAACTTTGGAAATAAGTACTGTAGGAATTTGGCAAAATTAAAAGTTTCAAAATCAAGTTTTATACTTGAATTAAGTATAATGCCATGTCCTCATTTCTGTAATCATACCTGTGTGTTGCCTGTGTGGAAGCAGACCACGATGTATGCCTTTAATTTGTTAGTAATGTGGAAAATGCAAACAGATGGAGAGGCTACAATTCAGTCTACCACAGAACTGAGCCCCAGCAAGTACTGGGAGGTTCCTTGCCTTCCCACAGCAGCTGCGGGAATTTGGCTCAGAATTAGAAGCCAAATTTAGGGTTTTGAATAGCAAGGCAGAATTGAAAACGTGAGCTGGGAAGTCAGTGGGAATGCAGGGAAGAGTGAAAGTCCAAAGAAAGCTGCAAGCTAATGAAGGTTAAAAATGCGATATGTAACCACAAATATATATGCTTTAAAAAGCATACCACAAATGCTTTATTTTAGGCCACAGTAAGTGTCCTAAATAAATAATCCTGAATCATGGAGCTGCAGCTGGCTCCTATGTATGCCTGGCACTCTGGGTAGCACTGAGGATGTGGCTCCTTCTATTTTGCTTACATCTCAGGCTTGGAATAGCAGGAAAGCTGCCAAGCAGAGCCAAACCAGGAACCTGCATCATACAGGATCTCACTATCATTCACACCTGTGATACTGCTGTCTCAGGTTAGTTCTAACGCTGAGCACTCAGCACCATGTAGATAAGCCTGAGGAAGCAGGGACGTCTCTGTGGTGTAGAGCAGCAAGCACAGATGGTGACCACAGAGCCAGCTGCCATGAGGTGGGACTGTGGCTGGATTAAATACAGATCTTCTGCTCCTGGATCTGAAACTACTTGAAGCATAATGGTAACTCCATGTCACGCGGGATTGCCACATAAACGTAGTCCGAGGGAGATGTTGCAAACACAGAGGTTTACAGGTTCTGATCCTGATTGCGGTCTGATTGTTGTAGCGGTGATTTTCCTGACTCACAGCAGTATTGTTGAGACTCGAGTTGAACTCTAGAGGTACGTAAGTATGTCTGTACAATTCTAAGCAGCCTGAAACAATAGGATATTGCACTTGGTTTAGTTTCCAAGTGATTTGTGTTTTACAGCTATGCTACTTGTTTATTCATCTTATATAGTATTGTGCAACACTCAAAACCAGACAATCAGAAACAACATTGCCAAGGATTGTTTAATGAAGAATGGCTTGGATCACTCTACAAATGGTAAACAATTCGTACAACCTCTATGCTGAAGCAATCCCAGGATAAAACATTGCTCAACTAATCCACCTTGGGATTTTGTAAACTTAAGAGAGAGGAGGAAAAGACCCATAGTCCCAGGTATGAGAAAGAGACAGAGAAATCTAGTGTGGGAGGCCTTTCCATCGAAAGATGCAAAAGGAAGAGGTAAGGAAAGAAAACAGAGCAAGGTCAAGTCCATGAGAAATTCCAGTTGCTGCTCATGAGGATTTATGAGCAACTTGCCAGTATCAAAAGCAAAGGGAAGGGCTGCCATGGTTAGAAGCAAAACTGAGAATTGAGTCTTCAAAGCTTGACTTAGGTAAGTAATTCTTAACACTTGCAAAAATCTCTTAGAGGTTAAGGACTTTTCTTGGAAAAGAGAGGACTGTGGCAGACATAAAAATTCTCTCTCAAAGAGCAAATGAAGACTCTCTAGGTTGTATGATTCCTTCCCCTTTATGAAATTTTTACCTCCACAGCAAGGTTGCTGCCCATATACATAAGCAACTTTATTCAGAGTCACAGAGGTACTGATACCCCCACAAGCCCTGCATCTGACATTCCTATCAAATCAATCAAGATTTTCAAGAGATTAGGCCTCAATTCCTCTCCTTTAATACCAAACCCACTCACTTGTACACTTCAACTCCCTTTCTTTTCCTATATATTATACCAAGTAGGATTTTCTAGACCTCAGAAATAATTCATTTTACGTGGCATACATTTTCAGTGATTCAGTCTTCAGTGCCTAACAAAACTAACTGACTCAAGAATTTGGGACTGGTTTCACTAGGACCTGCATCCAAATTTAGTTTCCAGAATTGGGGAAAAAAAGAACCTGCATTCTCTAACAGCAATTCTGAACTCCTATGCTTCTGAAAACAAAATAAGTGAGAAGAATAAATACACACATGGGCAGCAGGGCAATTTGTAGAATATAACAGAGACCAAGGGGCTGATCAGCCATAGCCTGAATTTTTGTACACTAGCTCATTGGTGTGATAAAACGCTTCACTCAAACTATACTTGATTGCAAGGGACTAATCAAGGTCACACAGAATCAGAGCCTAAAAAATTGGGTGAGTGCTCAGTGCATACAGTCAAAAGAATATTCAGGCTGCAATAAATGCAATAGTGAGCCAAAGCTGTAAATAGGACTGGGGGATCAGCTGGTACTATCATAAGAAAACATCTAAAATAGGTTTTTTTCTTTCTCTCCCGTCTAACAGTGACAGAGCTCCTGAAGACCAAAGAGAAGTGAAATAAAAAATAATTAATGTTTTCTTACAGCACAAAAAAAAAAAAAAAAAAAAAACAAACAAAAAAAAAAAAACCCAAAAAACCCCAAAAAACCCCCAAAAAACCCACAAACAAACAAACAAACAAAAAAACCCAAACAAACCAGGATTTATAACTCTTAGGCTCCTGCTGTAAATTGTGAGAGAGCTTGCAGGTCATGGTGGTGGAAATGTATTCCTTTCTCTTTACTTCCTGCTAGCAGCCAGGAAGCAATCCAACTGCAAAACAACTAGTTTAGTTGCTGAACCAAAAAAGGGATTTAGGGACTTATTAACAAGAGCTGTAATGTCCAGAGTTTAGGCACCTTATTGCCACGGTCACCATGAAAAGGGCAAATTTACCTGCTGGCAATAACAAATGCCCAGCACTATAATCCAAAGCTCAGGTAACTGATCTAAGCTAGTCCTTACCACCTAGATCCAGTGCCCAGAACAGATCTTCTGTTCAGCGGCAAAAGATCAGTGCCATCCAGATCTTCTTCTGGAACTTTGCCAGAAGCCCATGTGTCTTCTTTGACATGAGACAGATGAAGGAGGGAATGGTGACAACTTTTCCATAGCTGAGTGGTTATAAAATGTGAAATTTGTTTCCAATCTTCTAATACATAAAGATGGAGATATCAAAATCCCCTAACCTTAGTGCCATAGGGATGGAACTGTCTTCGCTCCTCTTTGAAGCTGGGCTATGTACAGGGCTGGCTTCAGGATCCTGCCAGTTCATCCTAGAAGTGGGACTGGGAGGAGGGAAGCTCACTTTTTACAAGACTGCTCAGAAAAAGTGGGTTTGATATCTCTGTTACTTGGCAATGACAGGAAGAAGCTCCAAGCCAACAGATGATCCAAGGCTGATGCTAGTCTGAACAAGAAGTAGTATCACCGACTGGAAGAGCCTGGGACAGTGACAACAGCCAGGGGTACACTTCCTAGCAAAGACAGAAGCAGTAGCAGCCTGGCCAGGACCGGGCTCACACCCCGAGCTGGGCTCACTCCCAGCATCTAATTTTGTCTGATCCCTAAATGCTACCAAAACATCGCATTTTCTTCTCATGATGTGATTGTAAAGAATCTGAAATAAATGTTGTAGTTTCAGATTTTTCTTGTTACTGCAAAATTACAAGAACAAAGCGAGAGCATTCTGAGTTCTTGCAGAACAATTTCCTCCATATCTGGGGCTTTTGCAGACCCAGTTCCCCCGGGGCACCGGAAAGCCCTGGGGGCTTGGAGCGCCCTACCCGCACGTCCCTCGCCAGCTCTCCCGGTGCGGGCGGAGGCGCCAGATTTAAGAGTAAAAAGGCGCCGTAAGCAAGAAGTGAGCGCAAGGCGGAGGCGAGGCCGGAGGGCAGCGAAGCCGGCCGGGATGCGAGCTGCCCGGCTCTTCCCAGCCTCATTCTCCCCCGAGCTGGTGTCAGGTATTGCGAGGAGGGGTAGGGGCCCGGGGAGGAGATGGCTGGAGGCTTTCCAGTCCCGGCTCACGCAATGCTAACTCCGCACGCAACGGGGAGGCGACAGGCGGAGGAGGGGAAGCTCTTCGGCTTCCTCAGCCCCTAAGATGCAGGCGAGACTTCGCCTCCCGACAGCGAGAGCTGCGAGCCCGCCCGCCACCCCTCTCCCTTCCCGGCACCTTCTCCGCTAAAACTTTTGGCCCCGGCCATAAAAGCATCCGCGGCTCAGCCGCTCCGTTTGGCGAGGGCCCAAGGGCAGCTGGCAAATAATTGCTACCCCTAAAGCCAGGCCAGGCAGCGGCGATTTGCCAGCGGGGCCGCCCGCACCGCACCGCGCACCGCGGATGCCGGCGGGTTTAAAGCCGGGAGTGGCAATGCCAGGCGCCCAGAGGTGGCGGCTCCGGTTCCAGCTGAATCTGAGAGCAGCGAGCCGTCCTCTCCGCGCCCTCTGAGCCACTCGCCTTCGCTCCCTGCAGCGGGCTGGGCTGGCCCCATCCCGTCCCCGCAGCCCAGCAGGCGGGTGGGAGGGAGACAGAAGGGAGGGGGCGCAGCAGCCCGCTCGCTCCCGGTCCGCGGGGCTGCTCGGGGCAGGTGGCTGCCGGTGTGGCGAGCTCCGAAGGGTTAAAGCCCTGGGAAGGTGATAACTCTGCGCTGGGATCGGGCGCAACCGGCATTTGCCTGTACACGATCTGCCAAGCTCCGGGTGACAGGTACCGGAGCTCCTAATGAGTTTCCCAAAGGCTTGGATCTGAACGCCGCCGCCGCTCTCATCCCGCGGCCGCTCAGCTCCTCTCCATCCTCCCCCAAGGTCTCGGATGGAAGCAGCGCGCAACAGGTCAGTTCTGCTACAGGAGCGCGAGGTGGCCGCTTATTTCACCCCTTCTTCCCCTCGCTGCTTCTGAAAGGCTGGAGCAAATGGTAGGAGCGGGCGTACCCCGGGAGCAAATGGATGGGAAGCGGGACGGGTCAGGACTGCCACGCCGAGTCCTCAGGCATCCTCCGCAGCCCATCCCCGGGGCGGCAGACCGCCAGCCTGAGATGCCGCGACGAGCACGAAGGTGCAGGGAGGAGGGAAGGGCTCGGGACAGAGGGGGCTCCGTGGCCGCGTGCGGAGGTTTCTCCGGAGCAGCGGGAAATTCCGACGGCGGGGCAGCTAACCCGTTTCTCGCAGGGGCTTTTTTTGCCGGGAGGAGCGATGTGCAGCGCCAGAATTAACCTGTCTCCGGCGCACGGCGATTTCCTGTATCTGCGGAGGCTCGTCAGGCGAGAGCATCCTTCTACTTCCCTCTGTGCCTCTCTCAGCCGTGACCTGTTGGATCTCCCGCTGAGAACTTTCCTACTGGCGGAGAAAGAGCAGCGGCCCCCCCCGTCAAATACGACTTCGATTTCTTATTAGGCGCTTGCCACTTGATTATCGATTATCCCTTGTTTTTCGCACAGGATCCGGGCGGCCTTTAGGCACACGAGGAGCACAGACAGGACTCGCCCGGACTCCGAGCGCCGGGACGGCTGCCGGCGCTCCGTCCGGGCTTCCCCTTGCCCGCGGGACCTGAAGGTCTCCCTCCCGCGAGGACGCTGCTCGCTGACCTTTCCCTTTCCCTTGCAGCATGGCCCTCGAGAGTCTCGGGGAAGCCCTGGGCAGCATCCCCCCGTTGCAAAGCTCCCTACTGCTCCTCCTCTGCCTGCTCGCCGCCATCCACCTGGGCAAGCTACTCGTGCAGCAGCAGCAGCGCCGGCGGCAGGGCCAGCGCCGAGCGCCACCGGGCCCTTTCCCCTGGCCCCTGATCGGCAACGCGGCGCAGCTGGGCAGCGCCCCGCACCTCTCCTTCGCCCGGCTGGCCAGCACCTACGGCGCCGTGTTCCAGCTGCGCCTGGGGCGCTGGCCCGTGGTGGTGCTGAACGGCGAGCGCGCCATCCGCCAGGCCCTCGTCCGCCAGGGGGCCGCCTTCGCCGGGCGCCCGGCCTTCCCGTCCTTCCAGCTGGTGTCGGGCGGGCTCAGCCTGGCCTTCGGCGGATACTCGGAGCTCTGGAAGCTGCACCGGCGGGCGGCGCACGCCACGGTGCGCGCCTTCTCCACGGGCAGCCCCGCCACCCGCCGCCTGCTCGAGCGGCATCTCGTGGGCGAGGCGCGGGCGCTGGTGGCGCTGCTGGTGCGCGGCAGCGCCGGCGGCGCCTTCCTCGACCCCTCGCGCGTCCTGGTGGTGGCCGTGGCCAACGTGATGAGCGCCCTGTGCTTCGGCCGCCGCTACAGCCACGGCGACGGCGAGTTCCTGCGCATCGTGGGGCGCAATGAGCAGTTCGGGCGGGCGGTGGGCGCAGGCAGCCTGGTGGATGCGCTGCCCTGGCTCCAGCGCTTCCCCAGCCCCATCCGCGCCGCCTACCGCGCCTTCCGCGACCTCAACCGCGATTTCTACGGCTTCGTCCGCGGCAAGTTCCTGCAGCACCAGCGCAGCCTGCGCCCCGGGGCCGCCCCCCGCGACATGATGGACGCCTTCATCCGCCTGCAGCGGGAGCAGCCGCGGCTGCAGCTCGAGCACGTGCCCGCCACCGTCACCGATATCTTCGGCGCCAGCCAGGACACACTCTCCACCGCCCTGCAGTGGCTCCTCATCTTCCTCATCAGGTATGTGCCGGCGGAGGAGGCAGCACGCCGGGGCGCCCCACGGGCCCCGTGTGGGGGGCACATGAGAGCTCGCCCGGGGTGCGAGCAGCCGCCAGCCCCGGCGGAGCCCCGTTTAAACCGCGCCGGACGGGCAAAGGCACCGCTAGGAAGCCTCCCGCGGGGGGAGCAGCCTGCCCGAGCCTGAGCATGGAGCTCCGGGTCCGGGCAGAGCCGGGGGAGCGGCCCCGGCAGGGACCCACCGCGGGTCGCGGGTCTGAGGGACCGGGCAGCGCCAGCCCGTGCAGCGCCGGGTGCCTCAGAGGGATTCCGATTAACTAACACGGAAGCTCTGGGAAACCTGCCAGAAAGAGATAAGAAAGTATAAAAAAAAAAAAGAAATCCGACCCTGCTCTGGCGGTCAGGTTATGGTGCATAAAGAGGGGCTGGCAGAAAGGCAGCCGAGTAAAACCTGAAAGTAAGAGATTTTACCAGGTCAAGATCAAGGAGATCATAGGAACAGGATAACAACTGCTTAAGCACGATGAAAAGTTCGTGCCCCGGTTTACAAACCCGCTATTATGCTAAGCTGCCATTGCGTGTGCCTGCCCTGCCATTGCGTGACTGGGCAAGGCAGACCCCTTGGGCAGCCGGCGGAAGCGCTGCCCTGGCACCTGCCCATCCGCTGGGCAAACACACAGGGGACGTGGTTTAAGAGAGGGTGCCATTACAATGCCTTTCATGCCCATCCCTGGCTTTTTCTTCCATTGTCTGCATAATTTGTAGGCTTAAATAAATATTATCTACTCAGTCGCATCTTGAAAAATAGGCAGATATTTAACATCTCCAGGTAAGGGTGTGATGCCACTGCAGTGTTCACGTAACTTTTAGGTTTCTCCCCATTTACGTTTGCCCAGCATTTGACATGTGAGTCTGCTGCAGGAGGAAAAGGCAAGGATGCAGAAGCCACACTTGAACATTTAAAGCAAATGAAGTCTCCTTGGCAGAATGTGCACCTTTAGACAAGCAAAAGATGTAATAACATTTTAATCTTGTTGGTTGCTGTGTAGACTTCCAAACTGTTCAGACTTCAAGACAGCCTTCTTTAAGTACATTATAGAGAAAACGTATTTTGATATTAATTAGAAGATGTCTACTCAAACTAGAAGTGGGATGTTCATAAAGCCATTCCAACAATTACTAATTGGGATTTTTTTTTTTTCCAGTTTAGAAACCTGCAGGCTTTCAAATATATGAAATATGTCTAGTGATAACAAACTCCATGCTAACTTTTGAAAGTCACATACGGAGTTGGAAAGTCAAATTCTCATTCCCATGGAAAACCCAGAATTTAGAAGAGACAAGTAATTAAAATTCTGGAATTAATTTTCAAAATTTTCAAAAAATTTAATCTGAATATTACATTTCAGCACACTTTAAGTTAGTTTCATTTTTTATGTTGACATCAGTTACATGGGATCTAAAGTAAAAATGGAGCAAATCTAAAATTATACCAGTGCATGGGAAGTTTGGATTTTTCTTGCAAAGTTTTTAATTGAGGTCTACACATTCCTGCAATATCTTTAAACTTTGCTCAAACTGCATTATTTAGGGGTGGGATGAGATTCTGGGAAAAATGTTTAGAGCAAGGATTATTTGTAAAAAAAATCCTTGGAAAGTGTTACGTATGTACACACATCTTGCTTTAAATGACAGGTATCCAAAAGTGCAGGCTAAAATGCAAGAAGAAGTGGATAGGATTGTTGGAAGAGACCGCCTGCCATGCGTTGAAGATCAGCCTCACCTTCCCTACATCATGGCTTTCCTGTATGAATCCATGCGTTTCAGCAGCTTTGTGCCTGTGACTATCCCACACGCCACCACAACCAACACCTTCATCATGGGCTACCTCATTCCCAAGGATACTGTCATCTTTGTAAATCAGTGGTCAGTGAATCATGACCCTGCAAAATGGTCCAACCCAGAGGATTTTGATCCAACAAGATTCCTGGATGAGAACGGATTCATCAATAAAGATCTTACTAGTAGTGTGATGATTTTCTCATTGGGAAAACGTCGGTGTATTGGAGAGGAGTTATCCAAGGTGCAGCTGTTTCTCTTTACCTCCATACTGGTGCATCAGTGCAATTTTACTGCTAATCCAAACGAGGACCCTAAAATGGACTTTACCTATGGGCTGACCATTAAACCTAAGCCATTCACCTTGAATGTTACGCTTAGAGATACCATGGATTTGCTCGATCAGGCTGTCCAAAGACTGCAAGCAGAGAAAGCAGCCAGTGAAAGTCAGCTGTCAGCAAATGCCTAAGCAATAAACCTTGCATCTAAAGATAATCCCTGTCTCTTTTTAGATCTATATAACTCATAGTTTGTTCTGATGATATTTTTGGTATATAGCCAATATTACAAGTTTTAAGAGCAGGAAGAAAAGCTGCACAAGGTATAATTCAGTCCTCTTTTTAATTCTAGAAGGAGAGCCAGGGGAACAATATATTAAATGATAAAACATATGCAGTTTGAAAGTAAGCCTTTTCTTTTCCAGCTTGTTCACAGAAGTTGCCATTGTAAAGCGCTTTTTATCTATTGACTGGTTGGAGCATCTCCAGGAACTATCTCTACAATCCCTTCCATGTCTCCATATGCTATGCCTTAACTCTAAGTTTGCCTTCAGTGACTCCACACTCAAAAGTGAAATTCTTAGTGAAAAAAAAAAAAAAAGACAAAAAATGGGTTGCTCAGAACACTGCAGCCTGCCTCTTAATTTACTCTGCTGGAAACTGCTGTAGGCTCACAGCAGCTCCGGTACTGTGGCTTCTGGGATGTATGCTAATGCCTCAATAAAAAGTGGTCAAATGATTTTTGGTAAAATGACAATGTAAAGTCTTGCCTGCAGCACTCCAAAACGTTTACATAAATGCCTAAAAAAATAAAAGTCTTGCTTGTAAGCATGTTTGAAACTAAAATTCATGTTTTATGTAAAAATGAACAGAATGTCCTAATATAGTAACTTTTCATTAAGTTTTGAAAAACCAGAATTTCTATGTCACTAAATGGCAAGGGTGATACAAATCATATGCTAATCTGTTTGTTAGCATGTTCATGAACAAAATAAGTATTTGAATTAGATATCTAAAGGTATATGTTATGTTTCTCTAGGAAAGAGTTAATATCATTGTCCCTAGGCACATAGCTAAGTCCAATAAAATCCACATTGGCCAAGGTAGCTAGAAGTGAGTTTGCAGGGGGGTGGGGGGTGTTATATTAAAACATTCATGCCACAAGCTTCAAGTAAAGCATGGAGCAAATAATACCCCTACTCACTAGTCATTCTGTTAGGTTGAATTAAATAGTATATCTGAAAAGCAACTGTGTACTTGTAGTACAATTTGCTTGGAACAATGCCTCAGAAGGAAAAGTAATGTTACATGTCCTAATTAAAGTACCCATTAACTGAAGAAAAAGTACTTTTAAAATATTTGTGAGGCAAAGTTCATAAAATTTTTTTTAAACCACTTCTTATTTTAAAATAAAACAGAAGTGAAATTTTATGGCCTTGAACCTCTGGTTATTGTTTGTATACACAAAGTTGCATATATTCCTCTAGAAAGCAAACAGCCCTATGTAAATGCCTGATTTGAAAATAGTTGGGCACTTCTTTGGAGCTGGAGATCACCTTCAATTACATATGAAATTCATCAGACATGAGAATACCTCACATGACCTGGCTGTGTTCAGCTGAGTACTAAATAAGGTATTAGTAGAACTAGAAAAATAAGGGTGCAGTGCCACACACATGTGAAGTAGCTCTGCTGTGACCTATGCAAGTAAGGATTTGCACTGTGACTTCTGATAGATGGCCAGTCTTAGTCATGCTGGCAGCAGTGACAGAACTCGTACTGATGTCGGGAAGAGCTGGGAGAACAACACAATCCCAATCTCAAATACAAGCTTCGCTTCTGATTTTAAAAACCTGAATCAAGCCTACAAGCACTGCTCTATAACCCCACACAGTAATAATGTCCCTGTTTAAAGTCTCTGACTTCATATGGCATCTATCATCTCTTTTTAGAGCTAAAAAAGGCTTTCTGCTACATCCACATGGAGTAACCTCAGGTGTTTTTCTGAGTTATGTACAAGTGACACCCCAGAACTTAGCCCATACCTGTGAAAAGCTTTATAATATACTCAGCATTTTCATATGGAGATCTACATTAGATCAAATGCTAGCAAGACAATTTTACTTGTACCTTTCTAAGTACTGTTATTAAAAGAGATAAAGTACGTAACCTACAACTGAAAAGCTATTCTAATGCAAGGATCACCAATTCATATTTTAATAAAAAATGGCTTTTGCAATTTTGTACTCTTCCAAAAGCTTTAACTGCATTGGCTACTAGTGCAAAATCCATCCATGCTGCTCTTGTCAGTCAGGGGGTTACACACTATATAGCTGTTGATCACATAATGTCTTATGTAATCTGTGAAGTTACTCAAATTTAGTAGCACCTATTTAGAATGTATGCAGTCATTTAGCAAGCTAACTTCTATGGTCATTTTGAGATGTATCATTGTGTTACCAAAATAATAAATAAAATTATTCTTACACTACCATTGCTTAGTTTATGTACAACTTTCTAACATTAAGATAAACAAAATTATTACTTCTGATTTGGAAAGTATTATTATTTTAGATATTTGTTCATATGCTCTGCACCTTCTTCCCATTTATGGATGTTAAGTTTTTTCTCCATTCTGCCCTTACAGCTTCTCAAGTCTACCTGCCTTTCATACCTTGCCACCTGTGTTCAACTTCCTAATGCTCCTTGCTAAGAGCATTCCCTGCTGCTCGCCTCAGCATTGATCTGAATTCTCTCATGTCTTTCACTTTCTTCTAATACCTGTTAATCTCTCCTCAGCCTGCACAATCTCCTATGCTATGTTCTTCCCTCTGGCATTTCATTTTACTTCCACTTCCCCTATTTTCAAGCCCACAGCCTGGTTTTCCTTTCTATTTTCCCCTCTTACATACAATGCTGGCATCTATATACTCCTGACACTGGGAACCAATTCATGCTCTTTTGGCCTAGTGTATAGCCAGGAGTGCCAGGAATGAAAATCTCAGGGCCAAACAGGCCTTAACGTGCCCTTGCAGAGCAACCTCTCTCGAAATGAAGGCAATCCCATGGCGAACGGTGGCTGTTACTGCAAATGTAAAACATTTCTTCATGATGCAGCATCTCCCCCACCCCTTGGTCTTCTTTTCCCCAGTCTGCTACACAAGCCTGCTTACTTGAGAGATGTCTTAGAAAGGACCACATTTTTCCTAACCCCAAGGAAGTGGAACAAGAGCTGGGCAGGACAAGAGGCTGGGCAGACTGATGAGCAGTAGTTTCCTTCTGATTTGAGATACTTTCAGCTGGAGTTTCTCCCTGTGGGAGTGGGATTCTACATTCAGGCTGAGTTGGTGAAATCAGAAGGAACACAAATTGAAGACAATTTACAACGACTTCCTAGAAATAGCTAAGGGCCTCTGGAGTAGGTGTAGCGTCCAGAGATATCCTGTACAGTGTGTCCATGGCAAAGGCTGACCAGTGAGACAGCCCTGATTCAGAGCAGGTGGCCCTGGGTAAAAGCCAAGAGTGACAACCTCTCTCCCCAGCCTGTGACGGGGTCACCACAGCAATACTAGACAAAAATACGTGTTGCTCTTTCTTCATTAAGAAAAGTAGAAAGAATCTAAGCAGCTGTATTCAAGGCAAGAGTTGTCCTTTAAAAGTCTTCATGCTTAGGTTACAGGGATTTCAGTGGGTTGGGAAAGCCAAATATCATCTCACGTTTGCCTTCTCTATGTATGTGTGCACACACATAGCCTATCTCCCAGAATTTTACATCTTTTTTTCAAGTTGAAATAAGGTACTAAAAAACCAAAAGAAACACCATAACAAGCAAAAAAGCCCATAAAACCCCAAAACAGGAAGCAGAACTTTCTTGGAAAACCAGAGTAGCAGTCAGATCAACCCACTACATAACAAGGAATGGAAGAAACGGCCAAGCTAGCAGAGTTGATATGTAATGTATTTATACCAGTCAAGTGTACCACCACAGTCCTTACAAAGCTGATAGAAACTTGCCAACTTCAGCAGGAGTCAGTTCAGAGCTGCTGAAATCCATAGCAATGATATAACAATAAGGAAAAAGACTCAGCAGAACCTGAGCAACAAGCACTGCTGTAAAGGTGTGGGTGGGGTGTCCAGAATCTGTGCACCAGTTCTTAGTACCAGCATAGTCATGGCACATTGCAACTAAATGCAATTGCAATTAGATTTGCATCAGACCCTGTGTGTTTTTGTGAGTGGCAGGGACTGATGCATAGGTCTGTCTGTAGGAAATTGTTTCAGATTAACCAACCAGAGGAATCAGAGACTAGGCAATTGAGAGCTCACATGTTACCAGAGAAAAGTTAAGGAACTAGCCTTGGAAAGGGAACAGTTAACATTTGCTTTTGCTGCATCTTTAACTTGGTTAAACTTTATTCAGATCTCTCATTTGCCCACATAACAAATTCAGTTCGGGATAACACTGAAGATGGACCTGGCTTTTTTCACAAATGAAGAGAAGGGCTAGATTCTGAATGGTGCTCTTATTTTGGTATACAGTGCAACATGAATACAGTGATTCAAGTTTCAACAACTTCTTTGCTGTTTACCACCCTGCATTTTTGCAGCTGACTTTTTTCCATGTTTTAGTCACTTGTACTCAAACCAGGCAAACTCACTTAACTGTCAGGTGAGAACAAGCTCAGCGTTAAGCACAAATAGTCTGGAACATTTAAGACAGCTGTAGTTAATGCTTTGACAGCCCTACTTTTGGGCTTTTTGCCAACTTTTCAGACAGCTCCGCTAACCAAAAAGTTTTTTGCTTGGTTAGTGTTGCCCTGTCCTTCAATACTTAGAGCAGAGCTTGCTCCAGCCCGTAAGCACGGAGCTGGGGCTACCCAAATCAAAAAAGAGTCTCTCAAGTCCCTATTACTCTGGATCTTTTCTGGGTGTCTGGGGACTGTGATCCATCAGTATGGTTAATTCAGAAGAGACAGGACGCTGAGGCATTTCAAGTGCACATGGGCAGAGGCAGGTAAGGGAGTGGATACACAGGGGACTCATTAGCAGTGCATAAATCAACTGCAGAGCTATATAGGATTTGCTGGATTGGCTGAGAGCTGGCAAAGGAAAATATATGTCTGGACTGTAATAAGGTTTCAACTGGGAAGAAACTGTGCACAGGATCTCTGATTTCCAGGAAAAGAGAGGTGGTGATTTTATATTGCTTGTAAATACACATACAGACACAATATGCCAGGATTTGGGTGATAAGAATCCATATGGTATTAAAGATATTCACATCAGTAGCAAGGAACATCAAACTGAGAGCATCAGGACCAAAACTCACCAGGCTGAAGACAGGATGAGTGATTGTTTTTCTGAAAGCTTTGGACAAACAAAGGATTTCCAAAAAATAAATCCAGACTGCTTGTTAACTAAAATAATAGATCTAGGAGGTAGCAAACATGGAAACGAGAGCTGAGGAACTAAACATGAGGAATCAGGCTGTCCCTCCCATACAGGCTGCAGGATTTAAGAACAAAAGTCCACAACACAAAGTCACAGATAGTCTGTCATTCTCCTCGCCTTGGCATCCCTGGTACCTGAGAACAATGGGGAGGAAGAGACAGCCCAGCTGCAACAGTCTGAACACCTTTTGGGGGAATCGTCCTCTTGACATTCAGACAGAGCAGTAGAAGTAGGCACTACACCAGACAGAAACACTTCTGACCTAGAGGGTCTGTTCAGAGCAGTTCAGCGTCATTTATTTGAGCAAGCTGAGCAGGATGAGGTTTGTATCAGTTGGCTATTCCCATGCTGTAGTTTCGGCTTCAGCTGTATCTAGGCTTGCTCAATACCCCCTAAGGAAAGAATGGCATGCATATTATGGCACACTCCAGAACCAGGTTTAATCTCTGGTATTATTGGTATGTTTTCAGTGATGGCTCAGACTAGGCTTTATTTCCACAATCTCCCTTCTCCCAGCCTGAGCATAAGAGCATAACTGTTACCATGCAGAAAGAGGCTTCTAATCCTCTCATGATAATAAATGGGATTTCACATAATCATGTTTCCTATGGTAAAAACAACAGAATACCCTCCACTTATCCTCTATTCATCGTAACAGAAGTGGACACACGGAGTGAGACACCTTGTTCCCAGTACAAAAGCAAGACTGACCAAGCAAGACAAAGATTGACTTCACAAAGCAAGCGGGGTTTGCAATTATCTGCAGAACAGCATGAAACAATACACCATGCTTCTTTCATGCTTTGTAATCTATGAAATATTTCCAAGCTGCAGTTCAAATATTTAATCCAACTACATATCTTCTTTTTAATTACACTTTTTCACTCTACAGAGAAAAAAACATAAATTGTGAGACTATTAATCTTTTGTGGTTCAGGAAATTAAAATAATTCAAATTTTAAAAAAAAAGTGCCACCAGAAAGTAAACTCAAACTTCACAATAATTACCTTAATGAAAAAATGAGGCTCCTAAATGAACCTTTGTCTTGTTGTAACAAAGCTCATTTTCCTTCCTTTCATTGATGTGTACTGCTGCTGGGACACAGTGTTGTGCTTCAACTTGTTCCAAGACATAACTCTGTTCATCTCTCTGTTTCTGGCAGCAAGAAGAGCTGTACCTACACTCCAGAACTATATGCCCTGCAGGAAAGCTTTCTGGGCAACCCTTCTAGGTGACACAGAAACAAAAGAAAAGTGTTTTCCACCAGCTTTCTCTAGATAAGAATTTTTTCTCTCATGTGCCTAACATCCTGCCCAGTCTGCATCTTTCAAGCATGTGAGGAGCACCAGTGCCACAGCAAGCTGAGGGCAGGTCAGCCAATGGGGCTTTGGTCAGAAACTATCACAAATAGTGTTTAAAAAAATTAAACAAGGAAGAATTCCCATAAAGGAGAGGAAGAAAAAGAAAATCTGGAATAGATAAATATTTAAATTGCGAAGGTTCTCCACAGAATTACAAGGGCAGATCCTCCAGTGACATTATACCTGAACTGAAACCTTGTACAAAAGAACCCCTACTCCTGACGGTATTAAGACCAAGATATTTAGTACCTGTGTGTGCAGATTTACAGCACACTGACATTATTGTTCTCTGCATTTGAAGATTAAGGTATTAATTTCCTCGAAGTCATCAGCAGAGACAGAATACAAAACATTTGTCTCATAATATATTCACTATACAACACTGTCCAAATATCTTCATGCCTTACTTAAAGCCAGCAAAATTCCTTTCCTATCTTCACAATGGATCTCTCACCCTAATACAATACTTTTCTGCTTGAGTAAATAGCTCTAGCCTGTTCCCAGAATTAAGTGCATACAGTAGTTTTTATTGGGTATAAAGCCATAAAACTGCACAGCAGAACAGAGAGGGAAGTTCCTGGAATAAATAGATGCTCCATCAATTGTCTGAATGGCTGAAACTGTGAAAGCAGAAGAGATGCATGAGGATTGGATACTAAGGTTAAGTTTTGCTCTCAAGAGGACAGATCCCTTTTCCTAGGATTCATAAAAAGTCAGTTAGTGAAGTGACTGGACTTCTTTAGCTCTTTTTATAGCCCCCAGACTGTATTGCCATCGAACATTAACATTCTCCCTAGCAAAGATCCAGTTAGCACAGCTTCCTGCATCCTTATATTCATACATAGTAAAGGTCTTTATGTAATTATGAACAAGTTCCTCCCTCAGAATCTGTCATCCCTCAAACATGTTCTTCAAACATTTCCCTGAAATACACACAACTCCAGGTGGCAAAAGTCAACTATCTCACTTAACCCAAGCCATATATACTAATTTTTATTTTTCTAATAAAGGCACTGTCCGCCTTCTGGGGAAATCAAGCAAAGCTTGATCATATGCCAACAGAAGCAGTTGTTCTTCAGGGTCAATAGCAAAGAAGATTCTCTGTGTTTGGAGGAATAAGTATAGAGAAAATTTGGACATTTGAGAAGTGAGAAGGAGAACACATCAGAGGACAAGAAATAATAGGCCAGAGAGAATAGAAAGAAATGTTTTATCCCATGGAGGAGAATGAAAATGAGGAAAGAGAACATGAGCAGCTGCTAATGGTAATTTGTCCCATCCCCACGTACAACAGCTCCCCAGGGTACCCTAAGGACCACAGGCTGTGATTGCTGAAGACACACACATGCACCCCTGCAAAGGGCAATTCATCCCATCTGTCTTTCTATCTCCCCAGACAGAAGAGCACAGCCAGCCTGCTCATACCAAACACCTACTGTCCAAGGTATTGATGTGCCATGTCCTGCCCTTACTACTCCCACACCAAATGCTAGAGAACTGTATTTTGGTCTGCCCTGCTTAGAAACAGAAATGTAAAGCTACGGAACATTGTTGGCGGTGCAGTTAGATTAGGAAAAAAACATTACTCTTGCACTGGTGAGACACATTTCCTTAGGGATTGAGGAAATAAGCCACACTGTTTTAGCTAGGCCATGTTGCAGAGTCCAACACAATTTAACTGCCTGATGACACAGAATCACAGAGTGGTGGAGATGAGAAAGAACCTCTGAAAGTCATTTGACCAGACACCCTGATGGAGCAGGGTGTCCTGGAGCTGGTCTAGTCATTCTACCTTCACATTAATAACGATTACCCACAGCACTATATGCATTTTCCTTCAGATTTTTTTACAGCAAACACATAGCAAATAATATGTTCACCACTGGTTCACTTTCCCTTCCTCCTAAAGTTAAACCTCTAATGGGCATCACCCTGGGAAACTCATTGCTGTCCCTAGGAAGTGTTCTTCCACAGCATCGTTCCCCACTCTCACTGGATGAGAAAAACGTTCCCTTCACTTTCTTTAGAAAGCATCCCCATAGGCAGGAAGAGAGAAAGGCATGCATGACTGCCCATCTCCTGCTGCTTTGAGCTAGATTTTATGTGCATTTGCTCCCTGCTTCAGCACATAATAGAGAGGATTTCTCTGTCCAGAATGAACTGTCAGAGACTTTCCTCCTGCTGAACTGAGCCAGTAAGTCATTCACATCTTCCCCAGATGTTTCTGTTTTCTGAACTAACAGGAACCACATGTACTTCTGGCTCTCCCTGAAGACTTGGGCCAGCACAAACAGAGCAGGGGGGATTTCCCCACTTGACTTCAGGAACCAGGCGCTTGCAGGAGCAGGGTTGGTTCAGGATGCTTCCCAAGTGAAGGCTCTAACAAAGAACCACTCCCAAACCACTGGGAAGAGTCTACACAGGTGTGACCAGCTGTTGAAAATGCCCCTCATCTTCAAAAGATTTTAATCATTTTAAACTTCTAAATAGCACTTCCGTGTCTTTGATACTTGTAGTATCAATTAAGCACTACATGCAGCAAACTTACCTATGGCAGTAGGTGAAGCAGCCATGCAATGTAAGACATAGATAATAAACAGTGCCCTGTTTACTGACTTAGTTTTAGTGTAGAAGTCTGTATTTATTGTAATGGCCATCATGTAATCAAAGAATCTAAGCTTTCCCCCTTAGTTTTAACAAAATTAATTCCTTGTAAAATGCTGTCATCTATTCTCATGATTCCAAATATCAATACAACTACAGTCAATGCATAGCATGTCTTCAGCCAATCTTTGTGGTCAGGTTTAAAGAGAGGAAAAGCCTTTTTTTTTTTTATTTACTGCATACTGAAAGTTGAATTTTAAAGATGGGAAACATTACAATTTATGCCAAATCCAAATCTGGGCAGGGGAATTCAGACCACTGAACAGCACTTCAAAAATAACTAGAAATTTGAACTCTGCCTTTTCCTTTCCAGTGTTTGGTTTGTGAGTTGTTTTTTTTTCCCCTTTGCTCTCTCATTCTTGCATAGATATTGGTCAAAATCACTTGCAAAAGGCATGCTTTCCCAGGCTCCAAAAACATTCTATTCAATTATCAAAAACAGGTATCAAAACTCTACTTCAAATTTTTTAGAGTCTTTCTTTTCTCCAGTACACAAAAAAAATGTGTTTACAGATCTTCACCAAACGCAGCATGATTAATCTGTGCCACAGAAGTGGTCTCCAAATTTATTAGCAGGTACCTCATGTTTCCTGCTTACATGCATGTGGTTTATTGCCGTTTCTGACTGCTAAATAGCAGCACTATTTGAAAAGACAGGCTTCAGTGACATATGACTCTTGGGTAAATGAATTTCAGTAGCAGCACAGGCTTACGCAGTAAGGCTGGAAAATAGCCCAGTGGTTTTCTAGAATATTTCTATTCTTCTGTCTAGCTTTGGCCAGACTATATATTTTTTAATATTGCTTTTTTCAAGGTACTGGCCCTCATCCTCCGTAACTGCTCCATAACTGGCTTGGACTCCTGCAGCGGCCCTATGGATGCCTCCATTGAAACTTTAACTTCTAAGTCAGTTTGAGTCCATTCTTCACAAAGGCACTCAGGCATGAGTAAAGAACAAATTAGAGAGAACCACCACATCCCTATGCTGGTTTGAAAGAAGGAAAAAAAAAAATAGACCACCCTAACTGTAATTCTGCACTTGCAGATTTCAAATTTTGACATACAACCCTGGGATCCTTTTATACACACTACTAGAGAACTTCTCTGCCAATAGCCTGCGAGGCATGACAAAGCCACATATTTTGTCCAGGAATACACTAAAACATGGGGTTAAAGTTCATAATTAACTACATCTCCATTCGAAGTCCAATGATCTTAATGAATATCAGTCAATTTCAAAGACTGTCAGATTACTTTCCTCTCCCAGATGAGCAAAACAACTTCCAGGAGACAAAAAGAGCTTGATTTCTGCCTCCATGCCCCCAAGAATTATTATTATTTTTAATGAAACACATTCAGAGTCCACATTGCTGTCAGCTGTCTGCGACTTGGTTTATTTTTAGCTGGTAATATAGTTAATAAAAACCAGGTACAAACCTGATCCTGCTTTAGAAGCACATCTTGGAAATTGGACAGCTCTGCCAAAGTCATTATAAAATAAGATTTTAAGATGCATCTAAAAAGCCATAAACCAAACTGCTCTTAATATGTCATAAAAGAACTGTTTATCTATATGCATGCATTGAAACATCTGATGTTGCACTTTTCCATTTATAGGGAAAGGCAGCCCTGTCAGAGAGACCACACACTATGTCACATTTAGTACCTGTTAGCAAAGTTTCAGCATGATTTTAATTATTTCCAAGCTTGGTAAATCCCCTTCTGCCTCCTTGCTGGAAGGGTTTACATCAATTAAAAGGGAGTATCCTGTAAACTGTGTAAACCCCTAGAGAACTTCAATGTGCATCCTAGTTAGAAAATTCCTCTCCTTCTAATTGTCCAGCTACAGCCTTGGCCACAACAACTTAAAATGCAGTTTCACAGGTAGCATAGTACCCAGAATGTCATCCAGATGTCCCTGTATTGCTCTCAATACCTGTGACGAAATGTTTGTGCTATCTACAGAGCTATCCTGCACTGACAGAAAAAACAAGAGAGAGTGGAGGACCACTTGGCTGCAGTGACACCAGACAGCTCTTTCAGCATTGGTATCTAAAGGGGAAATTTATAGAAAAGCTGGGTCCATGAACTTTGTATCCTACATCTATGGCTGTGAATCTGTTGAGGAATTTGCATATCCAAACACATTCATCTTAGGACATCACCTTCGGGAGGCAAGACTATCTGGGATCCTGCCCATCCAAACTCCAGGGAAGAGTTCAAACAAGGACAAACAGGTAGAGAGATTACACATGAAGGAGCAACACCTTTGCTGGAAGTGATATGGGCACATGAGCCAGGAAAAGAGGCCTCACACTCCATTTTTGGCTCCAACTCTGGTGCACCTGGAGATACAATGATGTATCGTGCCCTTGATAATCAAGGGCCAAGGCTCAGCTGAAGCATCTCCCTCAGACTGGGCTACCCACAATGTTAGAGCCTAGAAGCTTTTTTTTCTAAGCAGAAATATATAGCCAGGTGCAAAGCAAAAACCCTGCAGTTGTGTTGGGGTTTTCAGTTTTAAAAAGCCCAGCATTAGAGGTTTTCACACACAGTTACCCTTGCAGAGGGAAAAACTGAGTTACAACTAGCAGAAGAAATTCTGCTGTTAAAAGCAAAGCTGGGGTTGGAATTCACTGATCTGCCCTCCACATCTTGCTCAGCAACGCACAGGGGAGACCAAAAGGCAGCTACAAGAATATATAAGAATTAGAGCTTCTTGGTCTCCTTCAAAAGAGATCTCAGCATCTCCTAGCAAAGGGCAATCTTCACCTGCAGCCAGACATCTCCGTGTTCTTCAGTCTGGCCAGCAAGATGAAACCTGAGAGCTTAATCCATGGTTAATTAAAGAACAAGTATGTGTTTCAGTTTTTAATAAGAACATTCCAAGGAGGAAAAGAGTTTGTCCATATAAGCCAGCTAGGAGTAAAACCTTAACAAACTTTGCTGCATGTCCTAGTTCACGGTTGGGATGCCCACATCCTTCTGACAGAACTTGTTCTGGTAGCACAAGCCTTGTTCTTATTTCTCATTGAAAAGATAATAGGAATAATGAACTCACCATACTCTTTTTTATACATTTTCCCCTTGACAGAAGTAAAAGGCCAGATTTATGTTTTGTTTTACACTTCATTCCTATTTGGAAAAAGACACACATATCCTATTAAGCAGCCTGATGCTGCAGTGGGACTGAACACTGTTTCCCCAGAACAAGTAACACAGAGATTTCAATGAAGTTGGATCATCTGAAGTTTCCTTGGTTCTGGATGTTGCAAGTAAGCCTAAGCTTTCTAGGAGAAGAGGAGGGGTATTTGCTACTAAGGAAATTCAGTTGTTCCTTACAGTAACAGAAGATGGACTCCTTTAGCAGGACAAAACTTCTGGTTATGCCCAAGCACAATAAATGGCAGATGCTTCCACTATATTTCTGCTTCACCTCAGGGTGGAGTTCTCAAGCTTTCAAGTCAATATCCCCTAGAAGTCATTAGACACCTAACTCCTATGTAAATGGAGAACAGCCTGCCCATAATAATTCTGTGAAATCTTTCATGTAAAGAGATGCAAGTATTGCAGTTGAGTTTCATATTTTTGCAGAAGGAAGACGAAAGAATTTGGACATAGCCCTTGCAATAATTAATCATAGAATAATAAGGAGTTATCCCAGAAAAACATTATATTGCCAAACATCTTCCACACAGATGCACATTAGCATTGTTTCTCCCTTGCATTTCAGGAATTAGTAAATAATGCTGGGGCCAATTCCCAAACACAAGGTGATTTTAGTAGACCACCTTGTTTGGGACCAACCCACAGTCACCAACAGTTAAATATAATGCCTTAAATTATACACCACTGGTAATGACTGACAAAATGCAAATGTAAAACAAATTCAGGGTAGCACCCATATATCTAAGCCAAGGGCAATGATGGGATTTAGGGGCAGACAAGTCTCTTCATTCCCGAATGGTGGATCCATCAGTTTCTCCAGTAAGGGGGTTCGGTGCCAGTTTTCGAGCATGGACTGAGAACACATCACAGGATGCAGACACACACGCTATGTCAGGCATTTTCACAGGGAAGGCTGCAGACCCCGAGAAAAACGATACCATGCTGCTACACTGTGAGATACCTTAATTCTCCCTGTTTCTTTCACAGCCTGAGATCCCAAGCAGGGCCATGAATTTCACTCCACGATCTAGAAACAGAAGAGCTAATTGTAACACCAGCACACCAGTGCAGCCAAGCCCCTCACCAAACCTCTCGCTGGGGCTTCCTGTAACCACAAAAGTTATGTGTGTACTGCCCTCATAGCAAGCCCAGCCCTTCCCTAGGAAAAAGGATGGGTGTTAAGGAGGAGATCCTAGGAAAGTGCTTTGCTAAACCAACTTTCAGCTCCAGGAAAGTGTTCATGTCCCTGGGCAATCTTTTCAACAAAACTGCATCTGAATGCCAAAAATTAAGGAAATGAAAAATGAGCAAAGAGCAAATTAAAATCCCATAGCATTTAATTGTGGAATCAACAAAACACTGTGTTCCTGGAACCAGAACTGTGCCCCAGGCACCTCAGGAACTGCTGCCCAGCACTGAGAGAGACTGGGTCTCCTCAGCGTCCCACTGACCCAGCCAAATGACAGCTGGGAACCCATGACACTCAAAGCAAAAATCCTGGTACGTGTCAGGCTTTCTCCTTCCTCTCTTTTTAAATGTTTGCAGTGCTGTCTTGATTTCGACTAATAAGAACAACTGAAACAATAGATGGGGCTCCTGCAAAGCAGCAAGCTGTCAGAGAGGGAATCACACGGCTGGTGACTCAGCGGCTGCCAAGCATCACTGCTTCCCCCACTTGTCCTTGCAGGCTGATCTGCTTACTAGTATACAGCTACAGGCTGCCATGTGATCTCTGCTTAATGGAAGCATAGTCATGGGGCATTTATATATTTCTTTAAAAATTTAATTGATGGACATGCCTCCTTGCAAATCAGTTCCAAGGAAATACAAAAGCCACTTTCATGAGGGGAAAAAAGGGGTTAATTAATAAGAAAAATTCCATTCAAAGTTAACACATTCATTCTGGCATTATGATTTTTCTTAAGTTCTTACTGAATGATCACTATGATAACATTATGCTGGAAAGAGCGTTTTCTTTCCTACACCACAAGCTGTTGGCTCCACCCATCCCTTAAGTTTACAATCAGTTTAGAAACTGCAACTTTTGTGACGTGAAAAATCTAACAGCAAATTCCATCTATACTGAAAGACCGTGAGTCTCTCTAAGGCTGCCCTGATGCCTACAATATCAAGAATTATCCAACCTGCCTGAATATGAGATATATCCTTCTGAAATCTGTCAATAACAACTGGAAAATCTATTACGTCATTAGAAAAAAAAAATGTGGACTTGAGCAGCTGGGCTGTTTTTTACCCAAGTTTCCACATCACCTGCATTTTATTTTAATTATATTGAGCAACTGACTGCAATTTCCCACATGTCTAGTGCAAAAAATATTTTTGTAGCTTTTATATGATTCTGAAAAAAAGAGATGCTCCACTTAGTTGCAAAAGCTGATCCTAGAGATGACGAGGGACTCTATCTGATAACACAGGTAAGTAATTAGAAGTATGACCAAGTAACTCAGTAAACACAGCATTAGCTCTCAATTGTACATGCAATATGCACTAAGCATGAAATACATTGGAGGCTGTACATAGTAATGAAGATACCAGTGCAGAAATAAAATGCTGAACTAAGGTTCCAAATTTCTCTGTTTCTGACTGCCATGTGTCAGAAAAATCAGAATAAAAATCAAAGCCAGCTCCAGAGAGGAGGAGTCACAGAAGATCAACCTTGTAAAACAGATTTTGTCAAAACCCATGGAAACTGAAGTCCTGGAGATGTACACAGCTCTGCTGAGCACTTAATTTTTATGGATGCTTTCCTTTCTGGCCCCAGGGCCCCAACTGTCTCAGGTCAAACCTACTGACAGGCCTGTGGTTCCGGCTGAATGTTCCTCCCATATGCTTGGCAGAAAAAGCACTTCACAGTCCCTGCAAAGCTGCCTCTAAAGCTCACTGGTTTAAGGTTACATTTTGACTTCTCCTTACTTGGAGTATGACTGAAAATACCACTTGTTTTGGCAAGAAAACTGGAGGAGATTCAGTGTAACAGGGGTGAGCGGATCAGTTATTAGCATCTCAGCAGGAGCCGTTCAGGGATGCACTTCAGTCTCCACATACTTAATAGCTAAGACAGCTTCAGTCTTGCCTGAAATTTCTCTCTCCTCCCCACTCCCACAGGATTTACTTTACTTTTCAGTGAACAAGTACTCAGTTCAGGAAACCAAAGAAAGTCAAACATACCACACATGGGTATTAAGAAATCCTCCTTGAGCATTTCTCTTCAAACCATAATCCTTACGAAAAAAGAACCCTCAAAAGACAAAACACAAAAAGCTCTCCCCTCTCATCCTTCTCCTTCAGCCACAGATTCCCTGGAAGCAGATAACGATGTTTTGGGAACCACCATCCAGATGATAAAGAGTTGATGGACTATGTGTTGATTCCTACTGACTCAGTAACCCCTTTACAGAGTTCACAAGCTCACAGTTTGAGAAGGCAAGGCAAAGGAAGCTAATACATTAATTTACAGCATCTTTTACCTTTTTGTGTACTATCTGCCTGCCCCAAATTGAACATGTAAGAGACTTCCATTAGGAACTGACAGATCTATATAAAGACGAGCCTGCAGGCTCATCTAGCATTTCCTCTGCAGCACACAGGGTATCTTGTGTTCAACAGATATTTTTCCTGTCTTTCCTCTCAGAGGGAGGTCCAAATACATGCTGTGGCAACTCCCTTTCATGAAGCTGTTTTAACTCTGCATTTAGAAGTTATGATATAAAAGGATGTGCAGGCAGAATCTTTCTTAAGTGTTCATTTCACATACGGATAGAAATTTCAAAAAGTTCACAAAATAATCAAGTTGTTTATTAAAACTGCAAAACACAGCAAGTTATATCTATTTTAACTCCTCCATTAAACTTATGGATATATCTACCCACAGAAATGTTTCTATACATATATACACACAGACAGAGAAGCTGGGGTCTCCGTACAATTTCTGCTCATGTATTACAAATCTACATTCAAATCCAGACAGGATCCATAGCAACCCTACCAGAGTAAATCCAGTACAACACAGAAATCAGGATATTGCCGTGCAGGTGAAGTCAGTCAGCCTGTTTGCCCTCAGCTGGTACCACTATGTATATACTAAACACTTGCTTCTGTTCTGCTGCCCACGGTTTGACATAAGAAAAGCTCCTTCATTTAAGTTCCTTCTCTAGCCTGAATTTAAGGATTAAATAAGCCCCCAGCCACTTAGGAAAAACACAGCACCCCTGTGCTTTCATTTAAGACTGCCAGCTAACGAAGCAGATCTCAGCTGGTGGAATCAGCGTGAGTTGCCCCGGCGGAGCGCTGCAGACAGAGCCTCGCTCGCTCGCCGGCAGCAGCCGCCGCCTCCCTCACACCCACCGCGGGCTGCAGGGCAGGGCTGTCGGGGGGAATTGTAACAAAGTGCTGTAACCAATTATGGAGGAAACGGAATAAAATAGTAGCAGTTCAAATATATCCTATCCCACAAACCCGAGCTACAGCAATGTTTTTACACTGGTGTTCTGGCTTTAGTTGAGCGCACGCTTGCTTAACATTTAACAAGGTCTTAGAACAGGAAAATGGCATCTCATAGGCAATGCATTTGAAATGTCTTTCCTACCTTGTACTTTTCCATGTAAATTTAAGTTGGTGAACATGAACAAACACGTCTTTTGAAGCAGGGAAAGTAGAAAATTACCATTTTCGTTTCACTGTCACTTGCCACATGCAGCAGTGCCCCACAGGGCGCGGTAGGGACACAGCCCTGGAGCATTTCCCCAGGTCTCAGGGCAGGCCTGAGGGGAATCAAAGCCCTGCACAGAAGAAAGTCTTGCACGTAGGTAGTTAGAGGCTCAAGATTTAACATGCCTCTTCACAGGAGTTACCAAATCCCGTCGACCTTTGGTTAGCTCTCCAAGGTTCAGCTTCCACATTTTCTCTTTTAATGCTGGCTGGTGCCATGAGCAGACACGCAGGCTTGTGAAACACCCACCATCACAGTACCCACCATCACAGTACCCACCTCAGGTATTCCCACACACACTCCTCCTTACACAGACACCACAGAGTGAAGCTGGATACCCCACAGAGCACATACTCACCCCTCTTGTCCTCCAGGCCAGCAGCTGCCACAGCCTCAGCCGCCATCCTGCAGCCTCCTGCAGTAACATAGCTCCCGAGCCACCAGCGCACATCCCCGAGCGCCACTTCATCGCTGATCACATGCACCAAATGTGCCAATTCCCCACTGCCAGGCCCACCTGAGCCTCATCAGGATCGCTCTCCTCATGGCTCAGCCGGGTGTGTTGCCTCTCCTGCCAGGCTGGTTGCTGCTCACCAGCTGGGCCACTTGCTCCCACACTTCAGTGCCAGAGGTGCAGCTGGGTGGCTGCAGACAGAGCTGCACAGGCTTTCCACGCTCCAAACCAGCCTGGAATCACAGCATAAATCCTTCCCAAAGACTTCAAACTCCCTGACAACATTTTGGGGGCTGATTGAAAGAGTAAAAGAGGCCTGAAACGTGAAGTCTATTGGACCACTTACTGCTGTGTGTGTTCTCCATGTGTTTTTCTTACATGTTTTATTTCAAACCACCCTCATGGGTCAAGGAAGCCTTGTCAGCCCCATTTTTTCAGATGGGGAAATAAATTGTGGGAGGGAGGAGAAATTCTGTGGTGTGCAATAGGCTAATCATAAAACTACCCTTCTAGAGAAAATAAACTAATGACCTTTAGAGAAATCATGTATGGTGGACAATTAATTAAAAGCATTGCTGAAAGGACCATACAGGTCCAGTAGTTTGGGCTTTTTTTCCCCCTTCATCTATGGTTCTGAATTTCTCCCATGACAGCTGAAAATATCTGCCTTCTCATTTCCTGAATCTATGTTTGGACATGCAGGAATGGCTGTAAAAGGGCATGAAAGCTGTGCACCGCTGGAACAAGCTGAGCCAAGTACTAGGATGTACAGAAGCAAATGCCACACAAGGTCATGCAGGTACATTTAAAAATCTCATCCTGGCACAAAGCCTGGGACTTATTGATGTCCAGGGGCTCTTTTGCCATGCTCTCAATGGCACCACAATGTCACAGGACAAATCATGTGAAACTACTCTTTAGTAAGACAAACTCTTCTAAAACAAAGAAGATGTCAAATGACTGTGAGATCACACACTCAATTATGGTCTTTTGTGCCAGCGTGCACTGGTAATTCTGGCTCAGGGATTCATGATGAGGGCCCCAGGAATACTGTTGTGCTTGAAACTGACAATGTCTGTACACTGGTGGTATCAAAATCATCACACATTCTAGCAGTGCTTTTGTATGAACCCCTTGCTGCACTTAGAAGTGTTGCATTAGATGTATTATGCTGTTCTAATTTGAAAAACGTGTATTTTATTACTGCTTTAAGACTTCATGTATGATTTTTATAGGGCGCTATGTAAGCTGGCCTAGCATTCTGCAAACCAGCAATCTTTAACCCAGAGCCACAGTCAGGAGCTTTACAAATGAATTTTCATTTCTTCATAAATGATTCTCTTCCAAGATTAGGAAAACAAGTAAATCGCTGAATCCACTTTGCTGATTTGCCAGATTTTTCTGAACAACAAACAAGAACATTTCTCTCTAGAGACTGACATTTCAACAGCCATGTTGATTATCCATGAATCAGAAACCTGAACTTAGTTTGGTGGGTTAAAAAGCACACCCATATTCATGCCCATATACTTAACACATGTTTAGGTTACAATATTCCCAGTAAATATTGTGTGGCTCTATTTTTAGCTTCTACACGTAGGCAATTCAAACCAGCTCATAATTAATCTTAATAAACAAAACATATGAAGAGTGGACAGACGGTGTTTGCGTGTGTGTAACTTGGGTATGTAGCTAAGTAGCTTAACCCCACAGTCACATCATGGGTCAGCAGCACTACCAAGCACAGAGCTCAGATTGTTCATATTCAAGTTCACACTGGATCCCACAGATACTTCTAGAGTAACTGGTTGTTTATTTAAATGAGTAAAATATTTCCTAAGAAAAAAAAAATTATTAATGTCTCACATTCTTAGATCCAATGCTTCATTTCCCAGCATCACACATGCATGGGTTACACAAACACAGACAGGGCCAGAAAAGCTAACTTCTTTTTGTGTTGTCAAGACAGTTTGATTTGTTTCTTCTCCAAGGAACTTGGAAGTCTGTAAGAAGGAAAAGTGCCGGAAAATAAGAATATAATCTTATGTGCAGAAGAAAAATGGAGCAAATAATAATGTTGGCCCTTCAGAGTTACTCTGTCTTGAGTTTGCACTGGATGAGTGCTGTCATACAATTTTGTCACATTACTACAAGATTTTCTGATTTAGAGTAGGTGCAATGCACTATTGTTCCCACTGAAAAACAACACAACAGGATTACCCTCCAAGATGTCCAGGAAAATTCCAGAAAACCCACAGATCTTGCTGGAATTCATAGTACCTCCCTACAGTTCTAGGTACTTCAAGTGGAAGGCAATGAGGTAATAATGGCTGAAGATAAGTAGATCCAGATAAGCTGACATGTTTGGGTTGAACATGGCTGGATCTCTTGTAGCCATTTCTTCATTGCAGTTCTTCTGTTGTTGCTTTGGTTTCAGTGGTTTTTTGCTTTTGGTTTTTTTCTGTTTGATAGTTTTTTTAGTTCAGGCTTTTACTACTATAATAATGGGGTTGTAGGCATGGATTTAGGGGTTTGGTGGTTTTTTTTAATTGAACTGGACACGGGATTTGTCACTTTCCTTTCTAGATCAGCTACTCACCACTGGTGGACAACTTTCCAATTCATTGCAGAAGTCAGTGTATTGATATTTCTGCATAGGAATGTGTATCTCACTGCAAGACTCCGCAGAAGGAAAGACAGAAATTTAAACAAATTAGTATGAGAGCATTACTCTATCATCTTTTCCACAATGTGTCCAATTGCTACAAAAAAATGTATCACGTGCTTTGTGTCTTGCAGGGGGACAGCTGCAAAGGGATTAGGATTCAGTGACAGTAGCCTTAGCTTCATCACAAGAAATAAAAATAACCTCAATTGCCACAGAGGGCGGAACTAGTAGTTTAAACTGTAATGAAGCACATAAATCCTGGTACCAGGTCAAGGCCCCCTCAAGCTTACCTTTTTCAAGTATGTAAAGAGACAAATTACCACAGAGGATTTACAGTCTATGTACTGTAAATGGAGATGCCACAGCAGAAGAATTGGAAGGAGGTAGTGGGCAACATAGCCCAGGCACTCTGGCTTCAGGAAGCCTGCAGCCCCATCTGCTCCATGAGGGTTCAAAGCCCGCAGGGGGTTAATATAGAATCACAGAATCACAGAATCTAGCTCCTCCACAGACACAAAACTACGGAAGTGACTGTCTGCTTGCGGATATTTTAAACAAAAAAGAAAACATATGGCCCTCTGGAGCTAAGCTTGCTTTTTCTCCAGCTGGTATGACACACAGAACAGATAGCCTGGGCCCACAACTAAATGCAAAAGCTTTGTTCCAAGGAGCAATTAGGGAACAGATTAGGGAATGTTCTTCAATTTAAAAAATTCTCAGATTAGCAAAGCAGAAACAAAAAAAAATGAGAATGGTCATGTACATTAATTAGTAAAAACTTTTAAAAGCACAAAATATCTTAGCTGTATAAACCAGCTGTTTCTTACCTGTGTACGGAATATTTCTGCGAACTCCCAAAGACAATTTAGAATGAATGATTAAAACCAGCCTTTTCTCTCTCAGATGTTATTTTGTAATTCTACACATAGGCTAGTAATGAACAAAAATTAAAACAGAATAATGGACTTAATTCAGAAGGCTGAAGGAAAGATCGGTAATTTCATTTATAAAATCAGAAATTTCATTTAAAATGTAATAATGTGGATTAAAACCATGGTTATAATAAATAAATAGTCAAGGGCCGCCATGATGCACATCTTTAAATTCAAGTCTTGAAACATGCTGATAAATATTTCAGAGTACAAACTCTTTTAGTAGTCTGGGCCCAAATGCTGAGCCAGTGTTTGCAGACACAGCCCATCACCTTCTGAACCCCAGCAGGAGTGCCTCTGACTTGTAGGGAGCTGGAGTTGTGCACTTCCCACAGACTGCAAGGCCAGGAGGGATCTTAAGAAGTCATCTAGTCCAGCCTCTGCCAGAGGATGAACCGTGCCTTAAACACTGCCAATGTTTGAAATCTTATTTAACTTTTATATTAAAACTTCAGTAAATGATTTTATAATGTTCTCAGGAAATGTACTGCAGGATTCTGCAAAGTCACCATCAGGATTATTTTCTCCTAATGCCTAATCTGAAGGTAGGCAATTACCTCTTGTTCTATGAATAGGGAATTTGGAGAACAAGGTTTGGGGTTGTTTTTTAAATGTCTTCTCTGAAATAGCTTTTTACAAATGTGAATACTCCTTTAGTTCTTGCTCCTGCAGACTAAACATACCAAATTCTTTCAATTTTTACACACAAAATAATGTTGTCTAGCACTCTCATCTTTCTTGTCTCTCTCCGCTGGACTCCTTCCAATTAGCCCCCAACCTCCCTCAAGTGTGGTGCCTGAAACCGGATATAGTATAGCAGCTCAGATCTCATTAGACCTTATTAGCCCTAATTAGAGTAAAAGGTTATTTCATGTGAATTTAATGGAGAATGCTTATTTATTCAGTCTAGTATGAAATTTGCTTTTTCACAAAAACATGACATTATTGACCCATGATTAAATTGCCACTCACTGGAATCTGCACGTCCGTTTCCACAGAATTACAACTATCTGTTAATTACTTCAATTCAAGACTTTATATTTGCCCTTAATGAAGCAAATCCTACTTACATCACCTTTTTTCAGCAATTAATTTAAGTAACTTCTTGTTCTAATCTATTCCTCCAATATACTTTTAGCTTTTATCATCAAGTTACTTGTAAATGAAGTATCTATTGCATAATCCAATTTATTTTATAAAGGATAAATTAGCATAAAATTGATTTCAGTAAAGGCCTCCTTATTACATCGTCCTAGGTGACAGTAAATTGTTAGGAACAACCCTAAGTACAAATCACTCTTGGAAATTCATTTAAACTATGCTTCCTGCATAGGCTATGAAAATATCAAAAGCGGACTTTACCAACAGCCCCTTACCAAAATCACGATGTGTCACCTTTCTAGCTTCCCTGTTCACCAGTTAATTATTCTGTGTGAATCACAACATTCTGTCACAAAAGGAGCTGTTTGATAGGATTTATCTTTCATGGTATTTTTCCTTTTCTCTGAAATAATGTATTTTAAAAAAAAAGAACTCTTGAATTGAGAAATACATATAGAAACCATTTTTCCACAGAATGAACATTAGAAATAACTAAAATGCATATTTCAATTGTGAAGATCTCCCTGTCTTTGCCATAAAGTGGTCCACATAATCTTACATGTCAAATAGATCAAGGGAACATATAGTTGTCCTTATTCAATTTTATGTCCTTTAACAGAAGTGCCTACTTCTTCCAGATACACTCCCTGCATCTATATTAAGATCCTGAATTAAAAGCCAATGACAACTGGTCTTTATTCTTCTACAGACTCTGGTGCATTCTGGATCACTCCTGTGGCAAATGGAAATTCTTCCCCTATCTGTTATATTTTTTTGAAAACACTGCTATCCTACACACTCAGACAGAAGCAGTAGGTCTTTAGTAGTCTATTTTTATGTATAAGTTATGTTATATAGATGATATAAAAGGTTAGTGATGGACAGATGCTGGACAAGGTTCTTCAAAGACATACTGATGACACCACGTCTCTTCAAAGAGAAAGAGCCAGACTTCACAAACTTGATGGAGGTCCTGATACAAATCCATTAAACATCACAGCTGTAATAGGTTAATCTAAACCACTTCATTTAATTGGTCTGTTCTTTAATATTGTACTTGATGTTACAAATAAATTGCAACTTTAATATTTAATTTATAAAATTTTCACATTTTTTTGTAAAACCAACAGTAGGTTTAAAGTAAAAAGAGTTTTGTTGGAGCAACAGCTTTCTTCAATTTCAACAACATTATAGTTTTTTAAGAGTAGAGAAATGTGTAAACATAAATATTCATGATTTTCTTCTGTACACATCTGTGTAAATTACTTGATATAAATATAATTTCCTATAGAAATATTTTTTTGTTTGTTTATGCTACACACATTTCTATGCTGGCATCACGTACTAGTGGATTAATCTTTCAAAGGGTGAAATTTATTCCTTTTGCATTCTAACCCCCAGTATATGTCCATTGCCAGCAGTGGACTTCATCTTCAGAGAATCAGACTCACAGTGTCAAAAATCTAAAATTAAATTTCAGTACAAGATAATAAATAATCAAAAATTAATGCATTATTTTAATATCATAATTTCCCGACACTTAAAGGCCATGATCCAAACCAACCAAAATCAATGACTGGTTTTCCATTGACTTAGCTGAAATTCACCCGCAGTTTCCAGTCACTGTAGATTCTCATTTTAGTTTTGCAATTTTATTACAGCATGAAGAGTTAAAAGTACGTAGTGTCAGAGCTTCAGTGTGAGAAGTAAAGCCTCTAAGTCCTTCTGGGCCTCTTTATCCTGAAAGAAACAGACAACCATGCATCAACTTAGAGAGGATAAATCCCTTCATTTGCCTAATACATGCCTATCCACATTTCTTTACTAACAACAGACATAACACACAACTGCAACAGCCACAAAATGTAAAGACTGCATAATAAGTTAATTTATCAGTGAATACAAAAATAAAGTTTGAAGTGAAAGCAAGAGCCAGATGGCAGCCCTCCCTCTACAGCTCTGTTAAAGCACGTAAAATGTTAGCCCACAAATAGCCTCCTCAGCAGACCAGTAAGCCCTTCAGCTTGGGATATAACTTTTATTGGTGTACTTTGCATAAAGTATTGCCTTGCCTTGTACCTGATGTAATCTTGCATCCTGACTGTGTGCAGTTTTTCTAAAGATGTTCTGTGATGTTTGCTAATGATTTATTATGCAACTAAGAAGAAAACATTGGGAAATGTAATTAATCACATAGGTTAGATTGTGGTTTCAGTGCATCCAGCCATACCAACCTGTAATAGCCACCATGGGCTGACTGCACCCTCAATATCTTCCAGACCAGGCTCTGCCTGTGCTGCTGGGCTCACAGCAGAGTGGGGCCAATGTGGGGAGCAAGGGGCAAGTGATCTGCTGTGCTCAGCACTACATTATACCTCCTAGGGCAGCAGGAAAAGGCTCCTTTTAGGCCAATGTGTTAAATGCACAGTTTGCCTGGGGCTTTAAACCTAACCCAGGCCTAAGACTGTCTCACAGGTAACCAGTGACCTATGTTTTGTCTAGTCCATGTAAAATCTGCTTGGAAAGGGGCACGTGCATATAAGCATGTAACTGCAGCATTATTCTACTTATTTTTCAATGTCTCCTGGATACAATTGGCTTCCTTTAGTTGCTGCTGCAAAACTTACAGCTTGCAAAATGCACCTTGGTTTAAAACCACATTTCTAAAAAGCCAGCACCTCATACCTGCAGGCTCATAAGGGTCCAAACACCCAACACATGCACCCATGTATTCTTAACAGTGCAAGTGAAAAGTACCTGCACATCACAGATTTTGCATCTTTCTAATGACAGGCACCAGTAATGATAATGCCACAGGATATTCTGAAAGAAAACACTGTAGACAGTCAGTGAAGTAATCACTAAATTTCAGGATCACTTCATTACCCAATCAACCACAGAGCTGGAACAAAACAGAGAACATTTCAGAATGTATTTTATGGGTGAAGAAATTCCTGCTTCTCTTTATTTTGGTTAGTTGTCTATAATGTCATGGAGGAACAGAGAAGAATATTGAGATGATAGAAACCATATGCCAGACATGTCAAACTACATTATATTATTAGTCTGGATTAAGGCATTAATACATTAGCTGGACACTTCTCTTGGAGTTACTGCCTTACTCCCACTGGCAACAATAGGCTAAACTATCTGCCTAATCATTTATCAGAGGCCTTAAAAGGTACACACTGCAAAGCCAGTAAGCTCTTGCCAAAATACTCTAACAGAAGGAAATGTCATACTGCATTGAGCACCCCTTAAACTGCACATCACTACAGGCTGCCTGGAGCACCAAGCTGTTGCTTTCAATAAAAACTGAAAAACTCAAAATTTTCCCTTAATTCAGGGAAAATACACTCTTTTCTATACTGACTGTGGTCAACTTTTGAAAATTATTCTAAACTCCATTAAACAGAAAAGTAAAAAGCCAGATATTGTCCCATGCTAATAAGGAAAAGTTTCATTGTATCTGGTCGTACTCTTCTTGTCACTTTTCTAAACTGAAAATTATAAAGATGCAGGTTTTCTCATACCTGAATAATGTTCAGCATTTCACAGGTTGATGGGATTCTCTATTCACTTTGCAGGATACAGCATTTTAAAAATATATCTCCAAACGATTTTGGATAATTGTCTCTCTCCTTAGAAGTAAAGGATTATATTGGGCAATGAGCTTTACAAGTCGCAAAGGTCCAGAAAATATTGGGCAATCTTCCCTGAATCTTCCTCTGGGCTTAGGAAAAAGAACGGAACAAACCCATGATTGTTCTAAGAACTGTCTGGAGAAGAAACTGCAAACGTGCAAAGCGTTCTACCTCTGGTTTGCCAGTTCTAAACAAGACTACATCAGTAAGAGCAGGAATTATTGTTGCAAACTGCTTAACAGGCTGCATTAATTGAGCCAGCAGCTTCCAGTCAATAAGAACTCATACGGCAAAAGCATTGAAAAAAAACCAGTAATGGCATTAAAAACAAGGCTGAGAATGGTCAGTGAATGGAACTGTTATGTCACCTTTGGACAGAGTCCTTTCAGACCAAGGGGTGTGTCATGCTAAAAGGAGAGAGAAGCCACAACTCTGTTCAGTGTATCAGTTTTCGGTTTTAAGAGTGAAAACTTTATTAGTGCCCAAAGCTTGACTGCTAACGGAAAGACAAAGGCATAAATCCTGTCTTGGGCCAACTCTCTTCCTTATTGATTTCTGGGTCTGTGGCTTTCTGAAAATAAGGTTGGCTTTTTTTTAACTTTCCAGACAGCAGACTCTCCCTTTAGTGTGGCAAGCAGAAGGAGATGTGCAAGTCCAAGGCGGAATGCAATATACTTGCGTCAGTCCCGTTTGTTCACCCTGAGGCTCAGTTCAGCACTGACTGAATACATAGCCATTTCCAACCTCGTCTTTCTACTGACAAGGCTTACATTTATTAAACACTCCTTATATAATTTTCAGAGTTGAATATGAGTTCAAAATGTTCTGCAAACTGCTACACAAAAGGTATTCAAATTACAGCGTCAGGTAATGTATTTTGCCTTATTCCTATTTTGTTGCTTTACCTTTATTTTTCATCATCCACAGGGGATATGCACAGAAAAAAATAAGACCTGGGAGGCCAGGCCAGGGACTCAACAAGGGGAGAGAGGGAGTTGAAAACAAGAGCAAGAAGGAAGAGAGAGCTGGTGGGAAAAAGGGAATGTTGGTTTAACTGGAAGTAGTCCACATTTTGACAGTTCATTTCAGCTGAAAAAAATTTACTGATACATAGATACAGTTACACATATAAATGTGCATGTAAAAATTAAATGGTAATTAAAGCCAAGACAGAAAGATAATGATTTTACCTTCCATCTCTGCTAATCATTTCCTTATGCACTGACACACTCAACCCAGGCACTGTACATGTGTGCACTTGTTGACAAAGTCCCAACTGTCAACAAAGAACGATACACCCCCATGACCACAACCAAAATGGTTACACCAGCCAACGAAAACATAATTGTGTGCAACCACTGCCAAATCCCAAGCTGACATGCATCCTGTAGGATTTCACTGAAGTCAGCAGGGCAGCATGGTATATTAAATGAGCTGGGCTGCAAGGGTGGTCCAAAGCTGTACTCTGATACGCAGTAACAGCAATGAGGTGCTGAGAGACACTCCTGCTTTTGGGTACAGCTGTATCATTCCCTCACAGCTCCAGGAGAAATGCTGGGCTGTAACAGAAGAGACTCCCAAACATGCAGAAGGATTGTTGATTAGAGAGCAATAGCCCTTGTGGACAATATAAATTGTGCAAAGCTAAATGCTATCCCTTCTTGTTTTCCTGACAGATTCACAGATGGTTTGACTGCAGTGTGCATTAACAATTGTATAATACCATTAGTTTTCTCCTTCGATATTGCAATACACCAATGCAGTCATCCATTTGCCACCTTCTATATCACTGCTGTGTGTCACAAGCTAGGGCATTCTATGTTCTTTCATGTTATCACTATCTTCCTCTGGGGATTAACCATAACTTCTCAAGGCTTTTAGGATCAAGGCAAGCACAGCTTTAAAATATGTAGCTGACAATAATCACACATTTTCAGATATTACTGCAAGTAGAGAGGAAAATACCCTTTCACACCTAGAAAACTACGAATAAACAGTTCAGCTAGTTCAAGGACTACTATTGAAAAAATTACAGAACAGCAGAATACAATTTAAATAGTGAATAGTCACGTAAAATTTTAATCCACTAGTTCTTTTCTAACTTAATTTTCACCTATGATCTGGTTTTCTTTTACTACTGTATACAATGTGGAGCTTTTGGTGTTCAAGACATTCTGCTCTTTCTGGCTGCTGCCCTTCCCATGGGACCTACAGCTTTTCTATCTGTGCAGTCATTGCTGAAACGGCCTGAACACAATCACACCCAGTTAGAGTCCCCACAGAAAGGTGCCTGTCAAGGCTTTCCTTCACCATGTATATTGACTCCAAGACCACATATTTCAAAATCCCAGAAGTTTCACTTGGCCCAGCTACTCTACAAAAATTCAAAAGAGGTTTTTGCAAATCTGCTTTTGTAATCCTGCACTGTACCACCACCTCTGTGAATATTTCTCCCACTCTGCCCCTGCATCATCAGCATGCCAGTGGGGGAGACACACTCCACACTTTGGGGAACTGGCTGCTGAGCAGTCTTGCTGGACTAACAACTATGCTAAAATTGTGTTACTTTTGATAGGATGTTGAAAGGAATACTTCATGATAGTTTAATCATAAATATAATAAGCTTGGTATTTATCAGGATAGATTTCATCCTTATGTATGAAACTGTGTCGCTACAAAAAATATCTTCATCACTTTTTGGAATAATTTTTAGAGGGAGAGAAGAAATAAGTACATAATTCAAACAAACCTTTTTTCAAGAACTTCAAAATCATGCAGGCAGAAAATTGGTCTGATCACTGAGATTGAGAAAAATAGACTATTCTTGGAAGTGCAAAATAATGTAAAATATGGGCAGTCTCAAATTATTTTAGCAGCTCTTTAACAAATGTCTCATTTTCCCCTAGAATTTTAGTCTGAAATCTGATCTCTTTATAAAGAGTTTTTTTAAAAGCATATTCCCTGAGCTTGAAGCAGTCACATTCATTGTATACAAAACCATTAATTAAGGAATAGCTTTTTAAATCACATTCAAAAAATATTTTAACTTTGAGTTGGTGGTAGCTATTAGGAAATTCTTGTTCAACTCCACAAACAGTACTAGCAGGAAAACATTAGCCTAGAATTGAAAATGAACACAAATCTGAACACTTCCATTATTTTTCAGTTGAAACACCATTGACTTTTGCTGGCCATTTGGAGAACAAATGAGCTAAAAATCTAAAGCAACAAGTACTGTCTGAAAAGAATGACGTTTTGTATTGAGCTGAAGATGTTGTGAAAAGAAAATATTCTGGCTGATGAGAAAACAAAAACACTTTTATAGGTTAGCTCAAATTAATCTCAGTTTCAATATGTAGTTTTTTTCACAAACAAGTCAGAATTTGTAACTTTCACTTTAAAAGTAAGTGTAAATTACTTTTTTTCTCCTCAAATTCTTACTGAGAAGGGCAGATTACCAGAGCAGCTTCAAATTGGATCTGTTGAAAATATCACAGCAAGATGTGCTCATATGACCAATCTGTGGTGGCTGGAGTATTTCTTGGAAAATCTTGAAAATCCAGATACTAAAATGATCTGTTGTAACAGGAACAGCTGATGGGTGCTGAAGTTTATACTCTGACCTCTCTTCCATCCCTCTGTAACTCACACTTTTTTCCTTACAGACAATATTAAAAATGAAATTAATAGCCAGGAAGATCAATTACGGTCACGTGAAAAAAAGAAAGTTGTATGAGCATGATTTCTCCTCAGCAGCTGCATTCTTTTGTAAACAATCAGCCATTGTTCCTTCCTATTATTACATTTATCACCTCCTCCACATGAGTTTCAGATGTCACTGAGGCTGAAGGCAGAGTCTTTAACAAGTTTCTGCTTCCTGCCATTCTACACCTGTAAGAAGTGAATGCCATAATTATCAATTTCTCTAATATCTAAATCTGTCTCACTTGTTAATTTCAACTCTGAATTGCCATCATTTCTAATTATTGGGAAGGTCAGAATGCACAAAATCACCAATAATTTTGTAAAACACATTCTTAGCTTGAGGGAAGTTTTTATCTGCATTGTAAGACTTTCAGCAACTCAGTGCAAATAGATTTCTTTGCATTTTTCCTGCTTTGCTGTCTTCATGTCTTCCAAGAATACACTTTTTGTAACACAACTACTGCTTTTCAGATTAATTTTTTTAAAAATGTAGTAGAGACTAGAACCTTGAAATTTTAATCTTTTTCTCTGTTAGGCTGTTAATTCCTTTGTGGTGAGCTTACTGGTCCTACAAGCACAGAGTTCATTCTCATGCCCATACTGGTCTCCAGATATACGAAATAATTTCTTGACTATTATACTTTATAATCCTACATTGAGACTTGAAATTCTGTAAGTTCCAACCTTGAAAATATCCAACAATTTTTATTATAAACAAGAAATTAGTGTCTTATTCCCCTTACAAGCAAAGGACCACGTGTTTAACCAAACACACACACACACACACTTGTTTTGTCTTTCTATATGCAAGACAGACACTCGTGATTTCAAACTTAAATTACATTTTTGTCTTCAAATTAAAAGAAGTAATTTTGTTCCACCACAATAGTCCACCACATCTGGTTTCAACAGCCCTTCATGTAGTCACACTCAGCAAGCCTTTGTGCACACTACAAAGGAATAAGTCTCAGTAAGGGCAATGCAACATCCACTAGATGAACAGAGCAGCTGTTAAGCACTTTACAATAACTCACAGCAGCCCTGAATATTAGGATCTCTTTTACTGAAGGGGCAAATATTTCCCAGGACCCTGAGGTTATCCACCTGGGTAGCAACCAGAGAAAAACTGGACAATTTAATGTCCCGTGCACCACCAGCAGTGAAGTACCACTCTACAGAATGACAGTATTTATGGCCAAGGAAGGACTGTATGATTGATTGGAGGTTTTTGTTTAGAGAAGATAGAGAAAGGTCTCTAAAGTTGCACTGTAATATCAGTTTTGTTTTTCCAGATGTAATTTGAACCAAATCTCACATATTTCCTTTTAAAATAATAATAAAAAAGCATAGACTGTTAAGTTAAAAATGTGCCAAACTGTTTTCAAAAACTGTCCCATTTTTAAAAATCCTCCTGTAACTCTTAATTTACAAGAGTCATTCAATCAGAACTTGTTTCTTTTTATATAATTTCTGTGTATCCTTTTTAAGACTCATAACAGGTTTGAGACAGGTCTCATTTTTTCTTTTCTTTTCTTTATTTTCTTTAACAAGAATTAGCTATTTTTGGAAGCCCCTTTACCCCTTGAATTAAAAAATATTCTGTAAGTGGTAAAACAGATGCATGGAAGGGATATTTGGATGTGACATAATGTTCAAGACAAAAATAATATCACAACTCGAAATGTTACATGAAATAAGTCGTAGAAAAAGTGTCAAAGAAGTGTCCTGAGTTACAGCAGCTGAGAATTTGACCTGAGGATTACAATGAGCTATGGGCTACCTTACTGATGCCAAAGCACCTCTGGTTCCCAGAAGTCATTGAAAACTGTGGATGCTCAGAAGCAATAAAAAGTAAACCATTGTCTATGATTATTTTTCTGTAGGATGATTTGTATCATGAAATAATATACATTTCCTCAATGTGGCACCTTTCCAGCAACTTTGTCTCTCAGTCTGCTCTTGATTTTTATGCTGTTATACAAATACATGTTTCTCAGTAGAAGCCAACATTTAAAAACAATAAAGGAATTCCCCTGCTTGAAGAAAGAGAAAACTCATATGAGAAACTAAGATTACACTTGGGAATGATGGGTTTCACATGACTGTGACAAAATACCACACTGCTGACAACCTTGAGATCCTGAGCTGTGGCAAACTGAAAAAAATCCTCAGACTGCTGCTGACCTCTGCTTTTTTTTCAGACCACAAACCCCGTTTTCTACAGGACTGCAGTCAATTCAGGCACTTTATTAACATCTATTTATTACTGTCTCCCCAATGTCTTTTTAGTCTTATTACAGTCTCTTCCCTCTCTTAAAATAACCTGACTAAATGTTATTCCTACATTTAGCTCCAAGCCCTGAACCATTTCACTTCCAATACATTTTCCCAAAAATCACTAACAGTCTTTCTGCAACACAATAACTAAAACAACATGTAATATTCGAATTCAGATGGGATTAGAGGTAACAGGCAGCATCAGCAGACTTCATGTTCCAGATCTCCATTTCACAGTAATTTCTTTCAGTGTGCGCTTGGATATAGCTTGTGCTGAGTCCTTGGTCGTTTTTTTTTTTTTAATTGAATTATATACTACTGCCCTAATGCCATATTTTTCTTGACTCTTTTTTTCTAAACATAACTCAAAACACATCACCAGTAAACAAGACAAAGGAGACAAATCTGTGGTATCTATAGAATTAGTCAAAACAGGAGATAAAACCAACTTGTCCTCTTCACATGGACAAAAGATTTTTGGGGCCCATTTGACACTCACTCTTCTGTTCACAAATCAGTGTAATTCTTATTATCATCACCACCTTGCTTGCCAGAATACATACACCTATCCCTCAGACTGCTCCTGAATTCCTGCTCTCACCTCAGGATTCCCTCTGCTTCTCAGGTCTGCTAATACTTCAGAAATGTGATAGGGTATTAAACACATAATTTATAGCAGTCTTTCCTATGTTCTCTAATAGGCAAGCTGAAGGTATATTTTGACAGTAAGTAAAGAATAAAGCAGAATTAAATCATTGTTATTGTCATATCTGTATCAATACATATTTAAAGAAACACTGAACTAAAGCAATGATTACTTAATTTATGACTGGTACATATTATAACTTGGGCCAAAAATTAGGCCACCCAGGAGCAATGACTAGTGAGGCATGCAGTGGTCTTTCTGCCCAGCAGGAACACTTGACATAAACATGTTAGTGCTCCACACACAGTATTTATTGTCAATCAAGTTACAGAGTTATTTAATGGTCTTTTTCCTTGACTTCAAAGTATTAAATGGGATGGGGCCAATTCCTCTCAGGAATCACCTCTCTCTCCATACCACATCTGCTGTGCTCACAGGGGGTCCCTTAGGCTGACAAAGCTCAGGTTTGAACTTGTCATGCTCTAGGATGGTAAGATGTTTCCAGTCATAGGTCAGTCATGGGACTTGCTCCTACATGAGATCAGACAGTGTGAACTTTCTTGCCATGACTTGGTTTATATTTGAGAAATTAAACTACTTAAAATCTCTCAAATATCTGTAGGAATTTTGTGTCCACATACCAGAAAATATTCTAATGGGCCTAAAGAGGAATTTAGTCATCCCTTAGAACAAACTATGTTCTAGCAGATGTAACTTGAAGAACTGTGCCTCCTTAACTGCCCTGTGGCTGAAGACAAAGGCAATATTGAATAACTCATTTACCTCTGCTGTAGTTAACATACAGCCCTTGACATGAATCACAAACTAGAGGCTTTCAGGTGCAGAGACAGAAACTGAAGAACAAAAATCCAGAGTGCTTTCAACTGAGAAAAACATAGTCTGGGGAAAAATTTCAGCACAGCTAGATGACACACTCAACTGCTTATGCTTAAGATGATCTAATGAAGTGGGTTGAATTACAAAGAGTATAATTCAATTTCTGATACAGACAAGTCCCTGACAGTTCCCCAAACAAAGATTTTTTAAAAGCTGTTGATACAGACAACTGTAATGAGCCAACCTAGAGTGGAGGAAAAAGGAATGTTCTGTGTTCAGAGGAAAAACTGAAACATTATGTTGTTACCGGCAGTGCAATAATGGATGCCAAAGACAAGAGAGCAGTCACAAGGGAACAAGTTATCACTCTCAATACCCACCTCATTAGTAACTGAGAGAATTGACAGTGCAGAATCACAGTACTTCAGTGCATTGTTTTTCTGGCCAAGATCTTTATAGCACTGAGAAGAAAAAACATTTTGTTTCCAATCAGACCACTGTAAGAAGACAAGAGTCTACAAATCATTATTTTTAAAAGAACTTGGTTACCTTTGCCAAATACACATAATTGCATTTGGAATATCCTGGATGCATTTCTTCTGCCTAAATAATAATAAAAAAAAACAGGAAAGAAAACAGACATAAAACTTGTGTGATGAGATTTATGTGGTCTGCATAACATTTTTAGTAATGCACTACTATTTCCTCAAACGTCAGACGGAATCATCCCTACTCTGCATAATACAATCTGTTTGGCAGCACTTCAAAAAAACATCAAGAAAACAAGAAAACACAAAACTCAAACCCTACACCAGGCACATGAGATGCTGATAGTGAGCACATTAAAATCTTCTGTACTGCTTGCTCTCCTGTCTCCCTAAGTGCTCTGTAAAGATCTTAGGTAATTTTGTACAAGATCTTTTGGATTCATTCACTTACGTGGCAGGTTTGAAGATACTGCTGTCTCTAGATTATTACTATTTATTTCCTCATCAAAGAAATAAGAAAGGAAACAACAATTCACACTTTGTGTAAGGAATAAAGAACCGTGTTTATCAATTTTACAATTATTTCTCTTCCACAGACTCCTATCTTCTAGCTCTGGGTTCACCCTTCTTTTCAAATTACCATCCTCTGAAAAGTTCAGGTAATTAAAAAAGTTCAAGAATGATTTCTTTTTAAAACACATCAAGGATACAGAAGCTTAAAAGGTGAGTAAAAATCTTACTAATTATCTTACTAATGAAGAGGCAGCTTTTAATCAAAAAACAGCTTTTGGGAGGGAAAAATTACATCAGTGAAATTTATAGTAGCTGTAATCCTTGGACCAAAACAATGCTGCTTTCACCACAACTGTGTAGAATCAAACAATTGAAAAAGAAACCCAAACAGTTGTCTTTTAGACAGTAATTTGATTTTTGTTGCTGAAGATGACTTAAAACCACAGTCACTCTGTAGCCCACCACAAAATGCCCTGAAGCTAAAACGAATGTTTCGAATTATTTCTGCCGCTTTTGGAATTTGACCTTAAAGATAAAATCTCTCAAACTGGGAAGATGGTAACGTATTGTACTGTCCAAAATTCAGAAGATCATTCAATCTTTAAATAGGCTAAGAACACAGAAAACAAGCACTTCTGATAGTGAAGAAAATATGCTTCCCCAATTGCTTTGAAAAACTTTCTGAAAGTAACTGTAATGATAGAAGGTTATGCTTTGAATTCAGCCAGGTGACAAGCCTGTTTGCTTCTGAGTTCCAGAAGTAGAAATGGTTCATATGGAAGACACTGAAAGATAGATTTATTTTATTAATGTGGTGTTTTCTTGTAACTGTGTTCAAGAAGAATGCCCAGGAAGATGGACTTATGTGAGACAGCCTTCTTCTCTAATTCACTACAAAGGCAATTTCATCTCCACAAATAAGAAAGGCTTCTGCTTAAATTCAATGGAAAAAAGGTTCAGATCAGAAAAAGAGAAGCATCACAATGTCAAAGTTTTCCTTGCCTATGTTAATCCTCTTGCAGAAACAGGCAAATCAGTAACTATCGCTATGGTTCATTTGTTTCAATGGCATATGTAACTATCTGTATCAATATTTCATTCAATTCAGTGACTATTAACTATGGCAATTAATTGGAGAATTTCCCAAAACTAAATAAAGAGAAGAAATTTGCTAGCCACTCATGTCCAAACTAATTTTAGAACTGAAAAGAAATATTTTAATAGAGAGCTCAGTGACATTTAGAAGAGCCCCGAATTTATAGCTACTGAGTGTAGTCTGTTGAACAGACATCTTGACAGTACTCACATACAACAGGTAGTAAAAAACAACGCAGGAAAACCTTAGGCTAGGACTCACCTTAAGGAAATTCTGCAATGCTTCTTCTACTGTTGAAGTTGGTGGAGTCCCAAAGAGAGTAGCAGCTACTTTCTTTTCAATCCAAGACAACTGAGCTACCTAGAATTAAAAAATCCCAAATTTTAAAAATTCATATTTCTTTGGGGTTGCTTCTTGGTTTTGCAGTAAATACTGTGTTTCGTATTGTACTACTTATGCAATGTATTTTGGAAAAGAACCTGTAAAGGAATGCTTTATAGTTCCAATTTGTGCAGCTCAAAGCAGTCTTTTGGATTTTAGAGTCACCTGACCAAACACCAACATCCTCAATATAAGATTATCACCATATTCAAAGCTTGAAGTACATTTTAGGTTTCATAACACCTTGTATTTTTAAAAAACCTAAGGCTAGAAATAGTGTTCGAAACTTGTTAAGGTCTTCATGAGATAGACAGCTTTGCATGATAATCTATGCATTTGACTACTTTTCTACATTAGGAAAAGCTGTTGCCACAGGGAAAATGTGAAGTGTTTTTAGAGCTTATATAACAAGTTCATTTATTACAGAAAAGCTGGTGACAACCACTGTTAAGAAATAGGCTTCTTTTTAGCTCTTCCAATCTGACAACCAACACTTGCCAATGACCTCTTCTCATTTCAGGAAGATGAGCTGCTACAAAAGGATTTTAGGGAACTGCCATATTGCCACACAATGCACATGACTTCTTCCCTAAATACAGTGACACCTGACAGAAACTGCTTTGGTTACTGCCATAAGGTATTTGTCTCCATCACCCAACCCAGCAAAACACACCTCACATCTCTAGTAAAGGATGAAATTGCTAAGAAATGAAATGTGAAAGAAGAGCCTGTTTAAATGGAGAAGTGAAGTCACTTTATCTAGTAGATGTCAGTTAATAACTGTAAAATGGGAGAATCCACTCTTTCATAGCTATCTACAGCTACCAACCAGAATGCTTCTCTTTTGAACAGACATCAAGTTCTATCTACTTCTTGTTGAAAACTGCCCTGAAAATACCATTGCAAAGACTAGAAATACAGGTCAGCACACAACAGGAAAATGCATAGGACCATGTTTTCTCATCTGGTCCCAATGTCTCTAGCTACGTAAGAGGAACATTGCTTGGAGACAGAGGGCATCCTGGTCAAGTCCTGCTAGCTGCTCAGCAGGGTCCCAATGCTTTATTTGTTACATGTTGGCAGTAAGCATCTCACAGAAAAGCACTAAATATTATAACCCAGAGAGAAACAATATTATGAAAATAAAGCTTTTGTTTTCATTCTCTCTCACATATCTCACTCTTAAAGCTTTAAGAACATAAAGTGTTTTTTACAAAAGATCTCCAGCCATCATGGTGTTCTTACTCACTGAAGCAACAAGGTGTTGTTGCCCCTGCAGTGCTTTCCTGCTGTGTTTTGTAAGTATGTATATAATTTCCTTCCCCATTTAATTTCCCTCACTGTTGTATAATTCCTGAGACATATCCTGCAAGAGTTATTAAAAGCATTTTTGCAAAAATGCTGTTTCCTTCACACCAATCTAATGATGCAGTGTTCTCTCTTCTTTTGGAAGAGGAAGGGGGTTTCTATATTGCTAGGTCCATCACATCAAGATGGAGGTAGCTACAGAGGGAAGAAGAGAGGGGGTAAAAATAAAGGGAATGTATTTGCTTACACTGTTCTCTGCAAGAGCATACAATGCCCTGGAGATACACACACACTGCACAGATACAATTACCACACTCATGCCTGCTGTTATGCAATAGTGAAGAAACAAAATTGCAGTTTTTCCATGCGGAGTTATAATTAAGTATTGAAAACACAAGTTCTTCCTGGCAGTTGTTTTATTTTCTTACAAGATTTAATCAGACCTGATTTAGTGAGGTTTTAGTCTTTATTTTGTCTGGCTTGGGTGCTGCTTTGCACTACTCAAACTCTTAAAAAGCCCAAACACATATGCAGTTGGCCATTTTTATTTTACAAATCCCACCAAGCTAAAACAATGTTTAAGAGTGAAATGCATGTAACCATATCGCACACAAACCCACCTGCACTGAAAGGAGGTTGTAGCAAGGTGGGGGTCAGTCTCTTCTCCCAAGTAACAAGTGATGGGACTAGAGGAAATGGCACCAAGGGGAGGTTTGGATTGGACCTTAGGAAAACTTTCTTGTACTGAAAGGGTGGTTGGGCATTGGAACAGGCTGCCCAGGGACGTGGTATGATCACCTCCCTGTCAGTGTTCAAAGACATGTGGGTGTGGCACTTGGGGACATGGGTTAGCAGTGAACAGAGTGGTGCTGGGTTAACAGCTGGACTTGATCTTAAGAGGTCTTTTCCAACCTTAATGATTCTATGATAATAGTGGGGGTTTTTTTAATGTGCACTCTATCCAGCATTATACTGTTCCAGAGACAATCTGAGAGTTCTGTGATGTTTTCAGCAGTCAGACTTATATGCTACTGGCTTGATGAATTTGTCACAGCAAGTCTAGCCCTCCATATACGAAGTGCCTAGTTTACCCAAGGTGTCCAGGTTCCTTGCATGGTTAATACAGAGAGAGGTACTTCCATTAGGCCATTCCTCTTCACCTACATTAGCTTGGGAGGAATACTCCTATCTTTCTTATCTTTTTTATCTTTCTTTCCTTCAACTACAAAAGGAGCACAGAACTTGGGGATAGCTAAAGACAGGTAAGATGAATCCCATCCCAACAGCTTAACTGTGCCCTACCTAAGTCTGTCTGCACTCCCCTACAACCGAGGTGGGACAAATGGAAAAGACCTTTCATATGCAATACACAAAATTGTGGGCCAGAGCAATGATGATGACCAGGAAATTACAGCCTTCCTCTAAACACACATAAGCACAGTCTTTAATTTGAAATAACTTTATTTGAGTAGATCTTGCACCATGTTCAATGAAATGGAAACATCATTCCCACTATACCAAGTTACTTTATTAAGCATTCTCTGTTTGTGGGCAAGCACAGGGAATGGAACCCCTGGCATACCATGCTCTAGTGTAGTGCAGAATTAACTTCTACACTCAAGGGTATTCCAATAGAGCAAAGTGTACCTGAAGATCCACAGAAAATCAAGTACTCAGAGAGTGTAAGTGCCAACAACTACAGCAGAACCATGATTTCACTTAGTGCGTGTTGCAAGAGTGGTAGAGGACAGCAAAAGTAATAAGGAAAACAGCTACTGTAGCAAGTAATAGCTACAACAACTACAAAATTAAGGAATGAAGATTGGTTTTGCCCTACATATGATTTCCAAATGCTAAGTGAGTTTTGGTTTTTTAGGTCTCCTAAACCCTGATGTCAGTACTGCCAGAAGCCTTAGAATACACAGAAGCACTGCACATATTCTGTGTTTCCACAGAATATCAGGTTTTAATCTACTGGGTCATTCAAGGAACATCACTCCCCAGCTGCCATACATAAGCAGAGCTAGTCCCACCCACTCAAGAGCAACGAAGACCCGAGGAACCATCAACCAACTCCTGACCTTCCTTAGAGCTGGAAGGGAGTGGGTCATCTTAACAGCCTGGCCTTTGCCAAGGAAAGGAGGCCACTCTACAGCATCCCAAACCAAACAGAGATTCTCAACCAACTTCTCCTATAGATCTGTGTCAAAGAACAAGCTGTCATCCATTTATTCTATCTAAATCTGTTAGTACCAGAGATGGAAGGAAGGCTCTCCCAGAGTTAAACTGCAGCTGAACATAAAGCACATACTCCACACTCTTCTGTCAGGCCTCTTGTTTCTCTGATGGCCATGGCAAAAAATGTGGTTCTCCCCTAAATACTGGGAGAATGGATTTCATAATATCCTCTTCCTTACCCTAGGATCAGCAAAAATCATACATACATACATATATATAAAGGTACGTATACTAAAACACTGGTTGTTTTTTTGTCTTCTGTTTGTTTTTTATGAGAAGCAAACCCTGCCCACTGACAGCTCTTTTCAAATTCCAGGATGTTGGTATGAAAGAAACTAACCTGCTTGGATTGAAAAATTATCCATGGTTGACTTTCAGCCCTAAAGGATATCCCCTTCCAATGCTTCCTTGCTAATAGCTAACTGAACACATATCACACAATTGTGTTCCGTAATGGCAAATCACCCCATTGAGCCAGCTTCAGTAAAATATTAATGGCACCTAATTAAATATCCCCAGAGAGTTTCTTTTTCTTTTTCATAACAATATATTAATGTAAAATTGCATTAAATCATTTTGCAATGTTTTGACTTCTGGAAGAGATTAAGTAACTGGACACCAATTTTGAAATACTGGCTTCCAACAAAAATATTCTCTTTCTTGCCAGCTGAGGAACCAGGACAGTCTGCACAGGCATTTAGGTATTTATCCAACTTGAACTGGGATTTTCACTTTCCAGTAAGGGAAGCAGACTCAGAGAGCACACAAAAGAACTGGATTGATTTGTTCCCTGCTGTAACCCAAAGAGATACTGGGATACACCACAGACAAATCCAAAACATGGCATGTAACCTGCAAAAAGAAAATCCCAAGAGATCTAATTTTTAACACCCTACTAGCATTTACCAGAGACTCTGATCCAGTTTCACAAGTACATGCTAGCTGTTCTGTGCCTGTCCTGTAGTGGCAAGTAGATGTAAGTCTTAACTAGATAGTACTCTGTTCTATAAGCTATATGAAACATTAAAATACTAAAAAAACCCCCACAAACATACAATTATAAAGAATTATCAGATAATTGTGCCCAAAATCCTAGAAAATAAAACCTATTCCTATACACCATGCACCACAGATCCATTCACTTCTTGCATACACAGCAGGTCCCACAGGCAAAATTTTGCCCATCATGACGTCTATGAAATGACTGGTGAAAATCTTGCCTATCTGATTGTGACACCAGTAGTAATTTTCTAACACAGCTGAGATGATTCTATGATCCTCCTTTTCTGTACAGCTCTATAAACTTTATAATAGTAAGAGAAATAAGAAACAGCAAAAACTGATTTTTAGATAAGTTGGTGCACAATTGTCATTGGCTCTGCATCACAGACAGCTGCTGGGAGGCAGTGAAAATCCAGCTCATCCTTTCTGCTGGAAGGTGCCACAACACTTTGCATCAGCTTCATTTCTAGCCCAGCAAGAATAACTGCTGAATAAGAAACTTGGCACTGCTGTACCATAGATCCTTGCAAAGGACTGCACTACACTGAGGAAAGTGAGAAATGGCAGTCAGGCCAAATTCTGGCACAACACCACAAATTAACTAGCTTTTACTAGTTCAGCATGCAGTCTCTGGATATTGATTTCAGTCTTCAATAAATCTTCTCCATTTGCCTCCATTGGTTTGGGGTGACAGTGGTACTGGATTGGGCTGGGTTGACACCTGGACTTGATCTTGAAGGTCTCGTCCAACTTTGATGATTCTAGGATTCTATAGTTTTTACCTCAAAGTCTTTTCAATGGATTTTCATTTGTGAAAATGAACCATAACCCTGAGTTACAACACTTGAAGCAACCCCATTTACAGTCTCTTATGAAATTCCTATTTTTCTCAGTTTGTCATCCAAAAAAACCAATGCTAGACAATTAAGATCCCCTAATATTAAATCAGGAGTGAATGTGAAATATCTGACTATACTAGGAAGACTTAAGTACATCAGATTCTCTCACACTGGACAACACAGCCTTCCCAGCCTCAACAACACAGACTGAACATTAAAACCAGAGCATTTAAGAGGAACATTATCACTCCACCTACAGGTGCTGGTATAGACGAGTGACGAAGGAATTTTTCAAGCACTCCATCATAATCTCTACCCTGAAGAAGTATTTGGAACCAATGCCACAGCCAACAGTCTTCTTTTGGGATAATTACCACAGCATGAAACATCACAATCTGCAGAATAGGAGCAAGGAATTTGGCACATCTTCCACAAGCTCCTGTGACTACCTATAGCACGTGTATGGCCAAAACCTGGTGATAGTGGATTACCACAGAAACCAACTCACTCTGCTAAAACTAACGAGGATATTACCAACCTCACTGGGCTAGGGTTAAAAACTAGTAATGCCTCAAAACTAATGTTTCCAAATGACCTCAAGTCCTGCTACTGAAAATGTGCAAAGATAGTAAGTTTTTAAGAGCTGACAGCCCTACAAGTTAAAACAAGATGTTATTCAGTCCTGTATTCGCATTTATTTAGAGTATGAAAATCTGTTCTATGTGCTTCAAGGTTACTATTTTGTCATGGCAGTCACAGAAGGCAAGAATTAAAAAAAAAGAAAAAACCCAGAAATCTGAAATCAATCCGTATATATTTCAGTGGCTACATCTGTTTAGGTAGATTGTTTCACTTAAATAAATGCAGGTCAGGTCATAACCTAAAGCAAATGCTAATCTGTGGTTTCAATGTTTAGTAAGGAAGCCCTGCATAGATGTTGCAAGTGTGGAATATGAATTTGTAACCATACAGTACAACAAACCACATGTATTACTCAGTCAGGAAGTGGCGAATATCACAAAAATGAAACAAGAGTTAAAAAAAATGTCCAATAAGAACAAAGTGAGGTATACTGAGATCTTATGTTTCCAAAAAGCAGCAGCTCACATGAGAAATAAGCCATGAAAAACATCTGGGAGTGTTTGACATAAATGGAAGCTGCAGTCAGCTGTTGGACAGTATAAAAGTGCTTAAGGAATCATTGGTGAGAGATGCTTCTCAGAGGCAGGACAGCAAGCACACTATAGGACCATCTTCAGTAACTTATTTTTGCATAGCTAATACTCATGTTCAAGAATACACCGTGACAAAAAAGCAAAATCCTTGAAAAATTTGGTGTCATTCCTTATTTAAATCAACGAGAAAAAACATAGTTGCTGAAAGCTCTTTGAAAGTTAAATAGATGAACTGAAAAAAGTGCTGAAAGATTACTTTGTATGAAGTCTTGTTGCAGATAAAGACAAAGTCTGCAGTGTGTCACAGCTCCTTTCCAGTTTGCAGGCAGTTTGCAGTGACTCGCATTCAAAGCATCAGTAAGAAAACAGCTTGGCTGGAATTCACTGTGCATTAGCAGTTATTATTCTGAGAAGACTCGCAGTGATCTTTTACAGCATAGACTATGCAAGAATGTTTTCTTCCAACCAAAGATTCCTCACAGCACTAGAGATGAAGCAGTAAGGAAGGCCTGCTGAGCCCTCAAAGATGTGGATTACCAACAAGACAACTCTCTTACTAAAGTACAATTCTTCTAAAAAAATGATTAACAGCTAATCTTGTAAACCAATTATTTTTTCATATATGAGTACTTACCAGTATGTAATCTACTACAATCAGATAAAATCTTTATAATATATAAATAAAAATATAATATATAACTAAAACAATCTTTAAAAGCACCTGTTGTACTGACAGGATATAAATTGCATGTCTTGCAAAACTCATTGGTGAATTACAGATTTTATGACGATTTTTTGGACATTTCCTTGGAATTTCCCAAGCCAGCATGGCAGCCTTGCTGCCCTAGACATAACCCCACAGCATGAAGTGCCTTAAAATATAGATGGGGAATAAAATTTTCAAAAAGCTACGTTACCAACCCAGGTTTACCCAGAAAGTTTGTGGCAGAACAAAGAAGTGAAATCAAGAGGTCATCCTTCCTCCCTTACAAATATCCGTTACTTTTTATTCATTCATTCAGATTAAAAACCTGAACACAACAGTGGGGGACATACAAGCACATTTTACCTAACTACATTGCAGGAATGGTCAGCTGTGAGCATTGTGCATCCGGTAGTTAGTTCAGGAAATGTAAATGTCTGCTTTATTTAGCTCGTAACATCTACTTGAATAAAGCAGTCTTAAGTCCCACTATTTAATTACCAATGCATTATCATTTTTAAGTATACTCGATTAATATATGTTAGATAAATAAAACACAACTTACTGAATAACACCATCTTCCATTTAGGTAATATAAAAAGGGATCTTGAGGCTTAAGTTCAATTGCCTTGTCTAGGTGCTCCTATTGGAAAGAAAATTAGTATCAATTTAGATGTTTGTTTGGCAAGTGTATTTACATTCTAAGTAGTTTGCTGCAAGTCAGAAACAAATCAGAAATTCTCTTCTGTTGCGATTGTCTTCTAACAAGCTAAAAATATTTTAACTAGTAAATCCCTTCCTCATGGAGGAAAACCACAAAATTATTTAGCAACATTGCACACAATGCAAGAGGGCATGCTGTATTTAGAACATGACTAAATAGCTCTGAAGTTCAGTCAAATAATTCAAGAACTTTTGTCTTTAAAAGGCAACAACTTCAATTAAATTCATTTCATTTACAGTTAGTATTAGGAAACTGTCACAGATCAAATCAGTGAGGAAGCAACTACTCTTGAATAGATCTTACATGCCAGCACCCATCACTGAAGCATAGTTCTTTCCACCTTGGAATGTGACTGTCCCAATGAAATGGTACTTGACATCACCAACTGTGACTATAATGGGAAATTCAGAAAATAAAATGGTTCTGTTCATAGTGAAACTACAAAACCTGGAAAGTATCTAATGAGATCCTTCTTCCAAAACCATTTTCATTTCAGGTCATGAGTACCTTTATTTCTCTCTTTAATTTACCAAAGAAAGCTGTTATTGCTCAAGCTGAGTTTGAAGAAAAAACAAATGTTATTTCACCCCTACTATTTGCCTCTCAAAAAAATTTCATTCAAACATTTCTTTATTCCCCCCACATATCTGTCTTTCTAATTAAGCCAGTCACAAAAATATTTGAGTTGCACAGATATAAGAGACTATTATTCTATCATATCCACAAACTATTCAGATAGGAGCTATGTTTTTCATACTACTATTTTCTCAAATAAACAGATTTCAGGATTTACTTGTGAGGAAGAAAACCTCCCCGAAATGGCTACTGCTCACACCATGGACTCTTGTAAAACTCCATCCCTAAACAGCTGCAGCACTTGGGTTATTTGTCATTTTCCCTTCATTCCCAGCTTGTCCCGGTGCTCGGGGCTTAGCTTGCTTGGCACGGCTCAGATGTAATTAATGCTCTCTCATAGGAAAGCTCCACCACACTCCAAGTCCTAACACGGACATGATGTGAGAGGAACCCATCCCAGGCATTCCCCAGGAATTGGAACATGTCTGTTGCCTCTCACTGTCACCCAGAAAGGGGGGATGCCAGCTTGGAGGGCAAGGGATAGATGGAAAGTGTCTAAGCAATGCTGAGGACAAGGAGGGGGAGAGTAGCACATGTAACACAAATGGCTAACTCTAAAAAACACAATTACCTTTGAAAGGACAGTGTTAAAACAAACATTACTTAAGGGTGACATGAAGGATGATTGCAGAACTGTGTTGGTTCATCACTTACTATTTCATATGTTTTGATTTTCTAAAAGAATTGTTATTCTCTTTCCTCCCCGCTTTGACTACACAGGAAACCAGAAATCTTAATGCTGTTCCCAGAGTCCTATCTCAATTCTTATATTTTGCAAGCATAAAATCTATTTGCATACATAATAATAACCTTTTTGATTTAACTTCAGCACCAATATAGACCTGTGAGGTTGAATTACTGTGTTGGCAAAACCTGTCTTTCACACTATATAAGGAAATAAAGGAACAGCTTAAAAAAAACCAACCCCAAATCCTACAAAAACATACCTTAAAGAGATAACCATTCCTGATTTTGTTTTGTACACTTTCAAACTGAGACATATAGCCACACATAATTGCAAACCTGAGAGGGGAAAAGAAAAACACACACACATACTTTTTGTGATTTAAATAAACCTTTGAATCAAATTACAAAATATTTCAATACCTAATGCACACATTTACACCTGTTTTTTTTCCATCTGGATAGCTGGATGGAAGTTTGGCATGAACTGTACATATTCAGGAGCAGACAAAAACACGAACCAAAACAAAACAATGGAAACAAGGAGAAGTTTAAATGACACTATTTGGATTGTCACTTCAGTGAAAAAACAGATTTCTCCTCCAAAATTTCAGCTATTTAGTTCAGAGTGCAACATTTCCAGACTGGCTCTGCCATTGACAGCAGTTTACCTTGACACATGGTGCTCTGCACTGCACTGGGAATGTGAGCACCACCAGCTGCAGAATGTCACTTAGGAAGGCAAATACTTGAGATGTGCTCAGTAGGAAGTTGCACTCACCTCAAAAACATTCACAATTGCCTTCTACCCTTCTCATGCACCTCAGTGCATTGCTGCACTTCTGACATTCTTCTAGTATCTTTAAAATTATTTAAAAACATACACACACATCCTGCTCTAACAGGATCACTACTGTGATTACTAGATGCCTATTGATAAGATCATTATTATTTCTATTATTATTACTATGATTATCATAATCTGGGGACACTGAGTGATAAAAGAAATGTGAGCTAATTTCCATAAAATAATTCGTATTGTTATGCAATATTTTTAGAGGTCCATACCTTTAAAAATTCAGATCTCCTAAGCAGCACTAATATCTTATTGACACTCCACCTAAATTTGTATTGCTTTCTTCTTATTACTTCAACAGCTATAGAACCCCTATGCATAAGGAATCCCTTGCAGATATCCAGTTCCTTGGACCTATTTTCATTGGTATTAAGACAATTTTGCATTTCTGTATAAAACTAACAGAACCACCAAAGAAACAGTTAAGCAGCAAAACCTCATGTAAATTATTGTTCTATTTTTTTCAGAATTTTCCTTTTTAATGAAATCTCTTACAAAGTAACACCAAATTAAAATAAAAAATAATCCTAAAAGAGGGAAATCAAGTTTAAGTCCAGAGGAAAACATGAGTTATGCAAGAAGCTTATTGAGTTAATTATGGTAACAGAACCACAACCTGTATGGCACACACAGATTTTACGCACTACTAAATATCAGCTTTCTTGAATTTCTTTATATAATGTAATTATTCAAGCTCCAGTGAATTCTCATTAAAATATCATTGCTAACACAACTCAACAAATTATTTTATTGTTTAAAGTTATACCTAATGGCTTTAAGTTAGAAATACTCATGCTACAGGTTGTTGCATCTTTGGTCAGGAAGTGTTCTCAGGTAAGGCATGGAGTCAGCAGAACAATAGCAGCTGAGTTGGTAAGAGCTCCAGACAGACTGTCAAACACTGTTGAGCAGGATGTTTGTTGTGACCACTGTGCACTGGACAAAATCCAGCTAACGGCAGCACTAGTGCTGACAGAGCTGCAGCGGGAGCGCACTTCCTATGGGAATGAGCTACAGTTGAGGGAAAAAGCAAGGGGCAGGGGTCAGGAAAGTTCAGGTATTTAGAAAGAGGGGGAAGGTAGTGAAAACTTTATTAGGGTTAAATAACTCAGGCAACATTGCCCCTATTCCCTTCACTCATTAAGTGCTAATCAGATAAACTCAGCATACCATAGCTAAACGGATTGCTGCTACAAAAGAAAACAATGAAAAGCGAACAAGCTAATCCAGCATCTTGCAGTATTTCCCTGTCTGTGCGTGACAAGAAAGAGGGCCTTAGTTTAAACTAGTTCAAAGCAAAACTTCTACTTACAGCTAAAATCTCTTGGGAGGGAAATCTCAATAAAATTTTCAACGAATTAAAAGTAAGCTAACCCACTACCTTTAAATACCCGTTATTTTTGAAAGGAAAAAAAAAATGTATTTCATGTATTTGTTGAGGTTTTGTTGGGGGGTTTTTATTTGCTTTGGTTTCTTTTAAATTTTATACTTCTGAAATGGGCTAGACAGCCAATTGATATAAATTGTTTCATTTTTGAAGTTCTACGGCTTTTTGCATATTTATTTCATTTCTAAAAAAATCCCACAAAACAAAACAAAAAAGGTGTCCTTTTTTCCCTGAAAAGAATTTTAGACATTTTAAATAATTTTCGAATAGTTTAAAACACAAGGCCAGCTTTTATTTTCAGTGGTACAAAGGGTAATGTTAATTATCGAAGGTTTAAGTTGGAAGGGGCCTTAAAGATCATCGAGTTTCAACTGCCCTGCCATGGGCAGCGGCACTTTCCACAAGACCAGGTTGCTCAAAGACCCATCCAGCCTGGCCTTCAATACTTCCAGGGATGCCCACTCTCTGGGCAATTTGTTCCAGTGCCTCACCACTCTCATGGTGAAGAAAATGACCAGAGAAAATGAGGCAGGGAGTAGCTAGAAACACTTCCAATCTAGTTCATGACATTCTTTCCACAGGCCAGTTACGGCCCCCCGCGCTCCCTGGTCACCTGCCCCATCTCGTGGTGACAGGGGGAATACTAACAAGACTATCACACAACAATGTGCAAAAAGCTAATGAAATGGGTAAAAAGCACATGTCTGTTAGCAGAGCAAGTGATACTGGTTCTCTCCACAACCATTGCCTCCCTCACACTCTCTGAACATCAGAATACTGCTTACAGTGCCTTCACAGACAAAAAATAAAGAGGAAATCTTATCAGTGAAGAGCTGCCAGGAATGACCTATTTGCTGAGCTGATATTACTCCTGGCTAATATAAAAAAACCAGTCCCAGAGGCATTAATCTAAATAAACACAACAATAATTACCTCACTAAGACAGACACAGTACTTCAGGTGGTGTAAAAAAATGTTATTCCCAGATGGAAGAAAAGTTACTGAATAAAGTGTAAAAGCATATGATTAATCACCCACAGTTAACACACCTTTAATAAGCACAAACACAATCCAACAAACTCAGAATAAGAAGTAAGCTTCGTGTTCCTTAGTTACAAATGATGTCACCAAAACTCAAGACTTGCAAGAAACTCTAGTTGACAGCAATGGATGCCAAGTATCTACGTAGCCCTCACGCAGAAAGTCCAGATCAAAGTCAATTAACATCTTCCCTTCTTGTGCTACAGAATTTCTATGTGTATTCATGCCAGGAAAAACTGTAAGGGGCATACCTTACCTATTGCAATTTGAATTTTAATATCAGAAATTATAGCAACACTTAAGACTCTGTCAACACAGCTTATTCTACATGAGACAGATTTACAGAAGAGATTTGAGAAGTCTCAAATGAAGATTAACCCGCACCAGGGCATTTAAATATAGCACTATTTACCTTTTCCCTGATAAATTTCACATGGCCAAAATCAGAAATAACATGCACCTTCCCAGACTTGTTCCTCCCTCTTCTATATATCCTTTTATATATCCCAAATCTAACAAAACTTTTTATTCCATGTAGACTTTGAAAATATGTGGGTACAGGGCTTACATTTAGAAATCTAGATCTTCATTTTAGCATCCCAGTATCACTAGGAAAGCTTTTCTTAATTGTGACTGGCAAGACTTTGCAAATGGGAGGAAAGTTTGTGATATTTACCACCACCAAAGAATTTAATTCATCTGTTTCATAGCTGCTTTTCACTTCCTCCTCTTCATCCGAGAAACACTTAACACGTAAGGTAATGTGAGCAAAGGCTAATGTGTGGGTAGCACACAAGAGGCCTAGTGAAAAGAAAGTTCATTTCCATTTCATTTCTAAATGTGTTCTTGATCTCCCCAACTCTGCATGGCTCAGTTCTGTGCGTGCCACCTTATTTTTTAACCCTTACTCCCTCACCCACCAGTTTCACCCACGTATATATTCTGACAGTCTCTGCAATGCGGTGAGACCTGCAGGATTTCTTTTTAGCATGATTTCAATGAGATACCAATCTCTATGTCAGGAGATTTTGCAACTTAAATTACTGATTATAACCCCTGTTGCATTACCCTTCCTGAGATCCCAGTTTTGCATACTTCATATTGTATCACTTTCCTACCAAGATATTTATTCTACAAAAATGCATCTGACATAAAGTTTCCATGGAAAGGTAGAGTATTGGTTTGATATGACCATCCTCATGAGGGTATGGAAGCAGTGGCTGAGAATGTGTAAGATGTGCCAAGGTGCAAAGTGAAGTGCTTAGGTGTTTTTCTGTAAGGGGAGATTTTTTCCTTTCCATTCCTTTTTCCATTCCTTTCTTTTATCCTTTCCTTTTCCTTTCCTTCTTCTTGAAATTTAACTGAGTCTACACTCTAGAACTTGGCAGAAATACGCTTTTCATACTAAAAATTCACCAGAGCATTGAAGCTGAGCTCCAGGAAAACATCAGATGTACCACATACTTGTGTAGGTAACATTTACAAAAACATGGGAAACAAACCCCTGTTTTGCTTAAAAAACCCACAAAGGTAAGGACGTTAAGAATTCTGGCTTAATTTATTGCAACACATGCAGTATACCAAATCAAGGAAAAATGCCGCTGTTAATGCGTATTCACAGAAGTTTGCTAGCAGAACATGTGGATGCCATGTTCTGCATTCCTTAGGCTGTGAAACCCACAACTGCATTAAAGTCCTGTTCCTACAAATTTAACTTTTCTTTTTATAACAGACAGTTGTTACAGATGGAAATACAATCTTGAGGAAATTAGCAGGATAGTCTTCACAAATGTGGAAACAGAGTGAAACAACAGCTTTCAGAGACAGTAACACAACAATTCTCCTTGCCAGAAATGTAATAGGGATCATTAGGTTGTCAGTATTATTTCCTCTGTGACCATTCTGGCAAAAACTTGTACTAAACAGATCTTTTCATGTGTCAAACTTCCTCCTTTGGACTTGCATGAAGATGCTGCAGTGTTTCACTAATCCAATAAAACAACTTACTATACAACAACTTACAGATTTTGAGAAATGGCTTCTCAATTTGAAATTTTAAAATTTTTTTGCAAAAACAATTAAGTATTGACTAAGATTAAGCATAATTAAGAGCAAAGATTGCTGTTAGATTTCTTTGGTCTTCCCATGAAACAAATACAGGGCAAATAACTACTAGCTGGAAACCTTGAATTTCTGCACAAAGTATCAGTCCCTGAAGAATCAGACTGCATGATAGAAACAGATATTTGTAGCTTGCAAGTTATCTGCCTCATCTAAGTCTAAATAAAGGATAATTAAGGGCAGTAGGTAATAAATATTTAGTTAGAAACAGGTGAGGATTTAGTTTTAAAAGTTCTTGGTAGTATGACCATATCCTACAGCATATTCCATAATTTTGAAGAGTTTTGTTTCACTAGAGAATTATTTTCATGCCATTGCACCTTACAAACCTTGCAAATTAGCTGTTATATCTATTACTGAGATGGCATCTTCACTTCTTTTGTGGGAAGTTTGTGTAAAATCACCAAAACACCCAAATGGTGATTTTTTCGTGTCCACAATGGAACCATCTGTACTACTCTTCTGTAGTGTTGCCTGCCAGTGTGAGGCTATCCCTAGGCTCTGAAATTCACTTCCATGGAAAATCCAGGGCTTGTGAAAATATCTGTGCTTCTGATTAACACTCATACACATGACAGAGAAAATTCTTGGGGGCAGCTCTGTCCAGGAGGAGTCTCCACTTAACGCTACTGGGTTTTCACTTGCTAACTTGACTTCCACCTAAATGAGACACGTGCTGTATGACTCCCATCACCAGGTGAGTTCTAGAGATTAACACAAACTCAACAGCAGCACTAAGTTTGTTTGTGGCAAACAAACCAAAGCTCTATTCAGAGAATGATCTTTTTAAGTAAGTGTCCTGAAAACTGGCCATAATTAGAAACCTTTTTGCTCTTTGCAAAGCCTGTAACAAGTTCTCCTGAGCAAAAAGCAAGTGTGGGGTTCTGGGCAAAAGCAGAGAAACCTTCCAAACCTCTTCCAAACTCTGAAAGAAAAGCCAGCAACAAACCTCCCACAAATATAAAAATTCACTGGTTTGCAAAAGAATTTAAAAGTGATTGTTTAATTTTAAATAAAAGCACTGTTAATATGCACCTACATTTTATTTTCTGTAACTGTAAAGTTGTAAAGCAGCACAATTATAAAGCAACTAGAGCACCAAACTGCTCACATAGCACTTCTAATTAAAATCTGGGTGATAAAGATGCTCCACAATCCAAGATGAGCTGCAAGGATTCACAGCTGTCATTTGGGAATCACTGACCCACAAAATGAATTTGTTTGAGGCTTGGAAAAAACAAGAGGACCTTCAATGGCTGATGACAACTTTTGCATGCAAGTTCCTCCACAACTTGAAAAATTGACACTGACTTAACAAAGCCACAATTCACTTAGAATATTTACTCTGCCTTTCTTTAGGGTGTTCATATAAATAAGAAAAAGCTACAGCTATGTTTTTCCTTCCCAGTGTTGCCATTTACTTCAGTTATTTAGAGGTCAACTTTGAAAAAGTCTGAAGGTTTTTGATCTCATTGGCAACTAGGAGATTAAGTATGATCACATGTTTTCAAAAATCTGGATTCAGATATGAAAATTATTTGCATCTGCAATTCATTACCAAAACCAATTGACTACTTCAAGATATTTTGCTTTCTTTGTTCTGCATATGTTTTATCAAATTTAATTTGAAGCTGAATATTTCAGAATACTAGCTGAATTTGTTAGTATTCTGATCAGTAAGTTGAATAGTTGGAGTTTTGATATATTTTATGATACAATTTTACAGAAAAATATAGGTGATATACATGGCATCTTTTTGTTCTTAACAGAAGTAAATACAAGAAGTAAGGCAAGAAGCTGAACTCTAGGCCTACATTAGCAAGAGTTTGCTCATGGAACCATTCCACAAAATTCCATTGGTGGACACAAAAAATGGGTTCTGTCTTGGAAACACCTTACAGTAGTTCCACAAAACAGAAAAAAACCCCTGCTCTGGAAAAGGGATGTTTTTGCTTGTATAACTCTACCTATACTAAGACAATAATGTGGGTCAAGGTGTCACAAAAAACCTTGTTTATTCAGTATGAAGAGCTTTCAAGCAGCAGGGATAAGCTTACAAATGAAACGTCCAAATAGGTCCATCGATCTAACCATTGCTTGACAGGCAGAGTGTATATTTCTAATGAAAAAATTGCAATCATTAAGAAATGCCATGTTAGAAAAAGTTCTACAGAAAATTTATCAAGAGACAATACTCAAAAGCACAGCTGCAAATGACCCTTTAGTCATAGCAGGGTATAATTTTAAAGATTAATTCAGCTCCAGTGAGGAATTCTCAATTAACTTAAAAACCCAAAAGAAATTGAGTCTAAAAATGAAAACAAGAAGAGGTTCTATAAATACACCAGAAGGAAAAAAACCATAAATGAAAGTGTAGAACAATTAGCAATGAGGAAATAATGGCAAAATATTAAACCAACGTGGCTGAATTCAATTTCTTCTTCACTTATATCCCCCCCTGCTCCACAAGGGTTAAGCGTAAGTAGAGAGTAAGGTACAGGACCAGGAAAAGAATAGGCTATCATTTAATCCTCACTCATTTAGTAAGCCATAATATACTAAACAGTTTAGGAGAACATTAGAAATAATGCATGAGTGGACAACATAGATAGTAGCTATGCCAAACATGAGTGAAAACATCAGTTGTGCTGATTGGATATACCATAACCCCTCAGAAATCAGAAAGAAATCAACAAAAATTTTCTTCAGTCAAGGTCAGAAAACCACATTGCTCATCAATAGCTGATACAGACTGACACAGCCTTACATGTAACAAACAGATGGACTCATCTTACATAGGCTAAGGTTATTTACCTTGTACAGCTTTAGAAAATTTTATGTTGGCAGTGAGATGAAAAGGAAGGATTTTGGTCTGAGACAGCATTGCTTTGACACTGAGCCTGCATTCATGCTGAGCTTCTCATCTCTGTATCTAATCTCCTATTACAGCCAGCAGAGACCCTGCTCAGTTCACAGGATCCCTGCCTGGACCTCAGTTCACAGGTACCTACTGCCACTGGAGATGCGCTAGGGTTTCCCACCATTTCTGGATGCTGGCCTGGAAGTGTAGAGACCCCAAAGGTACTGTGTGATGTCTGCCATGCCATGCAAATATCCTGGCACATCAAATGGCACAAGCTGCCTTTCAACTCTCCATTCCCCATAAGTGCAGGTGCAGGCCCTTGCTCACATGTAGGCACATATAATAGAGACAGTACATTCAGGTGTCCATCTGGAGCTGGGTACTGCCCTTCATCTCTGCTCTTGACCACCTGTTAGTGATCCTAGCATTGTTTTTATAAATATTTGTTCTTTTTTTTCTTTTCAGTTGTTTTCACTCTTATTCTTATTAACTATGGATTTCATATTACTTTCACATATTATTTATTCATGACTTAATTGTATTGCACTGTTTTCTGTTCATACACAGTCTTATCTATGTACAGCCTTAAGTAAAATTCTGTTTGCATACAACTTTGAGAGCACAGTTTTTACAGGAAAGATTCCCTGAAGTCTTATTTCCTGTTCATTGGGATTAACATGCGATATAATGTTTAGATAAACTGGAAAAATTTGCATTAGGCCAGACTCAAACAATCTAGATCTGACACACAGCTGACTACCGAAGCCTCATGGGTAATGCAGAAAGCCCCAACAGCAAGCAAAAAGGCAAATATAGCTGCTATCAAGGAGAAGCAGAAGAAGGAGAAGGGTTACAGGCAAACCATCCTAACCTGAAGACATTCCAGGATAAATTATTCCGGAAGTGCATTAGCATACAAAACAGTTAACACAAGCTTTTTTGTAAACAAACAGCATAAAAAAAATTCTGGCAAGATAAAAAAGCCTGGACTATAAGAGGAATGCAACAAATGAGATATACCTTGAACTTTTTATGGCTTTTGATTTTGTCCTACCTGATGCTCCTCAAAAATCTAACCATGGAAAGATTGTTTAGATCAAATCACCTGTAGAGATGGTTGCAGAACCAGGTTCATGTGAACCTGAGCGTCACTATAGGTATGACCCAAAGTTTAATGCTGGGTCCATTATCTTCCAGTAATTTCATTAATGAAGTCAATGATTTTAAAAAACCCACACAACAACAAAACACTTTTGAAATAAAATGGTAATCTGTGAGGGGATGCATTTACAAACCTAAATGGCCTCAAATCTGAGAAATGGTCTGAAATAAACATGAAATCAATTAAGTGTGTGTAAAATACTTTATAAAGAATAAAATAGAATAAAACAAATTTTTTAAAAAGTAACAAAACAAGTCCAACTGGTTAAGTAGGAGCACAGCATAAAAGTATCTACTGTGACCACAGACTGAACAACAATTGTCATGCTAAACAAAAATATACCAATGTCCCTCTGGAGCATGGAAGTCCATTCTGCTCAGTATTTAGAGCCTCAGTTAGAATGGCATAACCATTACACTTATGCCGCACTTCAAAAATCATGCATGAAGTCAGAAAGATTTCAGAAAATAAAGACAGACCGATAATATATTCAGAAAAAAAAATTACAGCAAACCATTTTTATCTATAGTGTCCATCTATACCTCTAGAAAGACATCAGTTGAAATAACTAATAAAAACCTCATGTTCACTTGCAACCCAGATACAAGAAGGATGAAAACTGCAAACCATACAGAAACCCATTGCCTGTTACAAGAAGCAGTAGCTTAAAAAATGTAAGATTTTCCTCTTAAATCTCTCAATCCAGCTTTCTGAGCTAACCTCTGGAACACATCTCCTTACACTCGTAATTCTTCCCCTGCTAGATGTGCCTGCCAGTACAGGATCTCACATGTGAAGTCCAGCAGACCACCTACATCTCCCTGAACAATATGTAAGGTTTTATCAGCATAGTTTCTGCCAGTGAAGCTGTATTTATACTAGGATATTTTGTCAGTCTTGTGGGCTGAGGAGGAAGGGAGGGGCAGGATTCATACTTGAATGTGATTTTGTGGTTGTTTTTACACATAATTCTAGCTAAGGGGGGTACACCAGCATTATCCTGAGGATGTGGCCACGACACATGGTCAAGGAAAGAGCAGAAATGGCAGTAAATTGCTTTCAGAAAAAGAGAAAGCAAGACAGAGAATTACTTAATTAAATGACAATATCTGTGTCTAATCAAGTATCTAAACCTGAGCTAGCTGTCATGTGTCCCTTCATTGGCAATGGAGATGTTGTCAGCTGAGCCCCATGAGGAATTCATCTCACACTCATGCGAAACTAAATGGGCAAAATTGACTCCAATGAACTGCACTCCAGAAGTGGCTGCTTTTTAGATTGTGAAAGGAACCTGGGATAAAAGTATTTGGTTTAGATATGCAGAAGTTTAATGAAATCCCATGCCACAAGTGTAATGACAAAATCAATGAAGAATGTAGAAACCAAAATCAAAAGGAAAAGCTAATAATATCAGAAAAGAAATCAGGAGCTCAGCAAAATTTACTAATAAAATACTAAGGTGAGGAACTATCAGCTAAAACTCAGCAGAATTATCTTTTACCTGATAATGTTGATTTGATAAAAAAAATATTTATATTCACAGAGTTTGTTAGTTCTGGCAAGGTCTACAAAACTAAACTAAGTGTCAAGCTTGGAGGAAAACTATATAATAAAATAAAAATCAAGAAGTTAATTCAAAGTTCTATAGTCCTCTATGTTTATTTTTAATTATTATAATTTAGATTACTACAAGGAAAGGACAAAATTCAAGGTCAAATGACATTATTTTGTGAATTGTTGAAAGGGAAGGTAAATGGAAAACTATGGCTTCTCCAAGCAATAAAATAGAGGCTTAAGCAAATACTCCCCATGTACATTTCATGGTACATATTGAAGTATGGTTATTTAGTTGTTTCATATGCTATAGTAAATGCTTCACAGGATATTTCTATGTAATTTTTAGCTGCAGCTGGTGATAATTGACTTCCATAAAATGATGAAAAAATATTAATGACTAATTTATGAAACTGATGTCAGACTGGATTTTTTTCTGTTGGATTTGATAAATACACACAAGTTTGTAAAAACTTTCTTGAACTTACCACTGGTGACTCTCAGCACTCCCAGCATCCAGCTGAACAGCCCTTTCGGCTTTAATCTTTCCTGTAAATAGAGTACAGTATATGAAAGGATTTATCGGACTCGTCCACCCCCATTTTAGGTGACTTCCAAGAACAAAGCAATCTGATTTACTGGAGCAGCAAAGAAATTGCTTCATGTTCTTAGAAACATTTAGATGAACAATGTAACATCCCGGTTCTACTTCATTTACATAGTCATACACTTACATATAAGTACATATAAAACATATATGCAATTCTAGTATTTTCCTTTAAAATCCAATTCAGATGCAGTTAATTCAGGGAAGGATTGGGCTGGACTGCCAAAGGAGGCCATGTTGTCTGTAAGACTGAAGAGCCTTAGACACAGGTCAGACAAGCACCTGTCAGAAGAACCAGCAAAGCTGTTTCCTGCCTTGGGTACAGGAATAAAGCAGTTGAAGTTCCCTTCTAGCACAAAGACTTCCCTTGAGTTCCTTTTAACTGAATAAAGATGACAGTAGGTGATTTGATCAAACCCACGTTCCCAGTAAGAAGTTCAGATGAGATGCTTGCTGTTTGCAGAGTCTCAGCTGCAACCAATTAAGCTGCACTGACATTTCTGTATTGCAAGTTAACTTCACAAAAACAAAGAACAGCATACGCAGTTCTCTAACCCAGTGGAATGAAAAATAACCATGAAACTACCGCCAGCTCTCCTGCAGTCTCAATCCCTCTGCAGCACTTCCAAAAATTGAGATGAAAAAAGCTGCCGCCACCCCCACTTCATGTGAATGAGCCAGCTGGTTATTCAACACCTAAGACCCGCTTTCATTCCATCATTCTTTATCTTTCCCTGTCTTTTGCTATGCCATTATCTTTCATCAGCTGAGGTTACATGCAGTCACAGAACCAGAGAATACACTGAGTTAGAAAGGGCCTACAAGGATCATTGAATCCAACTCCTGGCCCTGCACAGGACCACCCCGAAGAGTGACACCATGTGCCTGAGAGCATTGTCCAAATGCTTCTTGAACTCTGTCAGGCTGGTGCTGTGACCACTTTCCTGGGGAGCCTATTCCAATGCCCAGCCACCCTCTGGGTGCAGAACCTTTTCCTCACATCCAACCTAAACCTCCCCTGGCACAACTTCAGGCCATTCCCTTGGATCCTGTCACTGGTCACTAGAGAGAAGAGATCAGTGTCTGCCCCTCCTATTCCCCTCACTGTAACTGCAATGAGGTCTCTCCTCAGTCTTCTCCAGGCTGAACAGACCAAGTGACCTCAGATGCTCCTCGTTTGGCTTCTCCTCAAGGCCATTCACCAACATCTTTGTTACCCTCCTTTGGATGCTCTTTGATAGCTACATATCCTCATATGGTGGCACCCAAAACTGCACACAGGAATAGAGCTGAGGCTGCCCCAGTGCAGAGCAGAGTGGGACAAACCCCTTCCTTGCCCAGTTGGTGATGCTGTGCCTGGTGCACCCCGGGATGTGGTTGGCCTTCCTGGCTGCCAGGGCACTGCTGGCTCATATTCAACCTGCCAGTTGCCAAGATCCATGGCACTGCTTTCCACCATCTCATTCCCCAGTCTGTCCATACATCCAGGGCTGTCCCATCTCAAGAGCAAAATCTGGCAGTTTCCCCTGTTGAACTTCACATGGTTGGTGATTACCCAGCCCTCTAATTTGTCAAGGTCTCTCTGCAGGGCCTCCCTGCCTTGAAGGGAGTCAACAGCTCCTCCCAATTTTGTATCATCTGTGAACTTGCTCTGTATCCCCTCCAGTCCTGTGTCCAAGTCATTTACAAAGATTTTGAAGAGCACAGGGCCTCGGGTGGAGCCCTGTGGAACCCCACTAGTGACAGGTCCCTTTGAGCCTGACCCATGAGCCAATTGCTAACCAATGCCATAATGTGTTTATCCAGCTGTGTGCTGGACATTTTGTCCAGAAGAATCCTGTGAGAGACAGTATCAAAAGCTTTACTGAAATCCAAAAAAGATTACATCAACTGGCTTCTCTTAATCACTAGGTGGGTTACTTTGTCATAAAAGGAAATCAGGCTGGATAAGCAGGACTTTCCTCTCACCAAGTCATGCCAGCTGTGACCAATGACTGCATTGTCCTCCAGATGTTTTTCAACACCTCCCAGAAAAATCTTCTCTATAATTTTACCAGGCACTGCACTGAGGCTGACAGACCTGTAGTTGCTGGGGTCCTCCTTCACACCCTTTNTACTTTGTCATAAAAGGAAATCAGGCTGGATAAGCAGGACTTTCCTCTCACCAAGTCATGCCAGCTGTGACCAATGACTGCATTGTCCTCCAGATGTTTTTCAACACCTCCCAGAAAAATCTTCTCTATAATTTTACCAGGCACTGCACTGAGGCTGACAGACCTGTAGTTGCTGGGGTCCTCCTTCACACCCTTTTTGAAAATCAGGACAATGTTTGCCAGCTTCCAGTCAGACTGTTTAAAAATCATCATGAGAGGCTTTGCAATGACACCAACTAGGTCTTTGAGGATTGTTGGATGAATCCCATCAAGCCACAAAGATTTGCAGGAATTCAGTTGGAGCAGCAGATCCTGCACAACTTCAGGGTCAGCTGGGAGTTGATCATTCTTGCAGACATGGTCCTCTAGCTCAGGGCACTGACAACCCCTTGGTCTGTCATCCATGTTGAAGACAGAGGCAAAGAATGTGTTAAACACCTCTGCCTTGTCCCTGGCCATGTTCATGAGATGACCACCCTCATCCTGTAATGGGCTGATGTTATTTTTACACTGCCTATTGCCATTAAAATATTTGGAAAAACTCTTTTTATTGTCCTCCGCAGTCCTGGCCAATTTCAAGTCCAGTCACTGGTAAAAGCAAAAGATCCAACAACAGAATTTACTGTTGTTATTTACTTTGTGTCATAATCCTCACTCCACTGTAGGATTTATATACGAGGAAGCCAAGTTGCTACTAAAGCAAAGACAGTGTGAATTAAGTAGCTAAGACAATGCAACCTTCAGAAATATTTAGATGACAAAAGGATAGGAATAAGGAAGGACCTTGAACAAGCTGAGGTTGTCTACAGAACGTTATGACAGCATGAAGCCATGACACTGCCTTTAAGGATGACAAAGGACAGCCAAAACTGCTTTATCAGTGCTGACAGAACAAAAAGTCAACAAGAGGTTTCACAAAAGACAACCCAAACTTGGATTACAGTTACAAAACCTGATTTGATGTAGCAAAAAAGGGAGAGGCAATGGAGAGGAAAAAGAAAGAAAGAAGTATGCCCAGATAAGGGTAAGAATGATTATTTTAAGAGCAATGCCTTGACTGGAGGAGAGTGACACAAGTAGAGAAGATGTAGGTTTTAATGTAATAAAAAGAAGGCACAAAATAAAAAAGGGAAACAAATTGTACCTCTAGCCAATATCCATCCAGACAGTGAAAGAAAGGGCAACATTTTTAAAAACAACAAAAAAAAGTGCTATGAAGAAGAAAATCAAAATCTTGTGGAGATTAAGTTGTCAAAGAGGACACATGGGGAGACGTGTCTGGAAGCAACACCAATTGTCACACATGACTTCTGTTTCTGGTCAACAGTTCCTCCAGATTAACAAAGTTTCATCTCCATCATCACCACAACAGAGGCTGCTGACATGCAGGAGTGCTCCTTACTACAGGAAAGCAGAAAAACAAACCTTGACCCAGCCTCAGCATTTATTTATACCTCTTGCCCTCCCAAAGATGTAATTAAGAAACTGTGCTGACAGCATCTGGGTTTTTTCACATTCTGCATCTGTTTCTCAACAAAATACAGGATTTTAAGGCAATCTGTAGAGACAACAGCCTCTGATTACAATACTTCTCTGTCACTGATTTTGGATCTCTCAGTGAGGAAAGAATAAACTGAAGTTGTAAAGTGTGGTGGTTTATTGCACAAAACATTATGATTACAGTACAAATAATCCCATTTATTGGATGGCAAATTCCTGGAAAACTTAACCAAAGTTCAAAGTATGTTTAACTACATTCAGAGGCCATTCTACATAGACATTTTTCCTCTGCTTACCATCAATTACATATTTCCTCTTCTCCTCAGCATCAGTAGTCATCTCAAACAGATCTCCATAAGCACGTGCAAGTCTCCAAAGGAAGTCCACACAGTTTTCATACTGAAAGTAGAGGACAGCTACACCATTAAACTGATCAGAATGTGATTTAAACAGTTTACTTTCACAATGCTTAAAATTAATAACTTGCTTAAAGCAAGTAATCAGAACGTGGCATAATTTTTTGTTAATTTTCCATCCTTCTACTTACTGCTTTTCTCTTATGTGAGAACCAATTGACCGATTTTCCATGAACAAAAGAGAATACAGCTTTCGGAAACACCCTAGGCTGTCTAAAGAAATTTTATTTAATAAATCAGTTTAAACTTCTTTTAATAGAAACATTTACAAGGTAACCCAGTAAAGCACAACAAATCCCTGAACAAAGTGATGTGTATTTTCTTTAGGGAGGCCCTAAGCACCACACTCACTCACAATTAATATCTCATCTACTTTTCTTGGTATTCCAGTATTCAGATGAAAATACAATCAGAACTAATGCTTGTCAAACCAGAATAAAATGGTACACTGAATTGAGCCCTGCACATCAAGCCACGTTTAAATTTTATCTGGAGTTACATAACGGCCCAGTAAAGTCAAAGGAAAAATTCACATGAAGGACATTAGGAAGGTATGAGCAGACTAGATGCTCATAGTTCGAGAACAGTAGGTCTGGTTACTACTTAATTCTACAGGATTTTCTCACACAAACTATTCCAAAACCAGAAAAAGTAAGTATCATACACAAAGAAAAAAGCCCATGATCTTTCTCTGCTGTATGCAAGAATACCTACATCAAACAAAGCCTCAAAGTTATTGAATTTGAATGGGATATAAAATAGAACTCCTATGCCCACACAAGATGACTATTTGCAACACTTTGAAATACTGTTTTTTCACTGTATTTTAAAAATATGCTTGAAATTTCATCTTCTATTTCTATGTGTATTTGAAAGCTTGTATTAAGTTCTCAAAAGTAGTGCAAAGCATAAATTAATACCAATATAATATTAAGTTTACCCATAATACCTTGTCGTCTTTCTCAAGCAGCAGTCTGAAGCCCTCCTTTTTATCATCCTCTGAACCCTTGTGCAAATTGTCCACCTGTTGTAAAAAATTAAATAAGTCTTCTTCTTCTTCTGATTTCACCACGGCATCAGGTGATTTCATACATCTCTTTTCTTCCTCCGAGTCTCCTTCAGAATCAGTATGAGCAGTAAGGTAACTAAAATCACAGAAAATAATAACCATTTTTTTCTAAAAAAAGGGCATTGTTAAATTCAAAAGCAAAAGTTTCAGAGCACAATTTATCCCAGTTGTCCAACTTTAAAGGATTTTTTTATTAATGATATCAAGCTTATTGTTATTATTACAAAACCTTTATCTTCAAAGGGACAGCACCATCATATTCCAAACATAACAGGAAAGTAATTATACTGTCCTGCTGCCTAATACTCCATTAAAAAATGCAGATACATATTAGAAACACATGTAGCCTTGTGTTTCAAATACAGAACACTTGAAATCATTAGTGTGTTTTAAGACATACTCTGTAACCCCGCATAGGCCTCTTCAACTCTTTACCTCAATTTCCCTATTACTTGAAATAGAAATGAGCTTACTAACCAAAATATAAGTGCTATAACAATCACTTATACAATATTTTGTAAAACACTTTTAAGATGTAAATATAAGCCAATAAAAGCAACACCATTGTTATAAATTCCTTATTTCTTTTGAGCGTTCTGAAGTTCCGAATCTGAAACTGGAAAAGAGCTTATATTAATAAATGATGTTTAGTGCACAAGTTCTCAGCACAAGGCAGTCAAGGGCAAAGAAATATTTGCAAAAGCATAAATATCATGCAGAGATAAGCAAGTGGCCTTACTGACCAAAGTGCTGAGAATACATTAGGGTACTCTGATTTCATAGAGGAGCAGTTGATGGCATTGTTTTTAAAAAGTAGCCTTTTGCTTATGTACTAAAAATGGAAAGAAAAGCCTCATCTTCTGCATTTCCACTTTTGAAAATACTGTTCTGGGGAGAAATAATCATGTAAAGCTATCAGCTGCCAGATTCAGAATTTTTAAAAATAGTTATTATGAGTATGAAAAGCATGAAATGTACTATACACATTAAGTAACTGAATTATCGAAGTAGGCCATGATAGTCAAAATAGATAAAATCTATTTCTTTTTTTTCAGATATTTAACCAAGACAGAATGCTAGCAGTTGAAATGGAGGTTATTAATCATGGCTTTAAAGATTCTGTTTTCAATATGTTGCTTTCAAAACAGATCAGCATATCAGAGCAGATACACTTATAGCCTGCAAAGGAACAAGTAGTTTATAGCTTATGAAGCTACAGAAGTGCCAGCTGTGGCATGAGAGTTTGGCTGCAAAATTAACCCAGTAATACAGGAAAGAGGAGTAAAAAAATATGTTTGGATAAAACAGTACATACTTAGACCATGTGTACATATTCAAACTGAAAAATATCATGGAGCAGAAAAGAGACAGGAAACTTCATACATTTCTACAGATTCGTTTTACATAATCTTGATGATGCTGAAGTTGATGACACATCCTATGCTATATTCTGCAGAGACTATACTCAGTCATTGAACATTTATTTTCATTTTCTGAAGCATCTTTAAAAACACAGCATATTGTTCTTCCCTAGTTATTTTGAAGTGGGCACAGAAATATATCATGGCTGCATTTGTGATAGCCCCAACTTTATCAAATGTACAAGGGAGTTTTTGGGGAGTGGGACAGTCTTTTAGCTCCAACACACAACTCTATGATGTGAAGTATGTTTGGAAAGTATCTTTCCTCACATGGTTTAGATGCTCCATTCCCCCTAATTAAAAGATAAATGCATTGAGGATCTGTGCAACTCCCAACCTAAAGTAAGGGCAGTAGATAATATAAAGAGCAACAACTATGCAGTAAAGGCTATTTCCTTAGTTACAGGAATTTGGACACTGCATCAGATGCTACCTAATCAGGTAGATATGAAAGTAAGGAATCAGTGTTTGGAAGTCAATGCTGATATTGTATTCTTTACTTTGCTGTATAAACATCCACTAAAATTTCTATGATCACTACTGTTCCAGTGTTAGATAATAGATAAAAGTGATTATTAGAAAACTGTATTCTCCCAGCAAAAATATAACGGCTGGTTGACAAACACCAGGTTGGGTTGACAGCCAAGCCCATTGGACTGTAAGTCCAAAGAAGCCCAGCAGAGATTTTCAGCAGCACTATATCAAATGTCATGACCAAACATCAAACTGAAGCCAAACATCAAATTCAGATGACATCAGGTAAGTCATGTATTTATTGAGAGACTCATAGAAAAAGTGTGAAGTAGGTCACCACCTAACAGATCATGTGAACCCATAAGGAACTAATTAGAAAACAGCAGAGAGGGCAGGTCATTTCTTACCCACTCCCTCTCCACCATCCTGGAAAATTTTCCACCATCTGGAAAATTTTCCACCATCCTGGAAAATTTTCTCCTACTTCCTCTATTTATCTGCTTCATGAATCCTCAAAGAATTTAAATGTGGAGCAGACCCTCTTAAACCTTGATTAGAAGGTCATAAATTTCAATTTACTTGAAGGCAGTGATATCTGTCTTCAACAAAGCAGCTAACAGTCTTACACATGCATGCATTCTAAAGTACTAAAAATCACTACTGACACAAACAGAAGTGGAGATTCTTCTTAACACAGTTTAAAAACTCCAGGGAACTTTAAGGATTGATGACACTACTCCAAAAAGGAAATTAACAGAAAACAAGGAAGCATCATTATGGTTTGTTTTATAAATATTCCATACAAAAGAAATCTGCAATTTTCCTGGTATTTTCCTGCAAGAGGTTTTATCAGACAATGAACAGAAAAGTGAGCATTTAGATGTGGTAAACACATTGATCAATATTTGAGAAAATGGAAGAACTTTTAAAAAATATTTAGAGTCAGTGCCAACCTGTTTTCACCTTTATTACCAACAGATTTTAAATAAGAGAAAAAAACAGTGATAAGAATGTGAGGAGAACGATCAACCAACAGGAGTGCTTTGTATCACAATGGACTGTTCAAAGTTCAAAGAACAAATGGAAACTGGAGACTCACCCCACTGTGGCTAAGCAGATCAGTAAATCCCAGCACCTTGTACTGGATTAAAACAAACCCTGAGCTGCATGGTATAAAACACTTCTGTGGTATAAACACATTTTGGGTGGTTCAGAAACTGTGTTGGGGTGTCTGTAAACTGGCAGACACTCAGCCTAACCAGGTATCATCTGTTCACAACACTTCAGCTTTTAGACAGATCAAATACCATCTGTCATCTCCCTGCCAACTTAGAAAAAACCCACAAGCTGACACAAACACCCTCTCATCTGCTCTGGCTAATTCCACAGAAAGGTGATTATATGTCACAGACGGATCTGGATCAAATTTGCACTGTATGATCCAGCAAAGTGCATCTCCACTAGTAATGAAAAGCGATCTTCAAGGAAAAGTTTGGCAAACTAGATTCTTATGCCAACTGAAGGTTGCATTTAAAAGAAATTAACTGCAAAATAAATGAGAAAATGCTAAGTGAAGTGATACTCAGAAGCAGAGAAGGGAAACGTTTCTTCCTGTTGACTAAACTATTTCAAGGAAAAATTATAATTAGAACATCTGTTGGAAAAGAGTATCATTTGATGAATCTTTCTGGTGTCTGATGCCAAATGCAATTTGAAGAACTTTGGATGCTGGGCCACCTGAAGACTGGTGCCAAACATGACCCTGATGTCAAGGGTTCATCACTGCCATATCAGGGAGGAAACAGCTTTAAAATCACAAGGAGGAGAATTTGGTGACATGCTCCATACCAGGTAATCATCTAGACACCCTTTATTGTATTTATAAATGAATGAGTGCTTGTTACACTTTTAAAAATGTTAAACATTGAAGATTTCACTAGTACATTATGGAAACTGAAACAAACTAAAAAAAAATAGGATACAGAAAAGCAAATACTAGAAACCATAGACTCTTTAGCATTTAATGTCTCATCCATTCATTGCACCTTCCATTCAGACTATATGTCATTATGTAAAAATATATCTCATTTATTAAAACACGTGTTATTTCTCCATTTACAGAAATACATAATTTTTGAAAGGAAACACAGCAAGTTTCTCTTCCCAAGGTATTGAATACCAACAGTGACATTGAGAATATGACCAAAACAGATCAAAGCAGTGAGGGCCATATCAGAAACTGTCAGCTTCTGATATTTAATGAAAAAAAATTAGATAGAATTAAAAGCTTTTCTGGAAGAAGTTCACAAACCTGAAACCAATGTAGTCATCCAGCACAAACCTATAAAATTCTTCAGATTAGTTTATCTGTCAATTCCCAGCATCAACCTATTTGTCAATTAAAACCAGAAGTGCTTAACACAAGCAAAATCCTATCTTCTGGATAATGAAATTACTGCTGAGGCAGTGAAATGTTGCATGTACTTTAGATGGGAGCACAGAAAGGCGAAAAAAATGTTTTATCAGTAACAAAGAGCAATTTTTTTTTTCTAGTGCACAAACAAGCACCTGAATGCACTATTGTGTGTGGAATTCACTACCGAACAGTACAAAACAATGCACATGGTGCAATGCCTACAGCATATGAAGCCATTGTAACTGTACACGTTAGGATTAACAACCTATTTGCAAGAGGAAAGAAAAATATGCAATTTACTTAAATGAAGTCAAATTATTTCAAATTTAGAGAAGATATGCAAAACAAACACATGAAATACAAGGTGTTAATAAGAAAAAAGCCCACCTCTTTTCAAAAGGGATTGAAAAATAGCTTTGGGAAAGAACACAGCCAAATGACTAATGCTAACTATAACCTTGGATTATCTTCCTTGCTTCTGACTGTACACAAATACTTGACAGAGAAGGCCTCTCTTAAGGACACATTCAATGCTCTTGCACACTATAATCACTTGTACTGGATCATCGCATCAGCTTCTTCGTCACACAGAAGAACCTGAACGCACAAGTTTCCTTGGCTCGTTCTCAAAGAGCAACACATCATTCCTGATCAGAAAACAGGATTTTCTCAAATGTTAGGTGTGGAATAACCCCTGTATTGCATCTGTGGACCCGGCAATTCATAACCAGGTCCCTTTGCCTTATCTGCATCTCCAAATATTTTATTCATAACATGAAGGCCTCTGCAAACCAACCAATGGATGAAATAATCTGAGAAACTAAGACAACCAAGATGTTCCCAACATCAGATGGAGGAGGAATGTCTTTGAATACTTATGTCAATACTTAATGCTTAAAATAAAGACTTGTTCATAATAGAACTGACGGGTCTTAAAATATGGTATCAAAATACAAGACTTGTGAAGTATGTGGGCTAGAATGTAACACAAAAAGAAATTCTGCTCACAGGAACTGAAAATGAATGTGGAGAAACTGTTAAAAATAGAATTCCATTAATATGCAGCATGTTAACCGTCTTCAGAATATTACAGTTAATTAAAATACCTTTAGAGAGAAAAGGTGACATAAGATAGGCAATTTACAGACATAATGCTGCCTACGCAGATGTATAAGACATGCTGAGGAGTGGTTCAAAAAACTCAGTTGCTATAAACACAGTCTTACTAAATTGCATGTAAGTGTCTAATCTGATTATACCAAAACAAAGTTGTAATTACAGGAGAGTAATGTCAAGACAAAAATATAGTGCCTCTCCTGGACTCCAGGCACACATCATCCTCTAATGTGTTTCTCAACTCATGAGTATAAAGATCCCATTAACTACAAGGGGACTACAAGATGTGGTCAAAACTAAGAACTTTCTACCTTACTGAGTCAGAATCCCAAATCCCTCATGATCAATTTTTGAGCAAACAGCACACATACATAAACATTGCTGCTTGAACAGAGGTTCCACTCAGACATTGCTTCCATAGTGTGCAATACCCCTAGGCAGAACACTGTAATCATCTCACAACACTCACTCATCTGTGAGGCCCACAGAAAACAATTATCATGAAAAGCATATGAGCACTCACACAGTTTGAACAAACTCTGACAAAGACACAAGGCTACCTTCTTACTAGAAGCACTTTTAAAATTACACCATTATTCTGAACTTTGCCTCTCATTGCATAGCTATGTAGCAATACTGTATCAGTGTTACCAAACACACTCTTAAAAAAAAAATCTGTATTATGCTTGGCATGAAGCCAACTTCAGCCATAGTGCAGATACAGTGATGGTCACCAAGAATCTTCTCTGATCTAAAAGCTGCTAATCTGAACATTTGTATTTCTTTTCCCTAAGTATAAAACCTATATAAGAGTTTTAAAGGATTCCTGTTTAGTTTCATATAGGCAATGACGCAATTTACATTGCATGTGTATGGTAGAATATACAAATTATGATTAACTCACCCTCCTTCACTTTCTGCCTCCTCAGAGCTGGTGGTTTCTCTTGCACCAGAAACTGTCTCTGCTTTTCTCCGTCTTGTTGCTCTGTGTGATGGGCTAACTCTCTGAACATCACCCTTTCCTTGAAGCTCATTTCGAACAAGTTCTTCAAGCTTTGGAATAGCTTCTTTCAGAAATTCCACCTCTCTCTTCAGTTCGTCCACGCTTTGTAGCAGGCCATTCAATTTTTCTAGTATCTGCAGTTGCCTTCCATGCAAAACCATTACTGCTCCTTGCTCATTAGGAGCCTCATTTTGCAAACCCACAGAATTAATTCTGTTACCTATATCCTGGAAAGCACGTACACTTACAGCTGCACCAGGTTTTCGGATCTTGCGGTACCAAATCAGCACCAAGCTTAATCCAGCAGTCCCTGCCATTATGCCCAGTATAAGTCCTTTATTTTCGAAGGGAGCCATCTCTGCACACTCCTAGAATTGTGAGACAACAATAACAGAGTTTTAAGATGTTTTCACCTGCTCTACCCAAACGACTTGCTCTGCTCTGAAATTACAGAAGTGTAAGGCTGGAACAACAGCAGACACAAAGTTACACTACAACTCCCGGAGGTTCTTCAATACAAGGCAGCAAACACAAGACGAAAGTGGGTTTGGGGGTGTGAGGGGCGCCGGCACGTGGGCAGGACCGCAGCCTTCACTCTCAACCCTCTCGACAACCTGGGATTTTTGTTTGTTTCAATGCCAGAAACTCATATAATCGGATTTTCCGCCACTGCAGAAAGGCGGAAACCCAGCTGTCAGGCCGGAGCGCCGCCCGAAGGGGCGTCTCGCCGGTCCCCCAGCTCCCACAGCGCCGAGGGGCTGCCGGAACCCCGCGCTCACCTCCCTCCCGCGCGCCCCGCGGCCGCCCCA
>VZRN01004652.1:103011-160163 GCA_013397935.1 Dasyornis broadbenti | reverse complement strand
AAAAAAAAAAAAAAAAAAAAAAAAAAAAAAAAAAAAAGGCAGGAGCACGTGGCCAAGAGCTGGTGGAGAAAAGTAACTGATTTAGCTCATCTCATGGAAGTGCATCGCTAATTGCAATTGTTGTAGGAGAAAGGGTACATGAGATACAAATTGAGAAAAGAAAGACAACACCTTGTATCCTCTACCTGTACCAGACTAATAGATAACAATCTCTCAGGACCAGTTTAAAAGGCAGCAGCAATCTTTGTGGTACATGCTCTTGTTTCTAGTGTAGAGCTGAATGACAGTTCATTATCATGGTTTGGCTCTGTGTAAGCTGTCCCTTAATAAGAAAAATTCAGCTCAGAGTGTTGTGTCCTTCGAGACTTAAATTAAACAAACAAACAAACAAACAAACAAACCAAAACCAACCAAACAAACAAACAAACAAAAAAACAAAAAACCAAAAAAACCCCAAAAACCCATCTAAACTAACAGAAAGGGAAGCAGTAGAACAGATGCTCAGAAGTAGAATAATCACAAATGAAAAGTAGAGGCATAAGCAAAGAAGTAATAAATAAAAGAAGGTGGAGAAACTCTCTATAAAATTTTAAATGCCAAGAGAGCTTCTCTTTGCAACAAAGGTAGTCATGACCTGGTTTCCTTCCTCCTGAATTTACATGTGTCACCAGGGTACACAGGTATAGGTTTTCTGTAACTTATCTGGGGACAAAGGCCCCTTGAAAAAGGAACAAATCTTCAAGCTGGGTATCAGTAGTTGTCCAGCTGCTTCAGGCTGTAGACATCAGTCTTGCTCTTTACGTGCTTAGGGTATACTTACCTCTGACACTTGCAAGACATCTTTGTCATGGAAATTATTTGAGGCACATATTGGATTGCGTTCCAGCCCATATGATCCTCATTATCTCTTTGGTCTTAAAAAGGGTGACTTTATTTTCAACCTTTGGCAAGATGTCTTGCAATCTATTTTGAACTGAAACAGGAGGATGAGTAGAATATCACGAAACCGTGGTGACTTCCCTGCTTATCTTGGCTGCCTTTTACTCAAGAGTTGTACTGAACAGCAATCTGGTGCAGCAAACAAGCTTAGCCAGTATTTATAAACAAACATGGGTTTCTCGATGCATTTTTTCTTATCTGCATATTTCTTTTCTCTTTTTTTAAATTTAATTGCTCGTAGGCAATGGCCATCTTTATCTGTGATGGTTCTAAAACCATAATCCCTGTTCAAAAGTAATGCATAATAAAAATTAGTTCAAACTGAGCTAGAAAACAGCATCATTATAGGCACTTTAGTTTAAACAGTCAAGTTAATACTTAGCTTCTATTTAATTTACTTTGCAATACCTACTTCTAAATACCATGAGAAGGTGAAAAACGTAGTGCACTAAGTAGATATTTTCATCATGTTTAAACATAATTTTCATCATGTTTCACTTTCTAATACATGGAAAAGAGTAGTACATGGAGAGTTGCTATTTAAAAAAATAACATGATGACTGATTTGTTGTGTAAGCTGAAGCAGCCAGTCATAGTAACATTTTAACAATATTAATCATCAGGAGCACTGTCCTGATTCATTTTAAGAGCCCAGTTTCAGCTGTAATTGTCTTGGACCCAGTAATTTTGGTAGTTCTGTGTACTTCAGATAGACGCCATTATCCAGCTTGGCTAAAAATGCATTTCAGACAGGCATGGTAACAAGTGCAAGTTATTAAACAGTTTAATAAAATGGAGGCATATCCTTCTTTGTGCCAAAAAAAAAAAAAAAAAAAAAAAAAAAAAAAAGGAGGGAATTCCTTTTTTTTGAAAAAAAAAAAAAAAAAAAAAAAAAAAAAAGAAAGAAAAAAAAATCAGACTTCACTTTCCTCTTAAATTCAAAGAATATTGACCAGGACTAGGACTCTAATAAGAAGCAGAACTTTTTATCAGAGAACTACAGTGTTGCACAAAAGCCTTTGAAGTCCCTGGCAAGGCATACATGCTGTTTTGGCGGTCACACTAGAGTGAATACGCATACGTAATTCTGGAGGGAACATCTGACATTTCGGAAGTGTGTTCGTGGTTGGGTTGTGGCAGCCAGGACTGCAGGCCTGCTGTAATGCCAGGTCTCCCAAGGACCAGCACCTTCCCCCTGTGTGAGGCTCTCTGGGCCATTTTGGCTTTCCCATTTGAAGCAGCAATAGCAACACAAAGCAGAGCTGACTGGAAATTTCTGACAGCAAATTTCTCCACTGGGAGAAAAAAATCCCCAAACTGTAATTGACAGGTTTCTGAGCAGCACATTGGCTGTGAGAGAAGCCAGGCAGGATCCCAAGCTGCCTGCTTCCTCTGCAGGCTTACTTGGCTTTCTCTATCAGCAGTTCACATGCTTTCTGGGCTTCTTGACAGCTCAATAGGGAAAGTGAGGGAATATATGAACCTGAGAGGTGGGGACATGTTCAAGGTCACGTTTCCACTCTAATCCCACTTTGGATGGATGGTCTTTTCTAGAAATGTAGGAGACAAATTCTGGTTCTCCAAGGCTCCAGTGGAGCAAAGAGCAGTCGGTCTCCTATTCCAGAGTACCTCAGGCAATGCCAGCAGCAGAAAGAGTGTCCATCCTTCTCCAACCCAGAAGCAGCAGCAGGGATAAGGTGCTCTAAGGAAAAAGAGGCATCCTCTCTTCCTTTTCGGAGATGCACTGGCAGAATGGACCCTTTGACTTCTAATCATTCCATCGTCTACATGGGACTACTGCTGCTGTGCTTTTCCACTCCTGGCACATGACATTTTCCATGGGGATACAGCTAACGGGCATTTAACTGAGACCAGAGAGTGAGGGGGAAAAAACACAGAGGGTGATTCATAGTACTCAATTGCTATTCTCAGGCTGAGAAAGGCATTAGCGCACTCTGGCTGCTAGCTTAGCAATGCTTACATCCTGTTTGAAACTCTTCTTTAGAACTGCTAGGCATCTACTGGTTATTTCAGCAAGCAGTGAAATTCTCATCAACCATTTGGCATGAATATTTTTAGGTTATCTACCTAAAAGTTAGTGGCCATTCTTCAATATAGCCCTGAGCATGTATATTTCCTTTACAATAAATGCAACACAACAGATTAGCCAGACGACACAGGGTGATTCTGCTTCTCTTCAGTGTAGGTTAGAAACTGCTCTGCAGGGAATTTAACTTAAACACAGGAACACCCTGTCTCACGTAGCCTTCAGAACAGCTCAAATCCCGAAGTCTTTGTTCAGGCCCTGATTAAGCAAATGGCACAAGCATAAATCAAAGTAACATCATGGCTTTGCTGAATTTATGTCCCAAGTCTTGCTCAAGTAAGCTATTCAGGGAAGTTAAAACAGGGCTGCAGCTTTTAATTTGCTGTTTCAAATCAGACTCCTTACACCTGTGAAGAAAACCTATGATCATTTTTTCTTCTCATAACTCTAAGTTCTCTTCAGTTTTTCACAGTCATCTGCAATTTATTTTCCCAGTTAGAGGTATTTGTAGAAGAAAATAGAGCAGTACAGCCTGGTAAGCCATCTGATCAAGAAGCGGAATTAAACTTGTCACAACTAAGCGATTTGACATAAAATAGTGAAAAACACATTAATCTTTCACTGGTTCAGCTTCATTTTGTGAGAAGAGAGGTGAATATTTTTTTAAACATGTCTTCTATACACAGTACCAAAAGGTTATGCTTGTATTTTCTTCTTTATAAGCAAGTCCGAGCTTCTGGCTAAAGTCCAGCAGACATTTTTCTTGGTCCATTAAGGCAATCTCCTACACAGTTTACCCGGGGAGGATGAAATTCCTCAAGCTGTGTTATAAACATTCATCACTGAAATCATGCTCCTAGTAACAAGAGCAGCAGACAAAAATTAAGACAGTGCTATACTGGGTGTACTTTACAGATAAAGACTATAGAATCAGGAGTGAACCAGTAAAGCCAAAGACCAAAGAAGCCACTGCGAAAAGATTAAATAAGACAATTTTTCAACACAGAGAGTTTTGAGGTTCAGAGAAAGTAGGAAAACCTGGTTCTGTCACTCCAAACATAGGACAAAGTAATATTTAGATGCCAATGGAAAGAGTCTGAGGATGGATTTTTTTTTGCTCTTTTGAAAAGTCTTGGTTCTTCCCTGTAGCCGTACTTTACAGAGACAACCTAGAAGTACTTCAAAGCCACACAGCCTGTATTTTCTTCTGGATAAACTTTTTGAGAATTCTGTGTAATATCCCTGTTGTTCCTCTGTCTTCTATTGTTCAAGTTCATTCTTGTTGAATAAAGTCTCTAGAGATGACAGCTGGAATGAGGGTCCTGTTGAGACCATGGCACGCAATGAGGAGCATTGATTTTAACTTGGTAGTTCAGCATGGGATGGAAAACAGGTAGCATTGACAGCAGTGCCTGCAAGCTGCTGGTCAGGGAGACTTTTTATCAGTTCACCTTCCTGTCTTCCTTTTCAGCTGGAATTTACCCCCTCCTCTGCCAGTCTCCCTAATTAGTGCAGAGGATTGTTTGTGTACAACCCTAATAAATCGTAATCACCTTCAATACAGCGCTTCCCCAGGCTCCAACCTTTTGCTCTCTGACCATGTCCTGTGCCAAGTACTGGGTGGGAGGATTAGGCAAGGATTTCCTATGTACTGCCATTACCAGCAACAGAGAACCCAGGCTTCCCTTCTTCATTTAGGCCTGTTCTAAAGGCTACCACCATTAATGAATTATTTCCTTTAATGAAAGCATTTCACAAAATTAGATAGGGATAAAGCCAGAAAGTGATAAAAACCTGAACAAATTACTGCAGAACTTCTAAAGCATTTTAAAAGAAAATGAAAACTTCTCAGCGTCTTGCATTTTGTGACAAAACCTATCCAACTCCACGAAATACATGTTGTTCTAGAAAAACAATAATTTATAGAAGACTCTGGAAAGGTTTCTTGAAATGCTGATGGCAAGAGACTGATGAGGTGGGATTTTCTGGACATAATGTGAGCATATCAATGCCAGCCTCTCTACTGCTGCAGGCTGCATTTGATTTTTGAAGAGTTACATTTTCTGCAGCATTGCTCACAGATTTCTGGTGTGTGAATGTTGAGAATCTGGGAGCCCCATCAGGCTGTAACTTATGCAGAAGGCTGTACTGCGTTCTGGCAAGCTCAGCCTCTGGAATTTAGCAGTGAAAGAGAAGGAAACATGCCAAACCATCTACCTGAACTGCTATTCCCTCAACACATTCCTCTGTGGTGTTTCTTGGCTGGCTGCTTGATCCCTCAGCTCTAGAACCAAAAAAATCTGGTGCTTGAAGTTATATTTCTCACAGTCCTTTACATCGCATATGTGGCAAAAATACCCTAGAATACTATTTTAAAAACCCCTGGGAAATAATTCTCTTTTCCTAATATCATTTTTTATTTTTAGTTAGTACTCAAGAGTAGCAGATGGGTGCTCATGAATTTTGATACAAATATGTGAAAATCAGAAGTGCATCTTTAGATATTTAGGTTTCCAATTTTGTTTTGAGTAAGATGTTGCAAAATTAAGATTTTGAATAGGTTGCCTTTTAAAGCATTCTTAATTAGGGAAATGTTTTTAGACTAATACTACAAATCTAAACCCACATATCCTGTTCTGTCACAGCCACGCACAATACTTTCTTCACTGTTGATGATTTGGTCAAAATCCCATCAACTGCAACACTGCCCTCTCCTCCTCCCCAGAGGATCTCTATTTATGTGGCTGTTTAAAGCAGATACACAACTGGTGTGAAATTGCGATCCTACAGAAATAGAGAAGCTTAGCACAGGGAAAAGATCCAACATACAACTAGCAAAGTATTATAGAGCTTACTTAATTTGTGTTTCCATAGTTACATATGTAGATGGCTACAATCTCTGCTACAGAAAGCAGAGGGGTTTCTGTGTTTGTCACAAGAAAATGGTGTGGGTTAGTTGGAAATGAAAGTCATTCATGTAAGCCAATGGGAAAAAGCAGGGCAGATTTCCTGGAAATGATGGAACTAATAGTTTTGTAAATAGTGGAGTACTTCAGATTCAACATGTATGGAATAGTTGCATATTTGTAATTCTTTTAGTGACTTGTAATTTAATCAAAAATTTTAGTGATTTGTAATTCTTTCATAAACATGGAAGGTTGTTTCCAACAGGAATAATGTTTAGCATGAATATTTCTTAGCTCTGTGGTAGCTCTATAGTGAACAGCAAGTTTCAACAGGGTAGCAGTCGCAGCACAATGGTTGCTGTGCACAACATGCTGCTGTACCTATTGCACACACCATACAAGCATCCACTCAGCATGGAGAGACAGGAACTGGGAAGTAGTTTTTCCCTATGTATTTGTGGGCTCCTTCTGTTTGTGTTGATGAGATAAACTAAAGCAAGGATTCATATTACTGTTCAAGTAATGATTGCCACTGGTAACTTCTGCTACACTACAGATTTATGCCAAGATAGTCTCACTTATATAAAATTCAAGTTCTTTGTTGTTCTTTTGCATAAAGTAGATAGTCCTTCAAAATGTTCTGTGTCCAAATGACCATAACGTCATAACATTGGAGTCACAGTTCCCTATATTTCATGGTGCTATTGGATGTACCGGAGTCCTTAGATCCATGTCCGACTGAAAAGAGTCCTTTCACTGCCTTCAGCAAGCCTTGGATCAGACCTTGGCTTGCTTAGCATATTGTTTTGGGAAGTCATTTACTCTCCTAGACTTCACCCTCTCTTCATTTTGGAAAGCTTATTAATTTATAGTTCTTTAGAATCTCAACTATTGTTTTAGTTAGACTTTGGAGTTGTTTGTTTGCTTGTTTTAGATCTTGGCATTGGAATATGGGTTGTTCATAGACTAAGATGACCCTCATGTTTATAGGCCTCTGGAGAAAATTGAATCACAAGTCTTCAATAAAATCTAATCAGCATTTTAAATAACTCACAGATATGAGAGTTTAACTAAACACAGAAAATACCCTGGTGTTCCACCCCACAGGATCTTATCGTGGTCAGCTTGGCTTCTGTACTACAAAAACATCCTCAGTTCTTCAAATATGTCAATAAACTTCCCCTGAGAAGCAGACTTCAGCAAATAAAACTCTCCCCTCATGCTACATAACCAACATTTGCTTGTTAGACTTCAGATGAAAGAGTCAAAAATTTCTCCACTGAACTAACAAGCTGCTGGAGGAGCTTAAACTGCTGTAAGCATAGGAAAGCAGAGCAGTTTAAACCAGAAAGATAGGATTTGGGACAAGGTGATATCACAGCCTAGCATCCAACAGGAAAACATTTAAACTCTGGAATCCTTCTAGCAGCCAAGCAGTTCTGCACTAACATGGCTGTCATGGGGGAGTTTTTTAATAGACTTGCTCTACTGTGCCAAACTGAGGTCTTCAGAGAGTTACAGGAGAAGCGGAATATGCACATCTGGGAACCAAACCAAGCCAATTCTGATACTTTAATTGCACAAGGCTTTCACTTGCTATCACCTATAAAGGAGCTTGTACAGTGTTTTAATTATTTTTAAATGTTCACATTGATTCTCCAAACAATCGCATTATACATGGATATATACAGAATAAAAGGTTTCATTGATGTTATCGGATGATAACATCAATAGTCAGAATAAAAAAAAAAATTGGTCCCTATAGTAACATATTATTTTTCTTTGAATAAAAGTAAGCTAGAGAAAGTAGTCCCTCTTTCTGAGGTGGTGAAAAGGTGATTGAATACATCCAGAGTGTAATGATATTCAGATGGGATACTGGGAAACAGAACCAGTCAGGAATGAGCAATTTGTTTGAAGGAAGGAAACACAAAAATGAGGTTAGAAACATAGAGAATATTTTTAAAACTCTTAAAAAATAGTCTTGAGGAAAAGATACTTTACTTTTTAAAGGCAATTTATTTCGAATTGCCTAATTAAGCAATAGTTCAGTTTAAGAACAGCAGCGATTAAATTTCCGACAAAGGTGTTGATAGCAAATGCATACCTGCTATTACACGCTAAAAACTGTAAATACTTTTCAACAACAAACTAATTGATGCTTTAGAGGAAGGAGAGCTCTGGGGATCCTCTCAAGACTCAGAGAACTTCTGAGGTAGAACTATGTTGTGTCCAGCAATCTCTCCTTTCCCCTCACATGATATGCTGACCATGACACAAGTGACATTCTGCCATCATTTCTTGTTCATAAATCATCACAAAATTATTTAAAAATAGAATCAGTTTCTCCTTTGGTTTAGAACTGCAGATATGTTTTGTACTTATCTCTGGAGAAGGCGATTTGAGGGATTAGTGAGCATATGGGCTATGGCATTTGGCTTTCAAATGTAAATCATTTTACTCAGTCTTTGAAGGTCCTAACTAACCTAAGTCTTTTTCTAATTCTATGAAAATTTCTAATTCCAAATAAAATCCAAGGCATGTCTGTACAACTTATCAATGGTCACTACATTTACAAAGCTGTTGAATTATGGAAGATCTCAGGATTTCTGCTATTCTGCATTTGTTAGTAGGGCCTGTACTCTGTGTCCCTGGACTTGCTGAATCTGTGTGTACCCAAATCAAAGTATTGCACCATTGTGTGGTCTCCTGACTACTTCAGCCTAGGGCTGACTTAGTAGCCAGGTCTGAACCACAGCCCAGGCAGGCAGCACTTGCCTGGAAATCTGGACTGTTGGGGTCAGTTCCAGCCACCAGGCAAATCTGGGTTCCTCATACATCGTGCAAAAATGCTCAGTTAGTAGAATTTAGTGGTAGCATATTTAGGTGGCAACATTTAGCAGAAGTGATTCTAACTTGCCACTTTGCAGGGGGGCTGGTGTTTACGGCTGGAAAAACATCCAACAAATTCAAAACAGAAAAATACAATGCATGGTTTCTTCTGGTGCTGGCTTTTACAAACCAGAGCCAAAGACTGCCACAGTTATGAGAAATGTGGGTCAGGAAAATACATCTAGAGTTGGATGTTTGACGGCTAGCTGGAGTCTGAATGTGCTCCATGCTACTGCATAAGCACTGGGGGATCTCACGCTCAGTGGAGGGCAGTGGCAGAGCTCAATAGATCTGTCTCTAAAGGTTGTGCTGGGATACAGCTGCCTGGACTTCTGGCAATGTCTTCCTTGCAAAAATCACAAAGACTTGTAGCACTGTGTGTTTTTTCCCTAACAGCACAAGATCTCTTTCATGCATGCACAAACTATCAGTTTCCTACTCTGTATTTAGCAAATCATGGGAAGATCAGGCCCCAGAGGGGCTGAGGTACCCACCTGCCACTTCAGCTACCTGAATTCAGCCCTCAAATCCCCAAGCAGCTTTTCCAACACACCTGCCTGGGGAGGCACTGGAGCTGTCTGCCTGCCTAAATTACTGCCTCTCAGCATGTCATAACTACTAAGTGTGGAGATATCCATGCTGTTACATGTTTAAGCCCTTCTTAAACAAGCTATTAGTGGATCTACATTGCCTGCAGGTCTGCTTCTGTGGGCATTTTCTGTTCATGCTGTCACAGGGTCTGACACACAGTGTTCCTGGCAAAGGTGTTTCCTCATGATTCATCTAACAAGTGAAACCTGTGGAAGACATGAGAGTCTGCCCCCCACCTTCCCCAAAAGGAACATTTAGTATATGTAGAATAAATAATAACACTACCTTCTTCTCATGCAAGAGGCTGACTTGGTTTTAGGACCTCTGCTGAGGAAAAGGCACATGCTGATTGAGAGGTAAATGCATCCAGCCAACAGCTAGGTCCCGCCTGCTGTGTCCCTCAGCACCTTCCACCGGCTTCATAATCAGCTTTTCAGCTTCCAGAAGACTCATAGGACTCCATGACCAGTGTCTGACAAGGTATCTGGTACTAACTGGGAGCAGTGGATCGCCCCTGCTGTTAGTGCAGGACATGAGAGGAAATGTGGTCAGGGAGAACTGGGGGAGCACAGAGCACCCCTGCCAGCCCATTTGACAGCCTGAGTTAGAAATATGAAATGCATGCTTTGCAAGAGGCAGGTTTCCTTCCTGAAACATTGATATAAAGACCTCCTTAGCAAAGAATTGCATTTAATGCATGTACTTTGCTAAGGCTGTGGTGCATACACCATAATAAGAGAATGCAGCTTTTTGTGTGTACATGTGTGTGACAGTTTCCTCAGTGCACATTGGCCGAGCCTTAAAAAAGGCCTGTTGCAATTCCTTTAACCCACGTGAAGTTATAACAGTGTTAACAGAGAATTTCCCTGCAGCTGTTTTCCCAGGCAGCAACAGACAGAGGTAGCATATCACAAATTTTCTATCTTGAGAGAAAATATTCCTTCTTTTCCAAACCAAAATCAGGACTTTCTTTCCCCCTCCTTTATCTTCTTTAGGAATGGGCTCATGTAAAGAAGTTCGTGAGATATTTGGAGGCTGGTTCAGGCCCATTATGGGGCCTCCTGAGAGGAGTTTCTCTTAAGCATCTCATAAAAATCTTGTCAAGCTTTTGGTATGTGGGTGAGTTTCCTGTCTCAGCCGAATTCACCTCTTTCCTCTTTTCCATTCCGGGTTTATAGCATATTACCCAAATAGATGCTGTTTGCTTTACTTTTTTAATGTTCTGCATCATGACATGAGTGTGCACAGCACTCAGGACTAAACTGCAATCAGGTGCCCTCAGGTATTTGTTTGTGCAAATACTGAGGGCATTCACACCTGGAGAATATTTTTCACACTGAAGACAGACACATGCATGTGGAATGACTGGCCTTTCATCTTTTCCAGACTATTGATAATATGCATCAAAAGATTTTAACCTATGTTTACTGAGTCACTATTCCCCAAATTACTTGTAGGTTAGTTTATGTACTGTCTATACAATCTTAGGCCATTCTGGATGGAAGGAACCCTTGCCTTGCCCATGGGTGTTATATGACATGATGGGTTTGTGATGTTGGGTTAACCTTCAAAGAAACTGGACTAAAGTCTTGTAACTGTTTTCATTACAACCTTCACCTGGACTGACATCACAGTCACACATAATAAACAAGAGCCCTGTCCACTAAACCCTTTCAAGCTTTATGTTTTAATGAAGTTTTGAGTTTATGCACTAATTTTGGTGAAAATCGACCTTAAAAAAATTACACTGTGAGTGCCTTTATGTTTGTGAGTTTCCCCTTCCCTTGATCATGTTTTTTTTTTGTTCTGTTTTCTTTGCTAATTTTGCCAAAACTCACTTTTCAGACTTTGGTTTGCTTTACTCCCAGGTTTCTACTCCTAGCGTGATTTTTAAAGGTTTTAAAATTTGGACTCAAGAATAAATGTCTCAAGTTTTCAGAGCCAGAGTAATTTGCTTTAGTGAGATGGTGTATTGCACCTGCATCAGCTTAGTGGCACAAAACATCTGTCAGGAATTTTTCATTAGAATTTTTTCACTTTATTTTCATTCAGACATCAGAGTGAGAGCCTAGCCAAGAACTTAAAAGACCAATTAAGCTTTAAATAGTTTTACTAATAATACCGAGAAGAAAGGGATTGCATAAAGGATTTGCTTGCTGTGCACTTGGCCAGTGTGAGTGCTTGACCATTATTATGAAAATCCTTCATACTTGATCAACAAAAAAGTAAGTGTCAGTTTTATCTGAATCTGGCATGGGCTCAAACTATGACCTGAAGGAAAATGTGCCATTTTATTAAAGCTGTGGATCTGGCTCATATGTTTGAGAATCAAACAAGCAGCATTTTAAATCACAGATGTACTTCGTGATACATGCTGATAGCCTTATGTGCTCTAAAGACGAACCATGTGCAGTATTTTGTGTGCTCAGAGTCAGAGATGTCCTGCTCAACACACTTGGTTTTTCTGTTCATGACCTAAGCATGGTTTCATGTAAGCAAAACTTGTGGTTTCTCCTGTTGCTGACTTTTTAGCAGGGATGAGTCTCTTTAATACAGAAATTAAGCTAAATCAGCTTAATTAACATTCTATTTGCCCAGTCTGACTGGGCCCTTCGCCTTATGAAATTATTTGATATGCAGACAGGGCTGTCCACTCTGAACTTTTTATTTCTCCCCACATGCTGCTCCAGCAACAGCTTTAACTTGTATTGGGAAGGCAAAACCGGGCAACAAATAGAGACCGCAATGGTGAAAGAAACTCAGGAACAGGGTCTGCATTTGACAGCTTAAATGAGTTGAAGGCAGTGAACACCTGAATTTACCTTCTGATACCTGTTAAAGACATGTCTGCTGGCTGAAGCTGGGGCATTTGCAGGGAAGATGCAAATCTAGAAAATGGGCTCACAGCCTGTCAGTCAGGCTTCTGGCACAGCACTGAAGCAATTCCTTCATCCTGACCATGTGCAAAGCAAGCACATGTGTCTGCCTGATGGAGTAATACAGTTATAGGCACAGCCTGCTGCTAAGTTGGAAGCTGCAAATACCTTGGTCTCTGATAGAGCGGTATCTCACTCTTTTCTTTAAGCTACCACATGGGAAGGTCATGCAGGTTGTGTGTGTCAGCCCTGGTTAGTCTCTTCTCCAGACCTCCACAGTGCTCTTTTCTGGCACAAGGACCCAAAAGAAGCAAGGGAAGTGGATATGCTTCAGCCCATCCTTCTGCCATCCTTATGCTGAGTAGTACTTTCCAGAGCGCTGCTTGAGGAGTATCTAAGTAATTTTGCCATGATTGGTAGGAATTGGATGATTAGCTCAAGCCAATTGGGAGGAAAAGTGAGAGAAGCAGGTGATGACCAGAGCTGAATGAGAAATCACTCATGCCAGACCCATGCCTGTTCCCACGCAGCTCAGCATCCATCTGGGCTGGACACAACCTTGTATTCATTCAGGAGAACTAAGATGACTGAAGCACATGATAGGATCCAGCCATATCTCGTACAGCTACTGTGCCAGCATGTAAAACCTCTCCAAACAGCCTGCTGAGACTCCACCTGCACTTCATTTCCCTCATTCCGGAACCCATGATCTTCCTCACCAGCTGCCTCCTGGTTCAGCCATCTGTAGTGTCTGGTGGAGGAAGCCTCCGAGTGCTCCTTCAACTGCTTAGTCCCATCTTTTGTCAGCTGTCCAGTCACCTGTACCTCCACAGCACTGTTCAGCAGCATCTCCTTGCTTTTTGGGTACCTTCAGAAGTGAGGCACTCAGAGGCGATCTGCAAAATATTCCCCTTCTTGTCTTTCACTGTGAACTGAAAATCATTTATTTTCAGCCTTCAGTCATTATTGTGGTGGGTTTTTTATTTAATTTTACACCATCACAAAGTAGTTGACATTGGGAGGGACCTCTCACAATCATAAAGGTCAAACCCCCTGCCCCTTACTCAAAGCAGGGTCAGCTAAAGTAGGTTGCTCAGTCAGCTTTTGAATACCAAGGATGGAGACTCTGCAACCATTCTGAAAAACCTGTGCTAATGTATGATCATCCCTACAGTGACATTTTTTCTTATGTTTAAATGGAATTTCTTATTTTAGTGTATGCCCATCGTCTCTTGTCTTTTCAATGAGTATCACTACAGTGCCTGTTTATAGTGTAAGTATCTTAGAATCCCCATTTCCTTTTTTCAAATTTCCTAAATTTCTTGTTGTCTCATTTCTTTAGAATGTCAGAGTCTCCCAGAACAGCACCAAAACCATCTGGTGCATCAACCACTCTTGCTGGTATTGTACAAGCTTGCTGACAGTGCAGCCTACCTCATTAGCTAGGTCATTAATGAAGAACAGCCACGTGTTTCAAATACTGCCAGCTTTTATCCACTGGAAGCTCATTTTCTCCTTTGAGCATTTTATTTAGGAATATTCTATTTGCAGAAAGTAAATCCAAATGATTCTTCATTATTCACCTTTGTGTTTTAGGTGCAACATAAAGCCATGCAATTATTAAGTGACTCATACAGCAATCAAATTTGGAACAGAATATTTCCAAGAAAGTAGTTTTGTTTTCAGGATAAACCTCATGGAAAAACATCTAGAGGAACACTTGGACTTATTTTTGACTAAAGTTTCTGTACAGAAACAGTTTGTTTTCTAAAGAGGTTTTTGTGGCTAAAACACAGAACAAACATATGAAAAAAGAACAGAGACTAATTAGGGATACTCCCTAGCCCTGAAGTAAAATCTAGAAATGCTGAATATAGGATGTTCCTGCACAAAAAAATTGCATGTGCGTGTGTGTGTGTGTATATATATACACATATATATATATATATACACATGTATGTATAAAAAGTGGGGGAAAAAATTTATATTTTCGCTTTCCATCCCACATGAGCACAGCCTAGCTCTGGTGACTGCTGAGTATTGTACATGTTTTCATGCTAAATAGCTTCACTCTGTTGATGCAAACATGTGCCAAGGATAAGAGACAGATCTGAGGTGAAGTAGTTACAAGTAACTTCATATTCAGACAAACTTATAAAACTTTCACTGTAAGAGGTAGAGCAGCAGCTAGAGTTTACACCAAGAGCTCCCATGCTCTCTCCTAGCAGGAAGCAAAGTGTCTCTGAGAATGTTGGTCTTCATTTCAGTCCTGCCACAAGTGTCTCTTTTTTGTCCTGTGTTTTGTCATACTCATTATCGTTCTCAATCATGAGTCAGAATGGGGCAAAACATAATTCTTGTTTGTTTCTTTTTCATGTTCCCAGGCTGTGTTCCTGTTTGATTAGTGGTGTTTCCTTTTTCCTGTCCTTTGTTTATTACTGTAACACATTTCCTGTTTATTGGTTTATAGTAACCAGACAAAAATAATGTTGTTTAGAAATCTGTCTTGGAAGTGCTGGAGATTCAATGACACACAGCATTTGAGTCTTACACGCATTCCTGATATCTCAGCTTCCTCCTCTTCTTAATTTTTCCCCCACACTTCCCAGTTCTGCACCCTTTGTCATCACACACCCCATCTTTGCTTTTCACTCACCCCATAACCCTTCACTCACCCCATCTTCTTATTTCTGGCAGTGGAAGCCTAAGTATTTTGCAAGAAGGAGGAAAAGAACCACAAAAATTCACCATGGTGCAGCCAGTGTAAACATACCCCACAGTGGCAAACCCTCTCACTCTTCCAGCACTGGTAAAAGAAGCAAAGTTGGACACTGTGCCAGTGGCACAACATGTGCAGGGAAAGCCAAACAACTGAGTGAAACTGAGACCATTGCTGGGCATCCACCAAATGTTGGATTAAAAATTCTAGTTCTAAGTAAATCAGAAGTATTGCCTTTGCTTCCTCATGGTTTGAGGCCATTTAGGTTTTGCATTTTCAGACTTTTTGTTATCATACTGAAGACTTGCTTTTAACTTACTATTTTCTTTTTTAACAAAAGCTCACATACGCAGGTATCAGCCTAACAGCACCTGGAGCTTTAAACAAGCAGGACAACACAGAAGTTGCCCCAAATACTAGAGGACCCCACAACCTGAGTGCCCAGCCTGCTTTCAGCACAGTGGGATGCCACTGTTGATTCTGTGCCTGCAAGTGCCATGAATTTGCTAGAAGTTTGGAAGCAAATTATCTTGGTTTTTTCATATATCAGGTTCGTCATTTGCCAGTCACACCAGCACACCCCAAATGTACACAGGCAGAGAAACTGGAGATCTTTAGGCCTGTCAGAGACTTTTCTTACAAATATTCAGCACACAATTGCCTTAATATTTAATGTAAATATATAGATTGCACCTCCCTAGCTAGCCCTGACAGGACAGTGCATTATAAGAAAATAAATTAATGTTTTCAGGCCCAACATAAAGGTTATTCCTTCCATCCACAGACAGTTACACCATGGACTGCAAAGCCGGAGACCAGTCAGAGGCCTTCTGTCATTAGGAGCCTCTTGGTGGCCACTGGCAAGTTGCTGATTGCTACTGCTCTTGTGGCCTGGGACACCACAGGCAGCTTCCCAGTGCTGCAGAGTCCTGGAGGGCTACCTCCACTATACCCTGTGGCTCCTCTTTCTCTCCAGGCTTCAACCTGACAGCAGAGTCCTGTCTGGCCTGGAGATTGTAATGAAGGATTTTGCAGCCTGGAGGTTATAACTGGAGAGTAGCATACTGCTTAGCAATGAACCTGACATTTCATTGCAAGAAATGAGACTTCATGACCAGAAGGCTTAGTTTGTAAAATGATGTCAGGAGCATAATTTTCATTTTTAATGGCGGTAAAAATAGCTCTCCTTCTTGCTAACCACTTACACTCTTTATAAACAAACCTATTAGCAGTTTAGAGCATATAGAAATAATTATGTCTATCCAAAAGGTGAAGAGGATGCCCTAAAGACAGAATTTATATCAGGTGAGACAAGGAAAGACTATACCAAGGAAAGGACTAACCTTTCTAGGAAAGCTTTTGTTATTCAAACATTCAAGGAAACACTCCAAAGGGCTTGGGGAAGAGAACTGCTCGGAACCAAAGCATGCTGCAGGTCTTTTTTGGATGTAAGTCACACTAGAGTGCCAGAAAAATATTTCTTAATTAATAACCTGACTCCAGTGTGTGGAGTTTTACAGTGACAAAAGCCAGCTGCAGCATGCAGTGTCATGTAACAATTCCTCCAAATAAAGTAACTGAAGATGCAGGAAGGTTCTCAACACCATTGTCAAGCTTTTGTACTTGCAAGTCACCTAAATTACCAACTTCAGTTTTCTGTTTGTGTGTTTATTCGCTAAGATAATGATGCTAACTATTTAGTTGCCTAATTACAAACTAAAGTATCTAACTTGAGGTGCAAAATGTTGTCCTAAGTTCCTTGTCAGAGCTTACAGCCAAGCACTGAAAGAAGGGTGACTGCAATCCAGAGCAATGCATTCCTATCACTTGACTGGATATTTGAGAATACAATAAAAAATATAATTGTAGGGAAATAAATTCTTGCCTTGAGTGTTTTCATTTTCATAAGCATTCTTGTCTTGAGTGTTTTCACAGGCACTGATTTCCCTCAGGTGAAAATATATGCACCAGAGTCACATTTACATTTTTTCAAAGTGTTGCCACCCTCTGTTTTCCAATAAGTTTTTATGCCTTTGTTTAATGGTATGTAATTTGCAGCAAGTTTTATGCTTCAAAAGAAACATAAAATTCTGTTTATTATCCCATTCTTTATTTGTCACTGAGTTCAGTTTGTCCCACCATGGCACTGAATAGCCATTTGCTAACGACTTAGAAGATAATCACCAGTTTCATCTCCAAGACTTAAAATAGTTCAGGGTGGTGCTTGTGAGTTTTTGCATACACATGCATACCCTTCCCCTGCCCCCAAACAAGCCACAGTTAACCACAGACAAATCTCCACATATCTAAATACTATTTGTCCTTGCACAACAGCGGGAATATGTCCTGAGTCACCCCAGCATGCTCTTTTTCTTTTTTTCTGGAACCATACAATTAGCATCTGTTTTTAGTACTTAGCGTTCCGACAGAAGGGGACACAGAGAAGTCCCTGTTGTTAGTTGTTGCTATGCACTAGTTGGTAGTAGTGTGTAAAATTGCAGCCAGCAGAAAGAACTACAGGGCTCACTCTTCCAAATACATCCCCACATTTTTTATGTATTAGCCTCCTTTTCCCTCAGCAGAAATAAAACTTTTTGGAGATGGAGGGTTAAGAGTCCCGGAAGAGGGCCGAGCAGTTTTATAGACACAGCTCTGTCTATAAGCTGCAGGTGATAGGAGAACAGAGAAGGTGTAGGAAGACACAATATTTGTATGCTTTATCCCCTCACAGTTAGATACTATAAACTCAGGGCTTGAGTCCACAGAATAAGGAACCCATCACCTCCACCCCTGCACAGAGGGAACACACTTCACAGAAAGATTTGGTTTTGTTTCTTAGAAGTTTTCTCTCCGTTCCCACTTGTGATACACTTGAGCATCACTGCAGGCAGGGTGCCACAAGCACTCTGAGCTGATAAAGTTTTGCTATAGTTTACAGGGCTGCACAAAAGACACGAGGATGAGGAGAAAAGTGTCATCTTAGAAAATGAACACATATCAACTCATTTTAAGGTCAATACTTTGATGTTATCTGCAAGGGACTCAAAAGTAAGACGCAGCTCTGACATTGCATCTAATTATCACCTAAAATTCAGGTCTGTTCATGTTAGTTATGAATTTCAAAATTCAGATTAAAGAACTCCTACCACCATTTGCTGTTTTCCAGCTAGGTTCTTTGAACAAGTATGGCTCAGGTGGCTGAGGCATTTGTGCACCTCATTTCTTTACCGAATCAAGCACATTATGAAAATGTTTCAGTGTGGGAACACAGTCACAAGCATTCTGCAATCCAGTGAGCCCCAGCTCACTGGGAGGCTCTTCCTGAGAGAGGTGGGCAGTGAGTCATGCCCAGAAGTAATGCGTGCACGGAGTGTGGCTGTGCAAGGGAAGAAACAGGAGCAGAGAGGGAGCATGGAGCCAGACACTGTGCTTTGACATGGTTCCTTGGTGCTTCAAGCAGCCACAGAGACATTAGCACTTCTGTCTTGGAACTGACAGATCTTGGAGAACAAGCTGGATGTATAGATCAGTGAAGACTGAGCTGAAATCTGTAGTTTGCATGCATAAAATGGGGCATAATCTTATGATTCTGCAATGCCTGCTAAGCAACAGGAAGCATTAGTCTTAAAAGTACCACATCTTTCCCTTCACGACATCCAATGCAATACTTTGCAACTATGCAACCACTATGATCTTAACAATGTACCAGTGGCAGATGAGTTTACATATTTTCTGCTCTTCTAGTCAGATATAGTAGGAAGTGTTTGTGTATTTGACTACATATCCTTTTTGAGAGGATGAGCTATTTTGCTGTCAAACTACATTAGCAGTTAGATAAGATGGCATGTCCATGATTCTTTGAACATTCAACCATGGAAATTGTAAAACATAAATTCTTAATTCTGTGACTTTGGGTCAAACTTATGTGCAAACTCAGTTGAACTACTCTTCTACATGTCTTGTGACAAGGAGAGACATAATCACAGACTCTGAACTTCTCATCCCTATTGCTGTGTGAAATTAGGAGAAATCAAGGTCGTTTCCCATTCCTTCAGTGGACTCCCTCCATAAAGGTTGCTATGACTTTCATTGAAAACATATTGTGTGATTACACCATGTCAACAAGAATGATGTTGCCTGTAAATTTTATGACCCACAATTAAATAACAGGTGTAACTTGTTCCAGTTTGCTGCTGAATTCCAAAGAAGTGGAATCTGAAACTGCATGCTGGAGACTAGTCAGACCCCGCTCTGGAATACAATGTGCATCCAGGATATTACACTTGCCATGTGGCCTGCTGCTAGACTTTAGGATTTGACTGTTCTGGATTTGATACCATTCTCAGGGTCTGATACTGCACTCTGTTGTGGGGTCCAATCACGTGGGCATCAGTAGGATTCTGTAGTTTATCCAGTATATTCAATGAAAATTTTTCCAACCAGTAGTGCAAGTCTGAAACAGCGTAACAGGAGTTTTTTAGCAATCTTTGTGCCTGTAATGTGATGACTTTTATGTTGCAGATGGAACCTGGCACAGCAGATAGATATCGACATCAAGCAGTGATTTCAGTCTCAAGAGCAATTACCTGCAATTTCAGTATGATTGGAACTCATTTCATGTAAGATTTCAAAGGATTCAGGATCAGTTGCCAATAAAATGGATCCTCTATCTGCTACAGATATGGCCTAACTTCCAAACTGTTTATATTAAGGTAATTTTTTTATCCCATTTATCTGAAGAATCCTTCCCAGAGAAGCTTAGCATAGCAAAGCTACAAGCAACTATCTATTATTTGGGCAGTTCAGAAGATCATTGTTACCAAGAAAAAGCTTAGTGTTGACCCTGCTAATTAATAGCCATCTTTCTAAAGATCAAAGAATGGAACCTGATCAGGAGCAGCTGCTGTTATGTATGGTTATTTACATTTTCCTGTCTGATGTCCTAACATGCTTTTAATGATTTACCTTCCTTTTGCAGAGGGTAATTCCATCATTTTATGAAAGAAAATCAGTGTCTGCTCTTGGCAGATGACTGCATACCTAAGATTGTGTGGCCGTTGATCTGTACATGGAATTTTCCCCAATGTGAATAGGAATTTCATACAACTTGTATGACCCCAGTCCAAGAAAGGAAAACTCCTGCTATCCTCAGGGATCTTTTCCTGGGAGTGATGGGACATCAGTGGTGCTCCACTGTGCAAAAGGGCTAAAGGACTCAGGCATAAAGACTGGAGAGCACTTGTAGTTCCACCTTTCACCTCCTGCAAGGGTTAAGTTGCAGACATTTGTGTTGTATGTTCCTACTCTTCACATTTGGGTGTCTGCAGAAACATTTGATATTCCAGATGCTTCAGGAGAGTAGGTGCTGTTGGTAAGTCAGACTGGATAGATGACATGCCCAAGCAGTAAGAACCTCTTATCACAATGTTTATGTCAGTAATCCAAGTTCAGGCACCCAGCTCCATTAAGGAAAAGTAAACTGTACTTAAGTGGAAACTGGACAAAAAATCTGTGTTGGTGAAATCCAAGCTCATTTTCCATTTAGAGAAATTGAAAATAATGTCCACAAACTTAGTTTTAAAAATATGGTTGATATGAAAATAGCTCAGTGAGAAGGCAGAAAGATGACAGAAGTTATGACAGGGGAGTAGGCGGGAAAGAACAGCTGGGGAGAGGAAAAATCTCTTACTATAAGCTAGATTTTGTGTGCATGCATATCCTGCATATAGGCCACCCACCCATGACACACAGATTTTGGAAGGGTGTTATTCTACCCCTTATACATAGAACAGGCTTTCCCTGTAACTAGGAAAACATTTATTTTAAAAATTGAATCAACCCTGAGTAAAACATGGGTTTCAGTTACAGGAAGAATAGGTTCATGAACTCCAGCTAGATTTCTGAACCCTGCAATCTTAAAAAAATTAAAAATTGCCTGTCTGCTAAACTCTTAAGCTCCAGGAAGCTTACCTCTCTCTGGATCACTATGGCAAGCTACCCAGTAAGGAGTTTCATAATACACGAGGCAAAATAGCTACTAACTACTAAACAATACAAAAGAAGTTAAAAAAAAAAGTTTAATATAGAAAATGGTTACTGTGACAGGCCCAGATAATAGAGTTACATCATTTTTCTGCACTAAGGCAGAAGTAGCTGTAAGCATGGCATCCAAAAATGTATTATATTCTAGAGAATTGTTAATTCTAACTTGGGACATGTTCAAATCTTGTAAAGTGGAATTAAGAAAGCTCTTCCATTCCTTCTGTTCCTTTGCAATCCCTTAAGGTCAAGATTTGTATTCCCAATGCAGTTACCTCTCCCTCAATCCCCATAAATTAAAGGTTTTACCAACCAGTGCAACCTGTTGGCCACTGCTGAACCTCTGTGGCAGCTAGGGCATGGTGTGAACTCCTGGGGTGCTTGGGGAGGACTTCTGCCCCTCCATGAGCCATTGGTGGTCCTGCCCTGGCCAGGCAAACCATGTTAACAAATCTCCAGATAAGCAAGTGGGCAAGATGTCTTCCTCGTGGGTATCTGACCTTGACAATATTCATTTCCATACCATTGTTTGCAGGTGCAGCTTAGGTTTTCCCTATGGAGTGAGGCTGTTTCTGTGACATGCCCTCGCTTCTGTATGTCTGCATGGCAGTTCTCAGATTGGGGTAGTCACTGATTCATAAGAGTTTAATTCATAGATTCAGCAGTTTTACCTCTGCTGAATGTTTTGTAGCTTTCTGAAGACCCACGTTTACATACCCAACTGCTATTAAACACTGTATGGGTTAAGTTTCAATATAAACAAAAATAATTTTAATCTCCTATGACTTTTACATTATTGCAGCCTCACAAATTCAAAGCCTTGAGTGACTTGAACTCTTGCTTCAAGTCTATATGAATGAAAAGATAGAGTTAAAAACTCTGTTTTTCATTCAATTTATTTGGATTGCACCTAAGAATAAGAAAGAATAAGAACTCTTGCCCACTACATATGGAACTTTCATTTATTGTGAAGGGGTTTTTTTTTAGCTTTCCCCCCAACCCTGAGATATGACTTTTGACAAATTCAGTCCTTCCACCTCTTACCTACAGACATTCAGGGCACACACAGCTTGGCAATACATTGGTTTGACTCGGGCAAGAGCAAGCAATTGTTCAACTGGTCAAATCCAAGAATGTCCGGCACTTTCAGTATTATTTGTGCCTATGAATTCAAACTGCAGCTGCAAATTCATCAGCTGTGGCTTCACTGCATAGTGAGACCCATCTCCTGTGTATATAGAGGAACCTCAGGAGGTCTGCCACGTTCAAGAACAAGGCTGTTCTGTTTGTTGTGGATGTTTACGTGACTAGATATACTCTGCTGAACAGTACTTGAAAAATATCCGTGGCATGTGCTTCATCCCAACCACTCATTCCCTTTCCTTGACCTGCCCTTTGTGGAGAGCATGGAATGTTAAACATTTCTTGTTGGTCTGCCCAGCCTCTGCTTTATTTACACTTACTCTCCCATTCCCTTATGCTGGGGCACCTTTTAGGATATTTTCTTTCCTGCTCAATGCAATGGAGCACTGGTAGGGCCAGATTCTTCAGCAATAAGGAAGAGGACCTTGGCCATTAAGGCTGGAGCCTGCACCCAGTGAAACTGCATGCAGAGCCAGAGGTAAGAAATAGTAAAGAAAATTAAGGATTAAATAATGCTTTGTGACTTGCTGAGCAACACATCCCTTTTTTGTGCTGCTCTGGGAAGAAATATTTTTAAAACAGTAGGTAAAAGCCCCTTCTGTTAAAGCATTTCTTCTGAATGTAAACAAATTTTGGACTCCTGAAACCCACTACTTCAGTAGTCACATTTAGCAGAGATTACATAGTAAAGAACAATCCTAACAGCAGAACAGCCAGGAGCCTACACTTTCAGTCAAACTAATTTACAGATTTTATTTTTAATTATTACAGTGAATCTAAACTGCCTGGACACTTATATAAAAGGCAGCCAGATTTATTCCCATTTCAACAAGACCATTCAGAAGCTACCTTAAAATAAAATAAAACAAAATAAAACTCTGTGCCACTTTTTTTGCATCAAATTTGCCTGTAGATAATCTTGGAGATATGTGAGACAGGTAAAGAATCAGCGGGAAGCTTTTGGACAGGAAACAGCACAATGTCCATCACTGAGAAATTCCTAGTTAAATAAGAATTTGACTCTTCTTACAGACTTCAGCTATTGCCTCAGTATTTAGCTACTTTCAAAGCTGTGTCACCTTATGTCACCTCTTTGTGAGGTGCTGTAATACCAGAGCTGCCATATATGTTTATCTCCAATTCCAAGTGCTACATAATTTAAAAGCAGCTACCATCTTTCCTTCTTCTGAGTTATACTTTGCATTAAGAGCAAAGGAAAGACGAAAGCTCTCAGTAATAAGGTTCCACTAGAACAGTAATTTTAAAGGGAAATCCACAGAAAAGTGTGGAGAAGCTTATAAAACTTCTTAAAAGCACTTTTCTCAATGTAAGTCATGTTAGATGTGAGCTCCAGTAAGGCCACCATGATGGTCTCTTGTATATAAGTACAAGATCAAAAATTTTGGTGCTGTATGAGTTGTAGTCATACCTGAATTGCATTTGAAAAATCATATTAAAAATATTATTAATGGACTGCTGGTAGTGGATTAGGTTGTTACCCTTATTTATTTTTAATAGAGACAGCTTACAGATCAAAGCCATCCTGCTGGAAGTGAATAGCCAACTGACAAAGGAGCAGGGGTAGAAATGGGGTCATACTTCATCTCTGCTGTGTTGAAATTAAGTACTTTAAATATTAAGAAGTCTTCATCCTAGTCCCTTTTCTGTATTCAATGTTCTGTGTGCCACTGACTTTACAGTAGATCAATTATTTTCTTGAAGTAAGACCCTGGCCCTACTTTTCAAAAGTGTGTAGTAAGTACAAATGCCTGTGAATGACCTGATCTACAGAACATGTTGAAAATACTAACATTCAACCTTCCAGCCACAACCAGGAGACTAATTCAACCCTTCTGCAAGTGTGGTGTTTAGCTCTGGAATTTAAGATCCAGCTCAAGACCTAATTGTATTTACTAGCTTGGTAATATGGATCAAAAAGAGGCACACATGCCAGTGGCACAGTAGCTTAGTATGTTCAGGTCTGAAATACTGCTTGTCTGCCTCAAGTGGTCATGAGGTTTAGATCCAGCTGGCAACTGCCTGCTGAGCTCTGACCTGGGCCTGAACACAGCAAGTCTGTACCTAAAATCCTACCAAGCCTTGGTGTGTTTCTTGGTGATAACGGGGACATTTGCCTGCAGTGAGAGATGCAAAGCAGATCCATAGATTCCTCATCCTTTCATCTACAAAGCAGGATAAGAAGGATCTTGGCAATGGCAAAGGGCTGCACAGTTAATTCGTTCATGTGTGCCAGAGGAAAGTCTGAAGGGAAGGAAAAGTCTGAAAGATCTGGCCAAAAAATTTGTGCCATCATATTTTTTATTGCTGCTGAAGACGCAATTAACAACACATCTTACTCATAAAGCTATCAGTCATGATCTCAGCAATTTTATGAAAATATTCTTTGGGAGCATCTGAAAATAACTTTGATTCTAAGTGTTTATCAGGGGAGATGGTAGGAATTCCATGCAAAGCCTATGTTCAAAGCGCTCAGATTCCTTGTGGTTTCTCATCTTCCTGGAGGTAAGCTCATAAGAGAAAAAATGTGTGCCAACTTCTGTGTTGTAGCACAAGCATACTGTAAGATGATCAGAGAGATTTACTCACTAAATGCCAAGAAGTTTATTTAAGGTAAGGCTCTGCCCTGCATGGGGGTACATGAGGCAATGGTGAGGTTGCAGGGCAGCAGCACCTATTACATGAGTGAGACACAAGAGCAGCCCCAGCACAGCATCCTTTCCAGCACTAATGTGAACACAGCAGAGGGGGAATAACCAAGTAGGTTATGGAAGCAACCTAGGATGCAGGAATTCGGGGCTTAAGCCCCCACTGTGCCCTTAGCTTCTATGGTGACTTGTGAGAAATCATTCAGCCATTTTGTATATTGGTTCCAAATTGACCCCAAGTGTACAGTATTTACTGTGTGTCCAAACATTGGGGGAATTGCTGGAGTCTGGATGACTGCTGTGCACTCATCAAGGCTAGTGCTAGAAGTCAAGATAATTCCACTTCCACACTAAAAAGAGAGCAAATGAATTAGGAGTGCAAAGGCAGAGCTAATGGGGAGAGCTGGAAAACAGAGCTGAATGGCAACACAGAAAGCAATGCTGAGTGGAGAAAAACAAGGTCACTCACTGTCCACCTCAGGCACGAGGAGATGTCCCCCATGGCAGGGTGACTCCAATCACTGTCCTCGGACAAGGACTGCAGCCTTTTATGCAGCAGTTTTATGCAGCAAGACAATATCTTTTGAAACAACAGCCAAGAGGGAAAGAGCAACTTTGAGATGGATATGGTAATGATACACGATTATTTGTCATTATCATGTGTTATGACTCTCACACCTCATGTTGTCCATACTGAGAGTCTGGATGAAGACTGTTTTCAATTGCACAGCTGATGAAAGAAACTGAAATAAGAACTGCAGGGTGGAGGAGAAAATTCCAGACAGACCCAATTCTCCTCACTCCTGTCTAAATCAGGAAACAGATGTAGGCCTCTTTGAAAGGGGGAGCCCTGCTGTTTATATCATGGTCTCTCTCTTTTTATTATCTGCAGACTGAAGATTTTGGAAGCCAGTGATTAGGAAGCCTCCATGATAAGAATGGGGCAGTCACCTTAGCTGGAAGCAAATATAACTTCCGCAGTTGATTTCATAACAAGCCTTAGAAAAGGACCTTGAATGACAAATATGAATGACAAAGTATCCATATAATCAACATGAAAGTCGCATTATAAATACAGCCTTAAACAAGATAAAAAATTGAAAGAAAGAAAGCAAAACAAGCCTATAGCTCTGGTTTTATATTTGTTTGATAAACAGTTCTTGAAGTGTGACCTGTCTCTTCCGCACAAACAGAGTTTGTACTTTAATTGAAAGGCCACATCCGAAGCAGTCATTGTGAAATCCGAGAAATGCAACTTTGTTGACAGAATGATACAATTCTGATAAGACACTTCCATGTCACCACATGCCTTTGAGCTAATAGTTTTTCAGTATTTGCCTTAATAACTAGCTTCAAGTCATGGATTTGATCAGTACTGTCTGTGTACTGTTATTATTCTTTTTCTTCCAGTAACAACAAACTGTATGAATACACCAATTTCTAGTTAAACACTTACTCCTAAGAGTCCACAAATAGTTCTACAGACCTTTTATGGCTAAGTTTATCTGCTGATGTAGGCTTCTGAGATATTTCCTTCCACTTTGTTTACTTGTACTGCTGCACTTGCACAAGCAGCTTGTCCTTCTGCATTACATAAACTTAAGCTTCACAGCAAAAATAGCAATACCTGTTCTTTGTCTTTGCAGATCGGGTATTTTCTCTAGAACATTTGCAAAGACATTAATCCAAATATGAACGTACAAAGGAGGAGGTAAGGAGAGAACACATAAATCTAGTCCTTCCTTTAGGACTGATAGGGGATTGGCCTCAAGACTAAAGCTTATCTGAGCTACAGCTATCCACACCAGGGAAGAATCAAACTGATTTACTTTATTTTTATTTTGCTTTAAAACGCCTATTAATTTGCAGTTAAAATAAAGCAAATCTTATATTTGCTTATTATTATTATTTATTTCCTTAAAAAGGAAAATATTTACAAGCCATTCAAAACTAAGAATGATATCAAAACTTCGTAATTAAATGGAGTGTAAATCAAACCACTGTGGAGTGATAATAGAAACATTCTTGCCATTTTCATTTTGAGGTGAACTAGAACAAGGGATGTAAAATTCTGATCACTTTGAAACATTTGAAATTCAAAGGCCAGTGACTACTATACGGCTGTTTCACATGAATTCATTTCACTTTGTGATTAGCCATTTCACAATTTCTTGTATGTGTTTTTGAATAATCATATACCAGATAGTTGTGGACAGTCTAGTGAGGTAATTCCCTTGCAGTTCTATACACAGAATGAACAGAGTCATACTTGTATTCCTGTGCTTACTGAAATTAAAATATCAAAGGAAACAATTTTTTTTTTTTTTCAAATAAAAATTTAGGAAGGAAAGATGAAGTGAATAGATTTTTAGTTTTAAAGTTTCTCTAATCTTGTACATCAGTCAGATTGGCAGGCATATACTTCAGGGAAGTGTGTTCAATATCTGTGGAAATATACTGTAAATCATTCATAGAAAAATCAAGTGATTTAATCTGATTCAGGATACGCAGTTCAATGTGGTTTTTTTCAGAGTTGATGGCTTCTTAATTGCTCTCAACAGTTTAAAACCACATCAGTAAGACAGACAAAATGTTCTCTTTTTGCCTCTCAGACCTTCACTTTTTTGATTTGTAAAGTATATAACTTTGTAAAATTTTAAAATATAAAATCTTGATAGCAGCCTATTGAATGATAGACTTTTTGTTCAGGGAATGTTGTCCCATCAAGAGGTGAAACAAGAGCTGCCTCTGAAGAAGGGAGTTTATTATTGAACGCATTTGAACTTAATTTCCAACATTAACAGCCTTTTCCCTACATAAACAGAATCAGGAGTTAATCAAAGAATTTCCAAGTTAAATTCTCAGTTTTCCACATCAATAAAAGAAATTCTTCCAAACCCACAATCTCCATATTTTCACGTCGTGTTGAAAGAGTGAAACCGGTAGCCAAACCTCAATATGCTACATATTCAACAGAATAGCATCCGTTACATGGGTAATAAATTGCCTCTGGAGGAAGAATTTTCCAGCTCAAATGAGTTTCCAACAGCAAAGTGCAGGTGTTCCAAAACACTCCTTGGTTTAGATGTGGTGAGAAAATTTTACACATGATAAATCTTAATTATTACTTTAGAACAACTACCTAGTTTTTACTTCTGAATTACCCATTTGCATTACACCTCCTCATCTCTGTGTACTCACTCTAAAACACTGCTTTCATTTGCCAACATCACCGGCCACCCAGGTGACAGAGCGTGCTCTGAGACAGAGAGAGAGATACAGGGAAAGAGTGTGGGAGTGCACAGCTGCCTGTCGCCAAAATGAGCACCTATGATTCATTTTCCAGAGTATGGCAGTCAGTTCAGATACCATCAAAATGAAATGCAAATTGATTTCCCTCTTTAGATATCTAAATTTACTGATCTCAGTATTTTCACTGTGATACTAGCATCACAGAGAAATGAGGGAAGGTGTTTGCAGCTGCATCAGAATCAGCAGGCAAGGACAGAAAACAGCCAAGAAGGGTCGGTGGCCTGGCCTTTGGGACATGCTGAAAAGCAAAATAATATAGCCAGGATTCTTAGACAGTTTTTAGTGTAGTTGCTAGCATGTGCTAATATGTTGGACTTTTGAGTCTTCATTATTATTGTCACACATGCTATTGGATTTTGCTGGCAAGGTATTTAACAACAATACTTAAAATAAACCCATTTAACAACAATACTTTTCTTTTCCTGCATAGACATACCAGGAACTGTCATCACCAGAACTAGAAGTAGAATTCAGGATCTTACTTTGAACATCTCAATCACATTCTTTAACTTTTGTGAGGTTTCCTGGCATTAACAGATGCCACAATGTTTGGAAAGAAATTTTTGTGGCACCTTGTTGCTGAGTCGGCATTTCAGGCCGGGTTATACTCTTAATCATTTTTTTTACTGCAAGAAAATGAGCCTCTATCTGTACTTCTACTACCTTAGATTCCACATGTCTTGTCAAATTACTTTCAAGTTCACACACTGGAACCATTCAGGTCTCTAAGGTGTAATAATAGCTCAGTAAAAAGCAAAAATTTGTTCAGATGACTGCCCTTTGAGTTCCCAGATCAGAAACAAAAACAGTTAAAATCAGCACTTTTTAAGTGTACATAAATATATATTTAGTTTAAAAAGAAAATACATTCACGCTGCATGAAGTGTTTCAACACGCAAGTTTGAAATGAACTTTTCCTCTTCTCCTGCACATCTGCAGTTCACCACATGCAGACACACAACGTACATTTTTGTTGAAACAGAAAAATGATGTGAAGTAATATGACAGAAATCATAGCCGCAAATAGCTTCTGTGGAGTCAGCTGAGCTCTTTGAAAATAGCCCTTCACCATATTTTCTTCTGGGCAAGTTTTGTTGTCTCCCACAAATACTGACACCAAATACTCCACATGCAACAAGCCGCCCTCGTCAGAAAGCCAGGCTCCTGTTTGATGTACCAGCCCTTCTCTGGGTAATCATAATCTCGTTTGACATGTTTGTTGATGAACATTTCACAGATAATTTTTTTGTTTTGCTGTTCCCTGGTTTATACCTCTTCCAAGACCTTGTGTGACTCCAAGCCACTATTGGATAGAACTCAACTTTTAACTCTTCTGGATAACTCTTCTGGATACTAGTGCCTCGGCAAGCACTTTCCAAAAGCAAAACTTTTGAAAGAAAAGAGAGACAGTCAGGATATTTGCTTAGGATGCAGTGGATGAGTGCTGTAGCGATGAAGTACTAGATGACGGTGCCTTTAGGTAAAATAAAGAGCTGCTATCACAGCTGAGAAACTTGTCTGTACCTTTCTGGTTTGCAGTATATGTCCAATCCTCACAATTTATATAAGACCACCTCACCAGTGATATTCCTAGCAAAACTGCAGCTGTTCAGGTTTTGTTGTTTCCTCTGCCAGCCTACTAACTGGCTTTCAGCTCTCCAGTCTGCATTTGAAATGCATTGGCCATATCAGAAGTTATTTTTTCAGATAAAATTAGGATATGCATAGGAGTAGCCAAAGTTGCACTGATTATGTTCTCTTCACAATTTAAAAATAGTCTTTCTGACTGACTTTTTCAACAATTAGCACTTTTGTTACAAGGTTTGTTTCAAGGAGACTCTTGTTACTGGTTTGCAGACTGGCCATGTACATGTTACCTTGGCTAATAGCCAGTCAAGGGCATATTCTTGGCTAATAACCAGTCAAGACCATATTTCATGCATGTATTCCGTAAGTTTTTAATTAAATGACCTCAGTATGCCCACTCTTTGAAGCCGAATCTATCCAACGCCATTAAAACTTACTCACATGCTCTTACTTTGTTATTAAATTCTACTGAATACCTATGAAAGCCTTTCATTCTTCACCCTTAGCAAGAATTGTAATTACCCTGCTATAACAAGCAGAATAATTAACAACTTCGTCTGCCAACATTTGTTTACTTACCCAACCCAGCAGGGTAGCTTCCAGTATTATGCATATTTTCCCAGTTGTCTAGAAATACAAAAAAAAGAGAGAAATGGTATTCTTGAAAATGCTCAGTAGAACCATGTAATTAACAAGAATGTAATTTGTTTTGCTTCTTAAAATTTAGAGAGTACTTCTTTTGAATAAGTGTTTTTGGACTTTCTAGTAAAGTTGTCAAACACTGCATACTAGTTTGATTGGGTTTTCTTCTAGGATAGTAATTTAGTTTGATTTTAGTGATCACAGTAAATGCTATATTGTCCCCTTGAAATTTAAAGTTCTGATTCATAGCTAGTGAAGCATAGTCAAAAAGAAGGTAAAAAGCCAATTTTTACAGATAGCTAGGATATAAAAGCAAACAAAACATTCTCTACATTCAGAAGTCTTTGAAATTACTTTGACCAGTTGTTATGATACACTAGTGCCAGTGACCCCTAGCTGTACAGTAGATGGTGTGCTTGAATGCTTAAGCAAAATTTCAGATGACTTGGTGGTTTTTAAGCATAGGTTTGGATGACTCAGCTGGGCCTACAGGCTCAGTTTATACAAGTCTCCTGTAATACTCAGGTGTTATAAGCCTGAAACAGGCTCAAATATCTCTTCTAGGAGTTACAAGTAGCATTCAAGTATGATAATCTGTACTCTTCATTTCCACAAATGGATAATGCCTTTTGAATGACTTCTCCTCTGTTAGCACAAATATTGTCCTAAAAAGGTGAAATTATTGCAGGTGAGATAAAACTTCCATTAAGCAAATTATTTTATAGTTCTATTGTATATGCCATATACAGGAGAGATATCTGCCATCTTTGTATACTCTGACTAAATTATCTATTACAGCACAGTTGCAATGAGTATAAGAAACTCAATTTCCTTTGTGACTGTGAACACTCCTCTGGAGTAAAATGATCAGTTAATTAAAACGTAAATAGGAAATGGTATTGAATACTCTTCAGCTTCATAAAATCTCACTTGATATCAGCATTGATTGAACTGGGCATTATGTACACTTTTTATTGACTCCCCTCTCCCTGCAGAATCCCAGATGGCATTCCCATGGGCTCCTTTGCCTTGGAGTGGGAGTGCATGAGAGCCTGTTGAAAGCTGAGCTGTAGATCTTCAGACTAACAGAAGGATATATTGTTGTGTTGAGCAACAAAATTTCCAGTTAAAACTAAATGAATACTAGTGTACTGAATACCATCAAGTAAAGACTATAGAATACTCTACAAGTAGTCCAGCCTTAACCCTTTATCCATTACTCAAAAGAGAAATTTCCAAGTTTGCTTTCTTCCCAAAGGCAGTGTTTTTCATGCTCTCCCAGTAGAATCTCAACCACTCTCTGATTAATACTGTTTACTAGAAAATTGTGCCACGTGCTCCTATATCCTGTGTATCTACAACACCATGCAGCTGTCACTAGGACATAGCTGTAATTACCCTGCCTCATTAGACAGTGTTCAGGTTCCTGGCAGCAAGACAGTGTAGTTGAATTATCCAGAAATTTGGACTTGGCTGGAAGTCTGCAAACAAGATACTGGATGCTTGGTTCTTTGTGTTTTCTCTGGAGAGTCATCCACTATTTGACATTTAAACCAGAGTGGAAGCAACACAGAATACAGCTACTAGAATAACTTACTTCACCGCTAAATAATGTGATTTGCTTTCCGAGCTGTAGGACCTTACCCCTTGGTACAGCCTTCTCTCAGAGTTCCCCACCCATCTTTTCAGTGACCACTTCAGCATTGGAAGTGGCTTTCACTGGAGCTGGGGTATGTTCACCACTGGCAGTACATGAACTCCTCTGAAGGGGGTGCATGAAGCAGACTGTGGACCAGGGTCTGAGACCTGCAACCTGCTTGTGGACCATGGCTAATTCCTTGTGGGTGTGGGTTGGGGCAGGAGCGCAAACACCTCCACGCAGGCATTACTGCAGGGCAGCTGAGGAGACTCCGGGCTGGCTGAGCCCTTGGCATGGGGTGAGAACTGGCTAGGAGCCTTTCCCCTTCTGCCTGTACATCCTCCGGCTGCACAGACGGCCCCATGCAAACTGAATATAGGAGTGTCAGCTCTGGATTATTTATAAATACTCCTCGCCACAAGTTTTTGGCTTTATTAACAGGAACTTACATTCCTTTCATTGTAGTTCTTGGATGAGTTTGTTGATACACATGGAAAAATCCCGTCCTTTGTGTGTGCACGTGGGAGGCATGTTTTACTTTTACTTAATCTTATTCTGGACTTTGCTACTTGCATATAGGCCATATTATGCTAGTACCAGCAAAAGATTTGTGTGACATGTAAAACACTGAATGGAAAGGGAATAGGAGCTAAAATCTGTTACTACCACAAGCCATCTGCTCAGGTATTGGCTCTCAGAATCTTTAAATCTCTTTGATTACGCTCAGACCAAGGAATAGTACTTTTCTTTAATGTCATGTTTTGACTTGTCCCTGGAGGATGGAATACATGGTAGTTTGAAGCAGCATTTTGAACTGCAGTTGAAGACCAAATTGTAACACTGACTGACACACTGAGTTGCAGCCCTTAGAAGGAAATATGACTATCATTACATCTGCAAACCCTGGCCAAATTCCAACTTTAGCACGCCAGCTGTGGGGTTTCTTTGTTTTATGTTTTCACCCAAAGTTCTATGATTTGTTCTACCTCAGTTATAGATGCTACTAGAAAATTCTTTGGTCCACATTTCACTTTCTATCATCCAAGACAAACACTTATCAAGGCTTTCATTTCTTATAAATGGGAACAAATAGTTTGTCTTTTGCCAGAAATATGATGCTATCAACGTATCACAAAATCTACAAGCAATTCACTCACCCATATGTTCACCAAACACTTTTCAGCTCTATCTGGGCCTCCTGGATCTGTCTTAAAGCCATCTGGAATTATATGTTGCCAACTTCTGATCTTCAGTTAACTACAGTAGCAACTTTCTGAGCCTGTAGTTGCTAAAATGACTAAATTTGGAAACATGGTAAAACTGCACTGCAATAGAGGAGCCTGTTGCATGTTTTAGAACCCCAAAAGCATAGTCCAGTGTATTTTAGTATTTTCAAAGAAGTGTATAAATAGTAAGACATTGATCTGCATCAATTCCAGAATAACTTCTGAGGAAATTTTTTCCGTAATTTTTCCTTTTTCTAAGTCTGCCTTTGCCCATTCTTTATGAGTTGCCTTTTCAAAGAATATTACTGGCACTTCTAATTTCAAACCTTCATCTCCCTAACCTCACTTCTTACCCAGTCTGGCATTATCCATGGTCTGTTCATCCACTGACTTCTGTATTAAACTGTTGCCTACACATATGGCCATTTCTATCAATTACAGCAACAGTCATTAACTTTGAAAGACATCTCAGGTACTTGTATTTCCTTTGGAAATAATATCTTCTGGAAAGATTTGCAAAGCTCACAAGACTGTAATGTCATGAGAAACTGCATCTTGCTGGATTCCCCAGCTACAGCCAGTAAGTGAGTTATCCTGTCTTTAGCAACTGGAGACATTTGTGTTTGTATTGACAGCATAAGCAAGCACTGATACTAAGTGATACTTTGCTTAAATTTTGTTTTCATAAGGCCAAGCCAGAAACTTTGAAACATCTTTCAAAAGGTGTTGACATCAAAAAAGACACTGCAAACTAATGCTGCAAAATGTTAATTTTGTCAACATTTTGCTGATGCTGCAATTAAGTATAATCTTAATTAGAAAGTTTTTAAGAAGTAAAGGTTGTGAGTAGAAAGTTGTGTATAGCAGCCTTTCATAAATGAATTTTTATTGGAACAGATTTCTTTGAGATCAAGTTCTATGGTGAGGAGATTTTACCTTTCTGTACTGCTTCACTGAACTATTATAAATCTGTGAAGATAGAGCTGTAAATAAACAAACTAACAAATTTTAAAAATACTTAAACAGGATTAACAAGTACTTATCCAATTATGTCAGTAGCATATTATGTTATATAATTTTTCTCTGTTCTTTTATCATGTTCTGAAACACCTCATTCCTGGCCTTCTGGAATTCCTTTAGCACACTACCTTTTGTCAATGAAATGAATGCTGAAAATTTGCAACAAACGTTATTCAGCTTACTGAATATATTTCAGGGCTCACTCAGTAGTTGTGCTTGAATTTGGGTTTACTCCACTGGCAGAAAAGGCATCAGAGTGGAAGGTTCCTCCACTGTAGCAAATCAGGAAGTGCTTTTAATGTCAGTGAGCTGCACTAATTTACAGTGTTTGCAAGTTTGCAAGTGCTCCAAATTTTGTTTTCTTTTTTGTTTTCATGTCAGTGTTCTGAGGACAATCAAGACTGTCAATAAACCCAGCTGCACATCTGTCTCACTGAAGGAGTACATAGAGCTGCTCTAGTCAGAGGGGTCCGAGCTTATTTATCTAAAGTCTTTTTCAAAAACACAGGCATCCCTCCCTCTTAATAATTTTTATATTTAAGAAGGAGTATTTCAAAATTAGAGAATAACAGTCTGAGCCTCTTCAGGAATGCCATTTTTAAGGCACAGATCTCAGGAAATACATCCTGTCCCCAGTCTCAGCTTCCAAAAGCTCTTTTCTATGTTAATATCTTCTTACATTTCCTGTAGCTTTTTTCCCTGCCCAGATAACCTCATCTTGTGTTTCCATTACCTCATGAGTTCTGTTTCACTCTGACCTGTTTTACTCTGTCCCTGGCCTTCATTATGTTTCTGTTAGGAGACATGTATGACCATAAGCTCAATTACACAGCTTCTAAGTTGATGATTTGTACTGTTTCTTACTAGAATAAAAATCTATTTAAGCACCAATTCAGCCAGGCTAGTCTTTAGGTTTACTATGTATGAGCAGCCACTTGAGGATTTGGGTTGTTTTCTTTCTTCCTGACTCTCCCAAGGGCTGCAGGTAATGCAGTGCCCAAGTGGTGGATAGGGCAAGTACCAGTAGATGGTGCTGAAGAACATGCAGCATGTTCCCGAGCTTTGGGTGTTGCTTCCAGCAAGTGGCTGCTGATAGTAAACACAGCTGAAGAAAGAAAGCAATCTGGATTTTCATCTTGTTAGAGTAGATTTAAAACCATGCTATTTTCTTGCAATATTGAGCTAATAACTTTCAGGAGAAAAACCAAAAAAACAGAACAACTTTGTCATCAAAGACAGGCTGTTTCTTCCACTGCAGACCTTATGTTAGAACCTTCTCCATATTCTTCTTTCTTCAAAAAAACTAGACATTTTCATATCCTGACATGTTTTTTTTACTCAACCACTGCTTCCTTTTTAATTTCTTTATGTCTCATTCCAGGATATGAGACTTCTAAGCATGGGGCAGCCCCTGTGCACAAAACCATTTGAGAGATTCATGTCTGCCAAGCAGTCAGAAAATGCAAGTCCACCTTGGTTAGATCCCTATCCCTTTCCAGTAAATCAACACTGAAACTCTTATCTTTGTATGACTCATTTTGTGACCTGGTCAAGGCTAGGGACACTCTTTTCACCCCATACTGAGTTGGAGAAGATCCTTACTTTGACAAATAAGAGATAACATCACTTTTCTTTATTCAAAACCTAGAAGCCTTGAGTTAGGAGGGTACGTTTTGGAAGAGGGTGAATGGAAAAATAGGGAAGGAGCACACTTGAAATAATTTAGATTGCTGGTGGTTAAACACATAAATTTGGTGAATCACATGATTGAGGCAGTTTAAATTAGTGGCTCCTGCTTTGTCTTTTATTGTATTAAACTTAATGAAGAAGATATTCAGGGGGCCACTTCACCTGCATCTGTTTTTATCTTGATTCTAATCACTCTAAAATGAAGAAAGCCAGAAATGCTACCAATAAATTATTCAGTTCTATGAGACCTTCCTGTTGTCACTTAGGGGACATGGTGTCATTTGGCAAATTTAGATCAGTTAATTTCAGAAAATTCCTCTATTCCTGTCTGACAGAGCTGCCCCCACACACCCTGCATCCCACTAGCGAGACAGCACAAGGGAAAGTGTGTCATTAACTCCCCGACAACTCACATGCTGGCTCAAGAGCACAACTCCCTTTTCCCAGCTTTAACACATTATTCAGTTTTATGACATATTGTAGCTGAAACCAAGGCACACGTTCATTTCTGCTCGAGGGGTGACAATCTCTGCAAGATTCCTCAAAAATGGTCTTTGTACTATAAAGATCTCAAAGGGCTGACAGTTTCTAGACAATTTTCTGAATTGCCTTCGTTTCAGAAGACATGCTCAGCTGTAGGAGTAAGCATTAAGGGGACAGATGCACAGCCAAGGAAACCTCTTGTTTAACTCCTCCATATGAGAAGAACTATCTCCATCAGCTCCTGCCCGCTGGGCACAGGGCCAGGCACAGCTGCTCTCCAGTTCCACCACCTGTGCTGAGCATGCCGTGAAGTACAGAGAGGTCTTAGTTGAGGCTGAGACACTGATTTATACTGCTCTGCTACAGGATTCCTGGGTGCCAGGGCAGCAAGGGTACCTAATATTGAAATGCTGTATTTCAGCATATACATCTTGGGATATTTCAGGAGTGCTTGGGGGATGTAGCAGTGTTGCACACACCTCCTAGTGCTGTTGGGAATGGCACATTTCCCATCCCAGAACCCACAGCACTACTGGAAAAGTTCCTCTAATGCTGGACAGTGATATGTCAGCACCACCCACATCTGGCAACCCTTCTGTGTAGTTCTGCATGTGCAGTGTTCACATCATTATCCTTCATCATAGAGCCAAAGGAGGGGAGGACACATACGGGCTGAAGACCAGACCTGAAGATTAACAGCCTTCCACATTCCTCAGTTTGGAACTGCCAAAATGCCTGGGATTTTTAAAAAATAATTTGTGCTCTGAAGGGAAGAAATACCTATTTCATCTTTTGTCTTATGAAAGTGACTTAACTTACTCTGTCAGAAATAGTCCTCTGGATGCATGAAAGTTTCTGTTTCTGTCTGGTTTACAGTGCATTATTTGTAAGAAAATTCTGCAGTGGCAAAAAGCATGGTCTTGTCCAGAAGCTCAGCCCATTAATAAGATACAAAGATGCACTGTATTCTGCCAGGCAAAAGCACCAGACAAGCTGGAAGCCAATATGGAAATATTTAATGAATTTTTCAGTTGAAGAGCCAGCCACTGTATTTCATTAAAAGGGAGTAGGATTTTAAATGAAATAACACATAAATTTTGTAAAACATGGGTATTATAATTTACATTGAAAATAGTTTGGGTTTGGGTCACTGAAGCTAAGCTATTATTGAAAAAATGAATGTATTTTCATATGATGGCTCAGAAAACATATCTGGATTATGCTCAGTATAGCATTCTGCTTAAATTTATATGCATATGCTCTGATCCTGTTCTCATTTTATAATCTATATAAAAACTCAGGTAAAAACATGGGGAAGTTTGGAAGAAAGTGTCAAATAGGTTGAGTTTTTCTTCCTTGAACGGATTTTAGAAGAGGCTGTACTTTAGCTAGGAAGATCTACTGGCAGCTTTTCTGATCTTTGGCAGTAACAGGACATTTAGAGAAACTGAGCCAATCATGTAACTGAGAGTTATAACAGTAATCTGAGTCAAGTTGTAAACTGTACTGGGGGGTGTGTATTGCCATCAAAGAGTTACTGTTCAGAGCAGCAGAGACTAAATCTGTGGGACTTCCCTGGGTTGATCAGATCCTTGTGTAATCACTAAGAAGTGATGACAAAATACGACCAAGCCAAAAGAGTCATACTTCATCTCTGCTTTCCACCACTGGAAGAGACCAGACAATGGAGCACAGTTGATATTGGACTTACAGAGCTGGATGGGTTTGGCTTTTAGAGCATTAGGACATATTTAGAGCTTGATACACAAATTCCACCTGCACTTCTGCATGTACATACACAGATATACCTTGAAACATGCTTGTCCAAGCAGTCCTACATTGTTATATGAAAGACTTCTCAGTTACACATGGAATGATGCTGGCTACATAATTTGGCTTAAGTTATATAAACAAGTGGTGTAACATTACACTAACAAATAACCAAATAACCCATATACCTTATAACTTTTCTTACTAGCGGTAAGTATCTCTACAAGTGAGGATAATTTTCATTATTTAATGGTATCATACCTTCTGCAGTGCAAGCTGAGTGTATCTTTTAGTTTTAATGTGTATTCTTCTCTTATGTCTCAGGTACACTTCTGTGTTCAAAATATGAGGATGCTTCCCCTGAAGATAATTTAAGGCCTTCTGTATTTCTCTCAACACATTTTGCTTCTTGGGAAAATCATTTTTGAAAACAGTCTGAAAGACAAAATTTATAGTTTCAGGTTAACATGTGCCAAACAGATTTGTCTACAAAAATGAAATAGGCATATGGTGTGATGGAAGAGGATTTCCAGGCAACCAAGTGTCATGATAACTAAGTGACTTATAGTGTTACACAATCTTAGGGTCACTAATGCACTGCAAGATAAAGTCCCACCCTTCACAACGCTCAGGAAATGCATATTATATGTGCTTCACAATCTCTCTCTGATTTACTGCTGATATTGTAAAGTGCTCTGTAATCTACATCCAGGCTCCAACTGTACTTTAGGAGTACCATCAAGGAAATTAGCATTAATTAGATAGAGGAAAGATGAAAGACTCTAGGAAGCATTTAGGACCCGGTAATCATGTTTCCTAAAGAGAGAGACGGTGTGGTCAAATAAAGCTGCTGAATGATTAGGTCAGAGGCTCCTGCTTTGCAAGGGCCAAATGCAATGAAAAACACTGAGCAGCAGCTGAGAGAAGGGCAGCTCTGCTCATTATTTCCATCCGAACCTGCTCCCTCTTCCTCCCCTGCCCGTCCTTACCATAGCCATGGCCACAGGGTGTGAATTGGAGGCACTCTCAGTCTGAGTTTGGTGTTCCTCAAAGAAATGCTTTGGTCACACATAGTCTCTGAGGTGTCCAAAATCTAGGAAGTAAACAGTAGAAATAATTGCTTTCCCTGGGGTTGTATTCTAAAGGTTTCAAGTGCAGTATTTCCCTGTACTCGGTCTAGCTGTAGCCATGGGCTCTATGTAGCTGTATGAAATGCTGAACAAACTGAGCAGCAGTTTGCCAGAACTGTTCCTTCAGCAAGAGGGGAAGTAAACACGTAAATGAAACAAGACTTTTGTTGACACTTAATTCTGTAGATATTGCCTGCAGTGGGATAGAAGCACTCCTATCACCATAGAAACTATGAGCAAGCTGGATGTATCCTGCAGAAAGGACTCCAATATTTAGTGATGGTCAAAGGGATGCAAGTCATGCTGAGGGCAGAAGAAAGGAGAAACACAACATTTAAAGATGTTGAGATGGCTCATGTGAAGTGTCTCCTACTAAATGTAGACAATGTGCTCAGAAATTTGAAGTCTGATCTTCACTGCATCATTGAATCAGAAAATGTATTGTCAGGTAAATTTGATCCACCCAAATTACTCCATGCATAAAATGGAAGACCCTTCTGTGTCAGAGAGGGTAAATTAGTAAATAATTGATAATCAGCAGATAACTAGCTGATAATCAAGTGTGCTTTGGATCAAAAAAATGCAAAGTATTATTACCAGCATTTAGCTCTCCAGTAGGATATGACTCAGCCTTCAATATCTAGCAGTTCATGTAACTATATTTGATTTTAATATTTTAATATAATTTTCATTTTTATTTTATTAGACCAAATTAAAAGAGCCCTTTAGCAGACATAGTTTGGTCTAACAATAAAAATGTAAGTGACTTTGGCACCAAACTTTAGAAATTAAAAAAAAAAATATTCCCATTACAGTTCTAATATAAAGGCACTATAAATATTTCTACACAGTGTTAGAAATCCTAGCTTACTTTGCCTATTTCCATGCTAAACATGGTGTATATGCCATTCTAGGAATGACATATTTTCTAGGAGCTTGAAATTTAGGATAGTTTGTTTTGCTTTTTAATCTTTTTTTTTCAGTCCATTATTCCTCCTTCATTTACATTTCCTCACTATGTTTTTACATACCTACCAAAATGCAGAATCTATACTTAAAATTACTAACTTCTTTTTGCAAACTAGACACTGATTTTGTGACAGTTTCACAAGCACTTTTCAGCCAGACTGCTCTATCTTTTCCCTTACATCACTTTGGATATCTTTACATATAGCTGGCAGTGTAGGAAAGCAGGAACATTTTAAACGATGCTACAATGGCAGTACAGCTGGATTTACTACATTTTATTAAAAAATGGTTCCTGTAATTCGGTGCTGCAAAAAGAATGAACACATGGTACTATTAAATAAGTTATAAAGATAAGCTTTAAAAAAGACACACACAAGAAAGTACATTTATTTATTTTTTAATACCATGATTTGTAGGCTCACCTCAAGATTTGACTCAGATTTTGCAAAATGTTGGGATTGGTAAGGCTAAATGAAGAAATACAGAAACAACTTATGCTTAAACAGCATTTAGCATAAAAGCTTCATAGTAGCTATTGCTAATATGTGTTTGTGCAAACAGACACCACACTAATAAGAAAACTCGTGCTGATTAACTTAATGCACATACGGAATGATTCTTACCCACAACTATTTTTTATTTGAATAAAATTGCACAGGAATTGATGATACATCAGAGAGATCTGCTGGATGTCCAAGGACATAGTGGACTTCTAAAAAGAATGAAATACAATATCATGTGCTGTTTTTAGAGCAAGGTATGACATACACTAGGTAGAAGGTCACACAGAGTGTATCTAATATCAAGGAATAAAAACAGCCTCAACATTTGTATTACTTACATTCTTACGATTTGGGGAGGAACTATCTTATTATTTTTGGATGCCTGACTTCTGCAATTACATCAAATAAATTGCACAGTAAACCAGCTCCTGATAAAATTTTAATTGGCATGATCTGTTTTTCTGATTGCTTTTACAGATCTAAAAGTAGCTTAGTTGGGAAGGGAGCTAGTGTGTAATAAAAGCAGTTATTATTTTAAATAAAGCATTTTAGTCAAACAAACGGACTAAATTCCTTAGGATATATGATCTTGGCAAAATATAGTTCTCCTTTTTTAATGTTTATCTTTGTTCCTATATGATACAGTTTCTGGAAAAGAATGGATAGAGAACCCTTTTTTGACTGAAAATTCAGAGCGAAAGAGTTAGTGAAGAACCATGTAATGAGCATAAATACAACCATGATCAAAAGGTACATACATATATTTAACAAGCTCACATATATGGAAATTATACCAACAGCTTTATCTAGGTACAAATCTATCCCATATATCCATAAGCAAAGGACACTGCACAATCCAAAATGCAGAGGGTTTTTTGGTTTCTTTTCCCCAGCTCTAGCACACCAAGCACCAGACAAGCACATCCTCAACCATGAGAAAGCCAAGGGGCAGCATGTGCATTTTGCATAGAAGGCTGCATTCCATTCATGCACTGAAATTAAAGCCAAATAGAAACCGGAGTTCCTCCAGGCAAGAACCATAACTTCTAATTACCAAAGGTAAAAGATAAACTAAAAAAAAAAAAAAATTCTTTCAGATACTGCTAAAATTATGATGTGAGTCTTAGAAATATTTATCTTTCCATCCATGAGTGAACATTCTTCTGGTAACTTGAGTTTTTCTTGGATTCTTGTTGCTGTTTCACAATCATCTAAGGCTTTATTTGTAGTCTTAGTGGTGCTTATATAATTACATAAATTTAGAAAAAAAAAGAATGTCTGATTATTCTAAATTCCAGTTAAAATGAGTCAATTGTAAAAGGAACTATACCTCAGTGTTTCAGCTACACTTCAGAAGGTCACATATTCATGTGCTCAGCAGGCCACAGAATGAATGATCTTGTCAAAGGAGATCATCAGGAGTTCTTTGAGATCTCAAATATAATTCAATGTCTAATGGGGATTCACAATAGGCCACAAAAGGTAGCAATGTCCAAATCTCTGGTAGTTCTGAAAAAACCTTAGAGCTGGGTCAAGTGAGAAATAAGACAATGTCCAGTGAGAGCTTGTCTTTCAGAAAGCACTCAAGAAAGTCAAGTCTAATCAACTGGAAGTACAGTAATAAAGTTGATTAAATGTGCAGTTGAGGATAGGAGCAGCTCAACTCTGCCACAGATGCTTTGTCTCTGTGTGGCACCACCATACGTATCTCTGGGGTTTCCTAGACTTACTGCCTCCCCACAAAGCCCAGTAATTAAAGCTAATTCTTCCTATAAGTGTCAAACTGATTGCACAGGTCCAAGGTGACTGTATAATGCACGGGGGGTATATCCCATACTTGCCAAACTACCAGGCATTGTGTGAGTGACGTATAGATCCATACCGTGTGTCTACACACAGTACAGCTGTCTTTGACCTCTGTATACAAGCCAGGTACAAAACTTCCAGCTCACATGTCAGTTCAGGGCCTATGCAAAACATCACCTAACCTTTCACCGTGAATCTCTAGCAAAGCTGAAAATCCCAGACAAATATAGAAAGTGATAAATATTTGCCCAGGCAAGATTTCCAGGCAGAAAGAAAGAGGGCATATGCTGGGAAACAGAAAGCAAACAACAAAAAAGGGAACATGGTAGGAATGGCAGTTTAGCTGTATCATTCACAATGGTTTATGCATACTATTGTTGTTGGAAATTACTTAAATAAAAATTTCAGAAGTCCTCCTGCAGAAGCATGTTCTCCTACTGGTTATTTGTCACAAATGGGTGTTTTAAGTTTGCATAAGGAATCATGATTACAAGTCATGTAATCAAAAGTCTGTATTGTATATTAATGGCAAGAGTTGGATCAAACCCAATTCAGATTCATTGCATATTTTTGCATGATTACAGACACCTTCTTCTGTTGATCAGGTCAGAAAGGTCTTATTAAAGCTATACAACTGTAATTTCTCTTGTTCGGGATTAAAGGAAACCTTAGGAGGAACAGCATAAAACATGCTGAGAAATTCTCTCAGTAGTTGTTCATAACGAAAACCAAACCCTGACAAGATATGGGATAAAAAATACAAATAATTGTAAAAATGCATGGTGTTTAAAAGCAGACATAATTTTCAATCTTTTTGGAGAAGCGGTGGTACCAGTGGGGTAAACTGAAATTTGTAGGCAGAATCCTTCACAGAGCACAGCAAATCTGACTCAACTTTTTCAGATTACAAACTGAGTAACAATAGCTCACATCTTTTCCATATGCTCTCTGCTGTGCTTCACAACAAACTCTTGTAGGCGAAAAGTCCCTGAGCTTTTGGCTGGTTTCCAGTCCCAGGATGTTCACTTTCCCTTTCAGTGTAGGCTAGAGGCAAAAATTGGAAAAAAAAGGTGGAGGAAAACATTCAAGGCATCTCTTGGTACTGGGTCCCAGTCACCAGTGCATTTTTGTGTTTGGAGTGCTAAAAAAAGAAACCAAGGCACAAAGTCAAAGCAGATCAGAAAACACTGTACTTCCATGCTGTAATATGCACTATATGCTGCCATGAGTAGTCCTGCCACCATGCCCTTCTCCTTTGGAGAAAATATTCTCCATCTAGTAAGAATCTGCTGAATGTTGAATGCCTCCCTACTAATTTTGAATGTCTGGGCCAAGAAATGTGCACCTGCAGATCCCAATACGCAGCTGGAGCAACATTCCAGCAGGTTCCTGCAATGACTCATCAGCTCTGATCCTGTTCACCCCTCCAATTAATGAAAAAAATAATAGCTTCAAAGTCCAGTTTTAAGGCTTTTACCCAGAACCACTCGGCCACTGCTAAAAAAATTAATTACTTCCTCTGATATACATGAAGATTCAGGATGTCTTACTGAGAATACTTTTAAAGTATATTAATCTTCAGTTAAAAGTGGATTTTCATGTCAGTACCTTAGCTTAGTCTATTAAGGACTTGCTCTTAAAGCACAATATTACCTACTTAGTGCAGACTCTTATCTTTCCTTTTTCATCCATCAGTTTGTGCAATTAACCAAATATAAGGTAGAAGAAAAACTATACATACATACATATATATATATATATGTATACATATATGAAAACAGGAATTAAGTGATCACCATCAGCCTGAGATTTTTGGTCTGCACCTTCTTATTCAAACTAAATTGATGTAGGACAGACATGAACACTGTTTCTTATAAATATCTAAGATCCAGATATAATAACTGAAGGTTTTACATTTCAGTTTCCCTGATGCCTGTGGGGTTTCCTTCTGATTTGCACTATGCTTAATGAAAGCAGAATCAGCCCTTTAAAAGATCATAATTATATCAGAATTTGGCCTGTCCCTATACCCCTTTTCTCTTTAACCTAATAGTAACAAAGATGAACTCTGGGCAGAGGCCTAAAGCATGAGATTTTTAATTTGGAAGATAATGAAATTGTAAATTATCTCAGCCTTTCCCTCCCATCAATTAAGTAATACAAAATGATGCATTATTTGATTATGCCATTTTCTTTCTGAGACCTGTGATACGGAAATGAATACTAATCGTCACATTTGGTTGCTAACAAAAAGCATATTAGTGAAAGACACAGTTACTGTTGGAGTCTTGTCCCAGGAAATCATAGGAAATTCTCTTTTTACTCTTTGAAACTTGGAAAAACAAACAGTGAAAACATAAGACATGGATGGCCTAAGAGGAAGAACAAACAGGCCTGATAAAAGTTACACAATTATTGTGTAACTGCAGAGACATTTAAGAGAAAACACATAAATCTCTGCACTCAGCCAGAGATTTAATCCAGTCCCTGCTTCCCCTCTGAGGTGCCCACAGCAGAGCCCTAGTGGTGGCCAATGCCAAACCTACCCCCCATCTCTGCAGCAGGTCCCTCACTTTGCTCCGGGCAGATCCTTTCCACATGGCCAGAGGGATGCCAGCATGTGAGGGTGAGTTCTGTTCTGCTCCAAACACCCCAGGGCTGCACACCATCAGTGCAAGGAGTCCTTGGGTAGTAAACAGGCAATGCCACATTGCTACCCACCCACTGTCCCCAGTCCAGCCCTAGTCACAGGCGCCAGCTGTGGAGAGAGAGGGAGAGAGAAAGGCTGGTACTAAAAGGTCATTTCTGCTGGAAGGTCAAGAAGCACCATATGGATGCTGTGAAGAGCGTGGATGTGAGGTGCAACAAAGGTCAGGTGGCTGGTGCTTTGCACTTACTGTCAAACCAAACAGTCGCAGAACCAGGCTGGGGCCTTTCTGAACTGGTGGATCCAGAAGCACTCCTGATTCCCTGGGTCAGGGCAGCTCAGTCACTTCCCAGCTGTGTACGGGAGATAAACTCAGACACATGCTGAATCCTCCCTGCCCTGGTTTCTGCAGGAAGCAACATGGAAACTGAGCAGAGAGCTGCCATATGCTCAGGGCAAGATGACAGTGTTGTGTAGAGACCAGGATCCTCACTGGACACCAAAGCAGGCATCTGCCCTCAGCCTGGACACAGCGAGATGTGCCAGATGCATATACCATGGATACTTCTGTTCCACAGGGAATGGGAAAGACCCTTGAAAAACAATGGGGTGAGGCTGGTTTGTAGCAGCTTAGAGCCCAGGGTGACCTAATGGTGCTGCAATTTCACGTACTCACATTCCTCAATTCAAACACACCATGAGCTAATCGATGATCCATTTGTCTCCCCATTGGATAGCAAATAATAGGGGTTTAGATGCCAAATAGGAATGCAGCACAACAGGGGAAGTTTAAAGCTTCTATTTATTTGGGACTTCCCATATTGATATCAGCAGTGATAGGAGGGCCAACTGAGCAGGAAGGATATTATGGGCTGTTGCCTGCTTTTTGCAACCAATTCCTTTCAAATCCGTGCAGGATGTAGCCTTGTCATCCTGTTTCAAAACAGTCTTCGCATGTTGGACTTTTCAATGCTAAGAGAAAAGGTGGCCAAAGGGTTTCTTATGGCCACAGGGATCAAGAGACACATATATTTGTGAGGATGAGCGTCACAGAATAACTCCTTATGTCATCCTGCTGGCTCACTGCACCTGTGTAGGCATTGTGTTTTTTAGGAAGTGTTTCAGTTTACAACATCCTGTACTGTGCTGCTGAAGCCACAGCTATTTACAGCACATGGAAATATAACATGAGAAGTGCTAGAATCTAGAAGCTCAGTGTTTCTTTATCCTTCTCTCGTGTAGATTGTCATGTCTGCACCCACAGAAATTATTCTTCTGTTGTAAGGGAATTCAGGTTGGATCAGTATTTATACCTCTGGTCAATAATTTCCTTTCAGGTAATTCCTGTTGGGTAGAGTAAAACTCTTATACCTTGCAGAAAAGGAATGCCCACAGCAGCAAGGCACGCATAATAATGTCATTGGCACCATGTTTTGGTAAGATAATTTGATGCCCAGGCAGGACTTTCTGTTTAGGGCACATTTTGCCAAATCGCAGCAGTGAAGTACCAGCACATTACCTGGGAGCTAATAAAGAACTATAAAGCCACCTGCTTGCATGCTGCATCATTTTAGCAGCTTGCTTTTAATGGCCATTTCCTTTCTACATTTTTATTTCTAGTTCACTTTGAAGACACTGCATATTTCAAAATTTCCCTAACTGTTAATACTGTCAATTTGTCCATATCATGGGGGTTTATTCATTCTAAATAACAGTGTGATTTAAAATTAGTTATAAATAAATATCTAGTCAATGTGCTCCAAACTTGTAAATCATATTAGATATATTGCCAGGCAGAGGCAATCAACAAACTGAAATCAACAAACTTTCCTTTGAATTCAAGTGGGCTGTGAGACTACCTCTCCCAAGCAAAATCCCTGGGACTGTTCCACAGGTGATTGACTTTACAGATGAAAACTTTAATTTTGAAGTTTGCATTTTAAATATCCAACAGTTTTTCAGATAACTTTAAATATTACCCCTTATTTTTATGTTGGTCAGTGTGTGTGGAGGGATGGACTCTGTGAGGCCTGTGAGGACCCCCAAACACTCTGGAAGCCTTGTAGGGGGGTGGACCCATACTCTGATGGCCTGCACATCACAAAATAGGTCTTTGACACAATTATGTTAGAAGGATTTGTCCACACTTGTTCTGTTTCACAACTCGGAAGTGCAGTTCCACACAGAGAGGGTATTATTAATCAGCTTGCAATTTCTGCAGGATGTCATGAATCACAGGTTGTGGGACATCCTCCTGAAAGGCCCCATAAATTCTGACTCATTTTTAAAATAAACACAATACAATAGTAAGCAAGACCAAACAAAAGGTAAATAAGAAAACACTGAGATGCTGAAATAGGATCCCGTCCTCTGTCTCCTCCTAGCTGGCCCTTCTCCCAGCCACTGGAAGCGCTAAGAGCTCTGCATCCTTTCAGGAAGGATCATTTCTGCATCTCCATGTGCACATCTGACCAAATCAGAGCCTGAGTAAGTCTTTGTTCAGGACTTCAGGAACTGGTTGGCTGTGAGTAAATGCTGAATAAGACTACTTACTTTCTTGATGGAATTCACTAAGGAATTTATTGTAATCTGCTCTGGCATTTTTATTCAATGATGCATTTTTTAAGTTTGACCTGTCATGAGAGAGTCATCATGTGACATTTTTCCATGGTGCCAAGGTTCTGTTTTCCAAAAGCTGCACCTGTACTGCATAAAATATACAACTGAGATTTGCACATCAATTAGGAGTCCAGTTAAAAATGGAATAGAGTGCGTATAAAAGTCATCTCTTCAAGGACAGAAATATACAATAGCCACACATGGGTGGAAATCCAAAGCTGAGCACTAATATCCTAGATTTAAGTTGATGTGGCTCAAACATTAAACTGAAGATTAATGAATCCACCTGAAATACTTGTGAGGAACTCAAAGCTGATGAAAAAAAAGACACCCCCATTTCTTAAAAATCAGATCCAAATGGAGGAAAATTAGATACTGAAAGCAACTTCATTTTTCATCTGATTTATAGCCTTGAACAGACACACAGAAGTCAAATATAATGGTTCATGCAAAGGATTTTATAAATATTCAGATAGACAATAAAAAACTGTTTGCAGAGCAGCATGGTTTTCTGTTCTCTATGCAGTGCTAGCTCAGACCTGGAAAGGTTCATTACATTCCATATTGGCTGCATTTACAGGAGGGCTTGTAACAAACTTTCGCACTTTTAAAAAATTCCTCAGATGATATCAATTCAAACCTATAATCTGGTTTGGGTTGACACATACCTCTGTGTAGCAAACTGAAAATTTAGACCAAATAGAAGGAGCTGGTTTTGGAGGTTTCAGAGAACTGGCCACTGCAAGTAATGAAAATCCTGTAACAAACACACTCTGTGTGTTTCTAGTAAACTGGCAGATATTATTAACTGACTCTATTTGTTCCACTCAAGCAGTTTTGACAGATATAAGTGTAAGTTCAATACACCCATAGTAAACAACATTATTTAAAAAACAGAGGTCAACATTTAACATACCAGATTCCAAATAAAAACCTCTAAGTGTTGTGATTACTTAAGAAAAACGAACTATGGCAATCAAGAGAAAGACTGTTGATTAAGGTTTGGTATACATCTTCTTCACTAAAGTACATATTCCAAGCATATCAGTTTTCTTAAAATGTCACTCAAACCCAATAATTTTGCTAAAACAGAATGGGATTTAAAAATATTCACTAAGTTACAAAATTCCACTGAAACATAAGTACCTGATTCCGCACTAAGCTAGTGCAGACAAAATTCCTACGAATTAAGTGGGTGTTTTCTTATTACACTAACAATTCAACATTTGCAATGTAGTTACTGGCCAGTTTGTAGGTTGTTCACACATTTTAAAAGATTGGTCTGTATTCTTCTCAAATGATCTTCCAGGATGACAACATATTTATGTAAGTGTGGGATGGCAAGGAAAGGAGAGAAGGAGTTAATGATGGTTTTATTCTTCAGATAAAAGTATTTTTGTCTGGGGATCAAAACCCACCACAATTTACCACAAGCAAATGAATTTTTCCAGCACTGTTATATTATTATCTGATTCAATTTGATCAGTGTTTTAATCACATATGGCATGTTGTTTGTTTAGCCACACATTGGGTCATCTAATTATATAACAGAAGCATTGCTAAAAACATTACCATAACTGATGTGAAGATTATGAAAATTAAAACATATGTAACAGTTATATTTGTTATTAGGTTTCCAGATACTTATCTGCAAATGCACTAGGTATCTTATGAGATGGAGGTATCTTTAAAAAATTAGTTCAGATTTTGCCATGCTAACCATTTTTAAGTTTTTTTTGTATTTTGTTTCTACTAACACTTTTCAGTTTAAAATAAACACTAAATCTTTATTGCGTGTAAGAAAAAAGTGTGTCCTGAATTAGCTACTGCCATCTTCCTCAAATTTCAGACTCATAAAAATTTTCCTGTGCAGATCCATACCTACTGACAATAAGCATTCTTTTCTTAATTACCATTCATAAGACCCCCAGATCTGGGCACCAGGGCCCCACAGATAACAGACTCAAAACAAGTGCTTCAAAAGTAAGGTAGCAACTCACTTCTCTTAACCACTTTGGGGACACTAGGGAACAGAAAACAAGTCAGATCTTTACAGTCTTGGGGGTTTTGGTGGTTTCAAGTTTGGCTTGTGACTTGTGTAAGTTGTGAATTAGAGAATATTTGTGGGACTGTGGAATAGGTAATTTTATTTTGAATTTTAAATACAGATTTTGATATAGCTAATTCCCATTTCTGAGAAGAAATAAGTAAAGGGAGACTTGGTTCCAATCTACAAGGCAGGGGACAGGAGCTGCATATGGTAACTTAAGGAGATGCAGAAGTGTACATTGTAGTAAATACATAGTATAGGCAATCTTTTGAAGTGCATTTCTTTAAGTGATGTCTGCATACAATTTCACACCAGCATCATGTCATTGGTATTAATAGTTATTCTCAATTTACAGTAAAATCAGTGGAGAATCAATTTCATAGTACTTAAACAATGTGTGAAAGCCAACACAAGAAAACATGAATCATTCCTTTGTTTCTGGTAGGAACAGGATCTCAGAAATATATTCATGGCAAAGAAAATGGGTAATTGTTGATTTTCAAGTTCTAAACAGATGAACAGTAGAACTCTGCTCAAGTGTATCTACTCTGGTATTGTATTGAGTTATGGGACAGACTGTGATGGCTGAGGTTGTATTTACCGGTTTGGACAGCGTGCTCAGTTGCACCATTCTGTGGTTTGCTGTGGGAAAACTGGTCTGGTCTTTGCAAGTACCTGTACAGATGAGACTATGTCACATAAACACAGTAAACTACTTTCAGCTTGGCATGCTGAAGTTTTCTGTCTGCAACCTCGGTTCCAATCAGTGGTAAGGCAGGAATCCAGCTTGGAGCACTGATCTATTCCAGCTGTTGGCATTAATGCAACCTTCATTTTGGAACCAAGAGGTAAATGCAAGACATGAGACATGTTTGAAGGCATTTTGTCAGTGACTTGTTTTTAGCTAGCAGCATGCCTGGCTAACAACGTGCAGACACAGGGGCAGCTGATACAGATTTTCATAGCTGTGAAATCCCATAATGCTGCTCAGTGATGCTGTGGTAAGGCAGTGAGCAGAAAGCAGTGAAACAACCCTGTCCTGCAGACTAGAAAGGGTGTCAGAAGAGTCAGATACACAAGTAGAAGATGGTCCCATGAAGCTGTTGGGAAGAGCTTGCCTCTTTTGTTATCCAGTTAAGATGAAACTCTTGGCCTTCCTCGGTAACCTCTTCCTTCTAGCACTATAAACCAGTGTAGAGCTCTACTTCTAATCTGCATGAAAATTTAAAATATGACCCCATTTGGATTGTCTTGCTGGACTTGCAAAGTGTTTACAAAAGAGTTTAATGGAAGTGAAACCTGGGGATCAATTGTTTAGCTTAGTGGGAAGGGTATGAGGACTATGGGATGTGCACATGATATCTGGATTTGAGACTGAAATCTACACTGTTACCTTTGCTTTATCCTCAGTGAACTCTCATTTTCAGTAAGCAAAGGTCATGTAAAATGACTCTTTCCCAGCCCACATCCACACCCAGCCGACTTCAGCATTTCCTAATTAGGTTATATTCAATCTTTATAATGTGCTTGTAATAGATGTGGTACTTTAGCGTAATCTCAACTGATATTATTCACTTCCCAGGAATGTACAGCTGAAGCTGCTCTGCAGGCTCTGACTGAAAACAATGGGTGTGCAGCTGACAAATACAAGTAGCTATTTTACATGCCCTGGTCTATTTGGATGCCATTGTTTAAGTGATGTCTGCTGAACAGGTATTCACATTAGAAAAACAAGCACCATTACAATTTTCTGATGTGGCAGCTATTTTTGAAACTCATTAAAGCTTGCTAGTGCTTTTCCCATGCAATGAAAAACTGGAATTGCCTGTTGTAATATTCGCTGGCAGTTATGAATGGTTTCAGCTCACATTTTATAATGAAGAAGTGAGCTCATGCTATATAATTGTGGGCTATCCCCAAGAATATTTTTATTCAGCATTATTGTCAGACTAAATTAAAACCGCCAAAGAGCCCGATTTCTCAAGATGCCAGGTACTCTCAACTCCCACAGTAGTTAATGGAAGGGAAAAGTACTCAGCAGTTTCAGAATTAGTCCCTAGATGCTGATAGTGATGCTCAAATTTTCATATTAAGCAAGATAATTTGCAGAGCTGCTGTTCTTTTACTCTTCTTTTTCTTTGTATTTATTGTTAAAAGTAATATTTATTCCATATCATATCAATTTGTTACATTTATGTGAGCTACTGCCATATCCTTTCAAATGACTTGTGGTTTACTTTTCCCCTTCGAAGCTTAAAACAAGCATTAATGTCCTCTTATTGAAAATTAATGAGTGATGTATTTGAAGCTGCTGTTAATCATAGACAGTGGCACATGTCTGGCACTAGACATTTGTTTGTGTGCCCTCCCACCAAACACAGTGGAATTTTTGTCCTCATCTCCTTGAGGTGTTCTGCAAGGAAAAGTGCCCTGAGCTTAGAGGACCAAGAGAAAGCAGATGAAAAAACGAAAGGAAAAGCCCTTTGAGGCAATATGTGAGCTACCACCTTCTTTCACTGACTGAATCACCACTTCACCCCATGCATTCCTCCTGGCTTTACTGGGCAGATTGGGAGGACTGGGGGTTGGGGGGAAGATTGGTACCTGCACACACTCGTGCTTCCACTTGGCGTTTCACAATGCAGTAGAAAAATACAGACTAGAAAAGCCAAATCTTGGGCAATGTTGGAATATCAAAAATGGTTGAAAGTCAAACATCCATCACTAATGTGTACAAGGTCAGGCAAAACCCTTGCTCAAACTGTAGGTCAATTAGTCCTTCTTTTCTCCCCTGGGTCCAAAGTGTTATCACCATAGACGATAATGAGTTAAAGCCAAGTAAGGTCCTCTAGAAATCAGAGGTCATGGAACAAGAGTTGAAAAAATGGGTTCCAAATAGCGTAAGTCTTTCAACACTGTTTTCTAGGTATTCTGTTAAATATCCCTCTGGGAGGCTTCTTTTCGTCAAACCAAACCACATTTCTTTGGACTCTCTTCTCTGAGTGATTTCAAATATATAAAGAATTTAGATGAAAACCAGATCTGTACTTTTTCATTGTTTAAAACATGGTAGTAAATGCTAACTTCTCAGAGGAGCGATAGTGATTTTATTTATAGAAATTCCCGAAGTGACAGTTACAGAAATAATCTGTGGCAAACAAGTTGCAGAAGACTTTTTCCCTCAGTCAGATCATATCCTTGCTTTCCAATGCTGTGTAATAGTCTTCATGGAAAGAAGTACTTTATTATGTAGCCCTGATCATTGTTTCCACTTGGTAAGAGCAAACAGTGAGCATAAACTATAAAGTTGGGGAGAATAACAGTCTCCAAATAGGATTGTCATAAAGAAGATGGTCTCACTGTTCTCTGGGGTCATTGAGAGAAGAAATTAGACTAATTTGCAGCCAAGAAAGATCTAAGTTGTGTATCTGTTGGGAAAACAGAAAAAGTACAGATAGTGAAAAAATGAGACTCTGGGGCTACCTCAGGTGGCTGCGGCACTTCCACCAGTGGATGATTTCAGGAACAGAGGATAAATGAAGACGTGTAGGAATATCCTGGGTATGTGGTAGACCAATTTGCCCACAGTGCCACGGTGATCTGGGATAGACTGTGAAAGGTGAGATTTGTATACACTGTAGCAGCCTTTTCCAGAGAACTCTAAAGGGGCTGTATCTCCCCTGGAAAAGAGCATGGCAATGAGAGTTTGGTCTTCCATCAGGGCACAACGTGGAGTAGATGACACCAAAGTCCATTCAGTTCTGACCTTACAGTTCTATAGTAGTCTATAGTATAGTCACACTCTGAAGTAACTTACCAGAAATGTAGTATGTTTGGATACATGTGCACTGGTAATCCACACAAGCCGCTAAAACAGAGCCAAATATTTAGACCATTTCTAGATAGTATTGCTAAATGCTATTTAGCACTAGCATTTCAGAATGCAGTCTTCAGGAACACTGGAAAATGGAGTTTTTGAAAAAGGTTTTAGTCACATTTTCTTGTTTATGGAGGTAGAATGAAGTTTTTATATTATGTAATTTAACTCATTAGCTTCCAGGGCTTATGTTAATCATGTGTACTTTAGGGATCAAAAAACCTTTGTCAAAGTACAGCTTTTAAACAGACAATTTCAAAGCATAACAGACTGCTTAACAATCCTTACTAAACTCATGGTCTAGCTCAAGCTGAAAGAAGAGCAAAAGCACCATGCACTTGAGTTGGCGTATATAAATAAACCCAATATTATGACGAATAGAAGTTGTCCTGATTCAGCAAAGCACTTAAACAGATACTTACATTCTCTAGATATCACAGGAACATGAAGTATTCAAGTATGCCTGCCATTTAGGAATCTTAAGACCATGCTTTAAACTCCGAATTTAATTCCTAATGAGAGAGGTTTGAAATGACAAGGAGAAAGGGCTTAAATCCGTGGTCAAAAGAGACTTAACAACAGAGGATCCCATCACTCCTTCCCAGTGATCAATCCAAAATCTGTGTGTTTTTAATAATGCTGACACTTTAGCTCTTCAGAGCTCTTCAGAAGTGGAAGAAATTCAGAACTGAAGCTTTCCTAGGAACCTTCTTGGTTCTGCCTCTGGCCCCTACATGTCTGTGCTTCACGGTTTCCCATAACACGCTTAGCCAGGGAAGGGATAGGCATTTTTTCTGCAGAGAAACTGAAACTTTGCTCTAAACTGTTACTGTTACTGCCTCAAAACACAAATGGTAATGATGTGTACACGTATCACTTTCCTCTTAATATGTCCTTTGCTCATACCTAAGAGAACAAACCAGTATCACTATGGCCTATGATGGCACACTTGGGCGCAGTACAGAGTAAAGAACGTGCTCCTTGTGCTGGGGGCTGCAGCCTGCCTTTGATGACCTTGGGATGGCTAACATGGAACTGGAAAAAGTAAGAGCAATGATACAAGACACCAGAAATGGCATGGCTGCGTCTTCAGGCCAAATTGGCTTTTAGGGCTAGAGTAAAGCAGTGAAAACATGCATGAATCTCAGTTGATAAAGACAAGGGGAAACTGAAGAGGAAAAGCTGGAACAGGTGCTACAGATCAGAGGTGCAAGGCATCACAACAAGAAAGGACACAAGAGGGAAACTTGAGCAAAAACAACTGTGGCATAGTACTATGGCCCACAGGTTTGAAACCCAGCTCTGAAGAGAAGAACCAAGGAAAGTATTCATAAGAGACAGGGATGTGTGACATGACTGGAACAAACTTTTGTGTGAGCTACTGTCAAGTGTTGCCAGCCTGTTATTATAGTAAATGAATCCATATGTCTGTTTCTTTTGTCCCCAGAAACAGTTGTGTGGATTTTCTTCAGCTTCAGCACATGGCGCCACACACATGCCTGCCCACACACAAGTCCTTTCTGAACTAAAAGGAAGCATGACCAATGTCATCCCTTCAGTGTCCTTTTTTAAAAGTTTTAAACCATTTAAATTAGGTTCTTAAATGAGAAAGTAGTCTTAAGAGTAGAGTTAGTAGATTAAAGGTAGCATGGAGTGCACTCACACAGGATAAATAATTGAATAATTGCAAAGTTGGAAATGTATCCAAAGAAGCCAGGAATTATTACAGAATTCTTTTTTCTTTTGCTTACACAAACTTTATAATAGCTGTTTTCTCTGATTGTCCTTTTGCATAAACTGGGAGCAGCCTCTGGGCTGCTCTCAAATTTACTTTGGCTTCTGCAATAGCACTTAAGAATTACTGGAACTGTGCAGTCTCTGGCCATGCCTTCAGTACTATCGGAGGCCGGGGCACAGAGCCATCCCAATCCCCTGGGCAGCAGAGGGGCTGCTGCCTCCAACCACCTGCTCCGTCGCTGCCTGGTCCCACCTGGGAAGCCGCACACCAGGCACAGGGAGGGACTGTTTGCACAAAGCCCTTGCTCCTGTGGAGCAAGCAACTTTATCCTTGACTATTAAATGACATGGGGTTTTTTTAACATCGTGATATGTAAATCAAATGGTTAAAAAGATTTTTATAGAACTGAAAAGAGTTCAGCAATTAGAAACTGTGAAAAAATGTGAAAGGGCACTATTTTCTCCATAAGCTTTATTTCAGATAGCAGGATCTGGCTGTGATGCTGATGATTCCTGCCCAGAGACATCACCCTGGATGTGTAAGGACACAGCGGTCTGTGGGCATGCGGACTGTTAGAGTCTCAACACCTTGAAATGAACATGTTCTCTGAATTTGGGTACTGTATTCACAAAAAAAGAAAATACAATTACCCTGTGGTAAAATACTTTAGTGTCAGAGTGCTCCAATGAAAGGAGAGCGAAGGGGAAAGTTCTCTCACCCAGATATGGGTATGTAAACATAGTTTAAACTAAGTCTGCGTTTACATACAATGCATCCACTGTTTACACTGATTTTAAAATGCCATATGTAATGAAAATTATGCAAATATTTAGAGAAATACCTTAGCCTGGCTAAGGTATATACTACACTTAATATTTCACTAAAGGCACATACAGTGCTTGCATGGCAGTGCCAAAAGTAACATTTTGAAAAATGACCCTTCGGTAAAACTGTCAGGCACAGTGTTGAGTCCAGCTACCTGACAACAGAAACCTTTGGGAGGATGGCACTGCGAGAGGTGAAACAATACCGGGGTCTCTACCTGGATTAACCAGGGAACTTGTTAAAAATTTAGCATCAGCGCAATATTTACGGTTTTCCTAGTCAGTAATCTGCTGGACTGCCAACAGCTATTTTGAGCCCTTTCCCGTTCTGGGCAAGGCAGTTTCACTTGTATAAAACAGACGGGCAGGTGCTCTTGAATCTGTCATTAAAGGGCTCTTGGCCGAGCCTGGATGGTCCGCGCCCCTGCCTCGCCGCTGGGCGGGGGGAGACGCCCCTGCGCCTCGCCGGCTCTCGCAGTATTTGCCGGTTACCTGCGATTCGCAGACCGCCGAGTCGTGAAAGCCTGAGCTCTCCTTAACAACGCATAAATAATGGAGGACAGACAGGATGAATGAGAGCGGCGGGCGGAGAGCGGGCTGAGCCTCACCCCTGACGGATCGGGGCGGCGAGGAGGTGAGGGGCAAAAAGGGTTTGGCTGAAAAATCATCAGCTTTAAAGCTCACCTCGGAGCTGACCGTGATCGAGGGACGGGGGTTGTCCATCCGAGGGCTTCAGCGGGTCACTACCAGGGTATAGGGAGGGCCTCCCGGAGCTGCTCCCAACGCCTCAACCCCCGCAAAAA